>CAJQZJ010009840.1:2845361-2928908 GCA_907164525.1 Lophiomys imhausi
CTATCTATCTATCTATCTATCTATCTATCTATCTATCTATCTATCTATCTATCTATCATCTGTTTGTCTATATCTATCATCTATCAATATTTGTCTATATGTATCTACCATCTGTATCTACCTACCTACCTACCTACCTACCTACCTACCTACCTACCTATCTATCTATCTATCTATCTATCTATCTATCTATCTATCCATTTATCTATCTATCTAACATGTTGTCAATGTGAATGTATTTGGGTCTGTACACATAAAGGACAGAAGATCGCAGACATCAGTTCTCTCCTTCTACCATGTGGGTCTTGGAGACTGACAGGTCTCAGGCCTGGCAGCTTTACCTGATGAGCCACCTTGCTGAAGGCACATTCTTTCCACTAGCATGCTGAAGGATAAGGAGGTTGTTTCTCCACCTAAACCAACCCAGTTGTAATGAAACTGAAAGCATATACTGGTATCTTTACATGTCTAAGACTTGCAGGAGGAGAATGAGACAGGCATTGTTCACTCCTCTTTGGGCTACCACTGTGTCAACTATTGTTGAAGTTGTGGGAGAGCTCTGATTTCAGTGAATTTTCTCTAAGCAAAAGTTTGTTAAAAGTACACTAGAACATTGATAGACCCAAACCCCACTACAGTGAGATTTCCAAATGTAATTTTTCACCTATTCCTTACTATCTAAAATCATCCTGTGATTCGAGAGAGTTAAGATTGTTTTTTTTTGGGGGGGGGGGAAATGAATACATGAATTGTGAAGGTGCTTCTCATTTGTATGGTACCTAAAGGATTTATAAACCAGATGGATTCATTGTGTATTACCAGGGCCAGTTCCCTGGGTTCTATTCTGAATATGTGCTCTCCCCTTTAAATGACAATTAACCTTTGAACTCTTGGTTCCCTTTTGTACTGTTAATGGTGTGAATACAGTATCTCAGAGCCAAGCATGTTCTCAGAACAGGATGGGAAGAGCTTTTTAGGTTGGGGTGGAGCTCAGGTATTCAAGCAATGGATAGGTAGGAGCTCCCTGGAAGATGACAGGAGGGTTCCTGGCTTTACCATCCAAGACTGCTCTAAGGGCAGCTGCCCTAGTCTTTGTCTTTTCTTTTTTTTGAGCAGAACTCCTTTTTCAAAGGTGGTCAAGTGCATTTGCTCCCATAATTGTTTCTCAGACAAATGGCTCATAAGAAATCCATATGTCTGGAAGAGTTGTGACACCCCCTTCAGTGGTTAGACACTGGTAGGGGTGGTGAGTTCTGCTGTCGCTGGGCTGGTGCCTGCCTCTTGCCATCAGCAGTTAATTCTGCTGATGATTATTGCTGCCTTCTTCTCTCCAGCCACTTGTGGTTAACCCTGATGGAAAATAGAAATCCACCAAGATCTCCAGCTAAATGCATTTACATGCACCTGGCTGAGGAAGCTGTCATCCTGGTGTTTTTAGATGCTAGTGTCAGGGTCACATGTCATGAACTGTCACGTGATATCTTATGGATGATAAAGCCCTGGTGTATGAGTCATGCCATACAGGGCAGAAGGGAGGTGAAAGAAAACAATCACTTTTCTTTTGTCCTCATTGGGGAATCCAGTTTCTGTGTGGCCCTCTACCCTCTATCACAATTTCTCTTCTTGCATTCATTTCTAGAAATGAGATGTTTAATCACAGAAATAAAGACAAATTTAAGAGTTGAAATTTCCTGTATTTTGCTGGGATTCTTTTAGCGCTAAACAAAAGAAAATCTAACTCAGAATTCTTTAAGCAAAACAGACAATGTGTTATGTTAATAGTAAACTCAGGAGTAGGTTTATTTCTGGTGCTAGACCAGGACCCTTGTAATCATACCAGCTTCATAGTGTCCTGTTTTCTGTCTCTCTTCCTTCTGATCCCTACATAGGCTTTCTTCTCTTTCCTTCATTTGTTTTCCCTCTGACACTGATATTACAGAAAGAGATATTGATGGGAAATAGAGTCCAACAATTAAAACTTTTGATGAAAGATTTTGTTGTGGTTGAAGAGATTACTGGAGACCAAAATCAGTAAGGAAGACTTGTCTCTCCCAGGAATGGCTTGGCATAGGAATTCAGCTGAAAAACCATCAGTATTAACCCTTCAGCCAAGCTGGGCATCATGCAGAGAAAAGTCATAATGGACAGTCCAAGGAGGCAAAGCCCTTGCCTGATTGCCTTTTCCAGTCTGTCTATGAGATGCACAGGTTGCGATCTGTTGCCATCTTTTTGAGTGCTGTCTGGGATGATGTGAGCTTTCCTCTGACTTCATTATATCTGCTGATTTGGATATTTCAGAATGAAAATATCTCTTCAGCTTTTAATAGGGGTGTTTATAGAGATCAAATTCTAAGCTATCTAACACATTTTCCTAAGTCTGCAACCCCAACTCATCAAGTTTGTATGCTTTAAAACATCTTTATTGGTTGGTCGCTCTTCCTTTGACTTGGAAGTGCACAAAAATTTTGGTTTATAATATACTCAAGGATGTTGATTTTTGGAGTCACAATATTTTTTTCAAAAATCTTGCATCTTTCATTATTTTTTAATAAACTACCTAATCTCTTTTCCCCTTTCTTTACTTCCTACCTGTCTCCTTTCCTCCCTGCAAATTATTTTTAGAATCCAACATGGTTCAGGAGGGTGAATGAAGCCAGGCATCGTACTATACTTACCATGGATCATGGCACTACATAATGGCTCCTAAAGTTGCTGTTCTATGGCCCTGTCCACCGAGAAACAGACTCTATCTCTGTCTTCAAAGTTGAAATGCTGAAACCACCTTTTTAACCTCTGTTATGGTGGGGGACAGAAGTTTAGATAAATTATGATGAAGTGTTTCCTCCTGGAGATTAGCTAATCTAGCACTTAGCCTGGCTAATTTTGAGGGAGCCCACTTGGTGACCTAGGGAAAGACTGAAGTTTCAGTAGGCTGGGACAGCTTTTGGAAACAGGAATCCATACAGAAGAATAGGACAGTATTTGAAAGAGGGGAGAGCTAAACACCGTCCAACTGTGATTGCTGGCTTAGCATTTAAGACTTTTTCCTGTGTTGATCCTGAGCTTATTTTCAAAGGGAGAAGGTGTAACCCGCAGCTGCAGGCCTCAACTGATGGCCCAGAAAGCCACATGCTGCGTAGAGGCACTGAGCCTCCATCCTTTCCATCTGAGACTGCCCCCCCCCTTCCTTCTCTGCCAGGAGGCCTCCTGAGATCCTGGTGCAGGCTGAGTGAAGTAAATGGGCCCCAGAACTCTATGCTTCTCCCAAGACATGGAGGAGCATTCTGGAGTTGTTCATGTTCTGCTTCACTGGTACTTCATGCTTTGAATTAGATGATACCTAGAGATCAATCAGTTCAGTTTGTCTTGAAGCCCATCAGTCTTATAGAAAAGGACATAGGAGCCTATGGATGAGACAGGTAGTATGATATAATGTTGTGAGTCTCCTGAGGTCTGGCTCTTGTTCTCCTTGGCTTGTACACATGCACACAAGCATACACACTCAGGCATACACATTGGTAAACACACACACACTCACTACCCTCTCTAAAAAACTAGACTTTCAAGGCTGCAAGTACTCTAAAGGATCTTTGTTCAATGTGCTTCCCATACTGAATCAGATGAGTAATTATGCTTTGGACAAAGTCATGTAGTTTCTAAGCAGAGAAGGATTTTAACAGCCCCTTAGTCTAATACATGATTATTACAGATGTGAACACTGAAACTGAAAGGAGCCATAGACTTCTGGAGACCTAGGGTCGCACATCATCATAATTGTGACAAGATCTCAGGTGACCCCAGGTCCCAACCCAGTGCCTTTCGACTGTATTCCAGGCTTTCGCTGATGCTGGATGGATCTTCCCTGTGTTTCCTCCCTTCTAGAATGCTGGAGATGTCTCTGGCCTCTGTCTGGGTAGCGTGCCTGGGTCAATCAATACCCCTTTCCTGGAATTTCTCAGGGGATGCCTAACTAGGAACTTGTGATGAATAAAATAGTCATGTACCAGCTTGTGCTGATTAATCACTCTGCAGTTCACAGAGTGCTCTAGCTGCTGTTATCAGGCATCCTCAGGCTGCTGAAGAATGTTACTCTGCTGGTTTTTCTAAGTTGAGGTCCCTCCTTTCAGCGAAGATGAAGAACTGTATCTTCTTGCTTTTTGTGTGTGGTCCTGCAAGTGAGCTCTTCCCTCTCAGACTGCGAGTATCCATCCTCTAGGATGAAAGGATTTTGTTCCATGACTCAAAGAACCATCCTGTTTTCCACTGAGTGAGCAGCTGCACTTCATTCTCAAGAAAGCTCTGGGGTATGCAAAGACCCATCGTCCTAACCCTCATCTGAGCTGCTCTGGCAGCCATCAGTGACGGTAGATGAGGCAGCAGGGAGATCGCCAAGGCCTTGCTTGCTCTTCATAACATCTCCCATGATGCACTTCCAACCTTCCTTAGTCCGGGGATGCAGCTATGGGTGTCAGGTCTCTGCTGTGGTATGTGTCCCTTGACTGAAGTAATTAAAATATGCAAAGTGCTCCCCATAGTCTCCCTCTCCTTTGCACTTCCCTGGCTCCTTTTGGCATTTTCGGTTGTCAGTTAATAAAACACAAGGTGGGGGATGGGGAGTGCCCAAGGGCTCTGGTCTCCCTCCAGCTAAAATGACTAATTTGCAGTGATCTGGGAGTCATAATTGTTACCCCTGCCTACAGCTGCACCTTACTGGTTGATCTGCTGACCCTGCAGTACATGACCTTACTGGAGAGGGAAAGTCAGTGTCCAGAGGAGAAAGCAAGAAAAGGCCTGGCTTGCTGTTTGCAGCAACACATGGCCAGAAAAAGTCTTCTCATCTTTCCTTGGGGCAGCTTCACATTGAAAGTGCTGCAGCCAAGGACACCGGAAATTGATTCCCTAATTCAACCTAATCACTAGCATCCCTGGCCACCAAACATCCCCATCTACTTATATATAGAAAACCATACCCACTCAGGTTATCTAAATGCTGGACTCAGAGATTACTTTATGCAAATATGTACATACAGTAGAACAATAGACTGGCCCTCCCACATCTACCCTGAAGCTTTCACTGTGACAGTTCTTTGCCCATGTATATTGAGAGTTGCCAAGCTCCAGATACCCTGCCCAAATTTCCATGGATTGTTTTCACTTAGTCCTCATGGCAAATGTTATTAAAATTTAACCTATAGGGAAACTGAGATCTCAAGAGCTGAAGTGATTTCTCGAGGTGACGTGGCTGTGAGTTTGTCTGCATCATGATATTATGCCATTCCTAGTTTGAGGGCTGCTTTGGAGGGAGACAACTCTTTTCTCCATCTTTAGGTCCCGCTTTTGCAACCATCACTTCTTCTAACAAGTGATCTTGTCCCTGCCCAGGAGAACTGAATAAAGCACTCAGGGTGTTGAGCTTTCCAGAAGGGTTAGGCCTTGCATTGGTTTAGCTTTTCTCTAGGCCCAAGCACATAGCTGGTTACTAGTCTCTTCTCATACCAGGCAGCTTTCAGGAACTCCTGTTTCTGAGAGATAAGTGCCATACAAAGGCACTGTGTCCAGAGAGTCTTCACAAGGAATGAAGGAAGGCCACAGTGGGCAGAACCTTCTTGTAGGTGGTTTGGAAGCAGCCAGCCAAGATGTAGGTGTCATGCCACGGAAGGAGATCCTATTGTTGTGGGAAACACTGCTCCTTAACTCTTGTCAGGTATCTGCCTGCTGGTGGCCGTCCTTACAAATGTTCCTTAATTAGTCCTCAAGTGCTGAGCTGAATGGGATCAGGGGCATCAAGCAGAAACTTTTTATGCTGTTTTCTAAGGGCTGCAACGGTAGATGCACAGGCTTCTCCTAACATCCAGCCAATACTTCCGTATGACTGGATGTCACAGATGGCCAGTCAGGAGGGATAGAATTGTGGAAATTTGGAAAGTACATCAGTTAAGAAGGTCACCCAGCCTGCGGGACTCATCTAAAGCTGAGGAGGCAGGCAAGCTCTCATGCTGAGTTTCCCTGGAAACGGGTCCCACTGGGTCAAGAGGAAGAATATTCCATGGATGTTCACAAGCATCTTTCTCTATGGTACCTGTGGTGTATATTTGTTGTCAGCTCAGATTCCTACAGTAAGATCATCATCCAATTGGTGTAGTGTGCAATCTCAGCACTTGGAATACAGAGGCAGGGGGGTTGCGCCTGTGCCAGAGAGATTTCAAGGCCGGGTTGGGCAACTTAGTAAGACCTTGTCTTAAAATAAAAACTAAAGCAAGAGATCAACAACAAACAAACAAATAAGGGTCATAGCTCATGGGTAGGACATTTGTGTAGTATATATAAGTCCCTGGGTTCATGACCACTACTGGGTAATAGAAACCAGACTTATAATTCCTGATTCAAGAATGTAGTGCCTTTGTTTGAAGGTAGGTGTGGCAGTCAAAAAAAGAAGTTGTTATTGTTGTTGCTTTTATTAATGCTGTTGAGAAAACAATAGAGCTACTTCCTGACTAAGTCTGACTTGCGTGTTAGAGCCTGTTTCATAATTTAGTTTACTCTTCTTTTTAATATTTTTGTAATTGTTACCTTATATGTATGAATGTTTGGCTTGTACATATGTATTTGCACTGTATGCATGCCTGGTGCCCATGGCCAGGAGAGGGCACTGGTCCCACTGGAACTTGAATTATAGATAAGCCATCACGTGAATACTGGGAACAGAACCCTGGTCTTCTACAAAGGAAGCAAGTACTTTTTTTTTTGCATTTTTAAAAATAATTTATTTTTTATTTCTTCAGGTTGCATCTCAATCACAATCCCCTCCCTACTCCCCGCTCCAGTCCCACCCTTCCACCCTCCTCCCTCTCAACCCCCCATCCTCTTCACTTTTTTTTTAGTTTAAGGTATTTCTTCCCCCCCCAACAGCTCTCCCTTTCAGTCCAACAAATGGTTCTTTTTCTTATAACTATAAATACAATACAAAACAACAGAAATAAATAGGCCACAATTATAAGAGTTATATGGCTTAGCATACATTCCCAATGTCCAGTCCATATGTATTTGGCACCTGACTTTAACATTCTACTATCTAACCATCTCCATGAGTTTAAAGTTCTATATCTAACTCAGCTTTCATACTAACTTGCATCACAATTTTAAAAACATCTTCTTAGATCCAGAACACCCTCTTGATTCCTAAACAACTCAAAATTTAACTATGAGACTCTAGATATCTATTCTTCAACCACCTCAGAGACCTGAGAGGGATAAATATATCTGATTGTATAGGAAGTACAGGGCCTGCAGCTTCCAAAACTAAGAAATGACATACCAGTGGCTGCCTGGACAGTTCCCATTTTCTCTCCATACATTCCAGCATCAATCTTCAGCCATTTGGCCCCGTTTCTCTGACAGACATTGATTGTAGAGCAGGAATTATGAAGGACTTACCTACCCTGTCTTGGCAGAGCTAGGCTGTCGACTTATCTGGGAAGCAGGTACTCTTAACCTCTGAACCATCTCTCTAGATCCTCATAGTTCATATTATTAAAGCATCTCATCTTGTTTTTCTTTTATTTCCTACAGTAGGGCCTCACACTCAGAGCATGGCATCATGGAGTCCAGTGAAAAGGACAATATTGCTTGTTCTAGCTAGCCCAGTCTTATATTCTCTGGGATTTACTAGACCTGCCCTTCCTGAGTACCATAGCCATGTTTTTATTTTTATTTTTCCGAAAGGCCAGATGCAGGGATCTAGACTGACAGTCATGCAATTCCTGGCTACTCCTTTAAACTGCCCCCAATGTTTGTTGGTGGCATTGTCTTGAACTAAAACACAAACAAAACAAAACAAAACAAAACAAAAAAAACTTACAAAGAGAAAGGCTTGGGGTGTGGTGACACATTCCTTCCAGCTGATGCTTTTTCAGTGACTGACTGACTTTTCATCCCTGATCTGGTTTCTCACCCACTATGGTTGCCTCACTATTGTGGGGTTCACTGATCAGAATGTCTATGACCCTGGAAACTTTGGGAAATGCTTGCAAGGAAGATTTAGATTCAAATCTCTGTGCATGTACATTTCTTCTTTCATTTACTTACCTCATTTCATTTCAGTACATGTTCTGAGTAGGTGCGTTATTATCCCCATTCCACACACAAGGAAGCGAGTCTTCTAGAGGACAAGCCCTCCATGGTTACTGAACTGGTATACAGTCCCTGAGCAGCTATACATTATCTTTGGTTGCTTTAGATCCCTTGCTTCCTCAATCGATCACATACATTTTTAATATCTCTTACAACATGTGAAGGGCAGCAAGATATTTGACCGAGAAAAACTTTGTTTGAAAAAGATGATTTGCAGTTTGGCCTAAGTCAGCGTGAACATAAATTGGAATCTAAATGTTAGTACTTGAGCATTACAAGGTAATCTAAAAAGATCGAGGGTCAGTCAGTAGACTGATTTCTTCCTTCCTTGTTGTATAGTATTAGTGTGCACATTTGAGGTCTGGGTGGCTTCTTTGTTATCCACATTGATCCATGAATCTGAGCTGAGCTGAGACCTCCAGCTTTGTTCTGTGAATTGAGCTCTTTTAACATCTTAAAGTTTGTTTCCATAAGAAAATTTTAGTGCAGACAGGGGGCTAGAGTTTAGGCATCTGGAAAAGGAAAAAAGGAATCAAGTTATTTTTCAATGCAGTGTCTGCTCTCTCTAATATGTATACATATTACTTGGGTGTAGTAAAGGACAGGGAGGCCTTGGAACAAATGCCAGCGTTTAGTTCCAATTTAGAAAAGGGGGGAGGATAAAACATTATAAAAAGGTGTGTGTTCCTGAAGCATCCATATAAGAACCTTGCTCCTGGCAGATTCAGCGCTAGGTAAGAGGGTTGGGAAGAACCACAATGGACTTGTTTATCCTCTAGGCTCACACTGCTAAACAGCTTGACTCTTTTTTTTCCTTTATTTTTTATTTCTTCAAGTTACATCTCAATCGCAGTCCCCTCCCTATTCCACCCTCCAGTCCCACCCTCCCACCCTCATCCCCCATCCTCTTCCCATTTTTTTCTTTTAAGTTTAAGGTATATCTTATTTCCTCCTACAGTTTTCCCTTTCAGTCCAACAAATGGCTCTTTCTCTTATAATAATAAATACAAAACAAAACAACAGAGGTAATTAGGCCACAGTTATGAGGGTTATATGGCTTAGCGTACATTCCCAATGTCCAGTCCATATGTATATGGTACCTGACTTTAACATTCTACTATCTAACCATCTCCATGAGTTTAAAGTTCTATATCTGACTCAACATTCATACTAACTAGCAACACAATTTTAAAAGTATCTTCTTAGATCTATAACACTCTCTTGACTCCTAAACAACTCAAAATTTAACTATGAGACTCTAGATATCTGTTCTTCAACCACCTCAGAGACCTGAGAGGGATAAATATATCTGATTTTATAGGAAGTACAGGGCCTGCAGCTTCCAAAACTAAGATATGACATACCAGTGGCTGCCTGGACAGTTCCCATTTTCTCTCCATACATTACAGCATGGATCTTCAGTCATTTGGCCCTGTTTCTCTGACAGACATTGATTGTAGAGCAGGAATTATGAAGGACTTACCTACCCTGTCTTGGCAGAGCTAGGTTGTCGACTTACCTGCTTCCAGGTTTTGTCCTCTTTGGACAGCATTCTGTCTACAGTTTGAGCAAGGGGCTTTTCCTACCAAGAGATAGGCTTGCGACTAATTCAATCATCTCCCACTGGAGATTCTTCAATGCTCATCTTCTACTTGGAGGAGAATAGGGGGTGCTGTCAGGAGTTGATATGTCTTGATATAAAAAAATCTAAAGTTACGAAAACATCTTTGAATGCCATATTCTGCAGATCTCTTGAGGTTTTTGAAGAGGCCCTATCTATCTCTTATATTAGGGTAAGCAGATGTTGCTTGTCTCTTAGCAGTTTTATGTCTGATTAGCTTAGAAAATAACTATTATAGGCTGTCATAGTACCTAACAGAATGACCAGCTTGCATTACCATTAGTTTGCATTTCTTAATTATCCTAAACAGTTTATGACAATTAGTAGTAAAAGGCCGAAACATCACATTTCATTTTTTTTCTTTACCTCCTAACCCTTCCGTCCCATTTCTCTGGGGTGGGGTGTCCTTATATAACAGTCCCTCATCTCATTTGAGAGGTCGTATGAGGGCCAAGAGCCTCCTCATTCATTGGGGGTCTATGAAGCAGTACCATCAGTGAAAAGTGTCTCATTGCCCGGGAGAGAGAACTAAAAAACAAACAAACCAATAAGCATACAATAGATAAAAAAGACTAAAAAATATAAAAAAATAAAATATATATAAAAAATAAATAAAAAATGAAAATTAAAAATAAAAAGTCTATGTCCAAGTTCCCTTTGGTGTGTTAGTTATAGTATCGATATCTTCCACTATATAGCTAAAATCCTACTATAAGTGAATAGATGCCATATGTGTCTTTCTGAGTCTGGGTTACCTCACTCAGGATGAGCTTTTCTAGTTCCATCCATTTGACTGCAAACTGCATAATTTCATTGTTCCTGATAGCTGAATAGTATTCCATTGTGTAGATGTACCACAGTTTTTTAACCCATTCTTCAGTTGAGGGACATCTGGGTTGTTTCCAGTTTTTAGCTATTACAAATAAGGCTGTTATAAACATAGATGAGGAAACTTCCTTATGATTCCGTGAGGAGTCATTTGGATGTATACCCAGAAGTGGTATGGCTGGGTCCTGAGGCAGAGCTATTCCAAGTTTTCTAAGATATCGCCAGACTGACCTCCATAGTGGTTGCACAAGCCTGCATTCCCACCAGCAATGGAGTAGGGTACCCCTTTCTCCACACCCTCGCCAGCATGTGCTGTCATTTGAGCTTTTGATCTTAGCCATTCTGACAGGTGTGAAATGGAATCTTACAGTTGTCTTTAGTTGCATTTCTCTGATGATTAAGGATGTTGAGCATTTCTTCAAGTGTCTCTCAGCCATTAGGGATTCCTCCTTTGTGAATTCTCTATTTAGCTCTGTCCCCCATTTTTTGATTGGATTATGTGTTTTCTTGGCATTTAATTTCTTGAGTTCTTTGTAGATTTTGGATATTAGCCCTCTGTCAGATGTGGGGTTGGTGAAGATTTTCTCCCAGTCTGTAGGCTGCTGTTTTGTTCGAATGACAGTGTCTTTTGCCTTATAGAAGCTTTTCAGTTTCATGAGGTCCATTTATTGATTGTTGATCTCAGGTCCTGAGCTGTTGGTGTTCTGTTCAGGAAGTTGTCACTGGGCCAATTAGTTCGAGTGTTTCTCCCACTTTTTCCGAATTCAAGAACACATCAAAAGTATCATACACCATGATCAAGTAGGCTTCATCCCACGAATGCAGGGATGGTTCAACATACGAAAGTCTATCAACATCATTCACCATATAAACAAGATGAAAGAAAAAAACCACATGATAATCTCGCTAGATGCAGAAAAAGCATTTGACAAAATCCGACACCATCAAAATAAACGGAGATAAACTTGAAGCATTTCCTCTAAACTCAGGGACAAGACAAGGATGTCCACTTTCACCATATCTCTTCAATATAGTACTTGAAGTTCTTGCTAGAGCAATAAGACAACTAAAGGAGATCAAGGGGATAAACATCGGAAACGAAGAAGTCAAATTATCCCTATTTGCAGATGATGTGATAGTATACATAAGCGACCCCAAAAATTCCACCAGAGAACTCTTACAGCTGATAAACACCTTCAGCAAAGTGGCTGGATACAAACTTAATTCAAAAAAATCAGAAGCCCTTCTTTATGCAACAAACAAATGGGCTGAGAAAGAAATAAGGGAAACAACCCCCTTCACAATAGCCACAAACAACATAAAATACCTAGGGGTAACTCTAACCAAACAAGTAGAGGAACTGTACAACAAGAACTTCAAGCCCTTGAGGAAAGAAATGGAAGAGGCCTTTAGAAGATGGAAAAATCTCCCATGCTCATGGATAGGTAGGATCAACATAATAAAAATGACCATCCTACCAAAAGCAATATATAGATTCAATGCAATTCCTATCAAAATACCAACACAATTTTTTATAGACTTGGAAAGAGCTATTCTCAATTTCATATGGAACAACAAAAAGCCCAGAATAGCTAAATCAATCCTGTACAATAAAAAAACATCGGGAGGTGTCACCATCCCAGATTTCAAGCTGTACTACAGAGCAATAGTTGTAAAAACAGCATGGTATTGGTATAGAAACAGACCAGTAGATCAATGGAATCGAATTGAAGATCCAGAAATAGACCCACACACTTATGGCCACCTAATTTTTGACAAAGAATACAAAACTACACAATGGAAGAAGGACAGCATCTTCAACAAATGGTGCTGGTCCAACTGGATGTCCACTTGTAAAAGAATGAAATTAGACCCATACTTATCACCTTGTACAAAACTTAAGTCCAAGTGGATCAAAGACCTTAACATAAGACCTGTCACACTAAACAGCTTGGCTTTTATCTTCTTGTAGTTTGGGGGGACTCTGGGAATTTGTCCTAATCCTGGGGCTAGAGGCTCCGATGCAGACTGCCTTTCCTCTGAGACTGTGCTAAATGGATGCCAATTGCATAAATTACCACAACACCCTGCTTTTAGGGAGCCCCATTCTGATGTCTTTGTAAGTGTTCTCTCTATTTTTTTCTTGGAAAACTTCCAAGCACCTACTAGACTTGGGGTCAAGTTCTTTAATTTGTCAGTCAAAAAATGAGATGATAGCTTGCAGCCTTGGTTTTGGGGAGAGGGGGAGTAGCAAAAGCAAGAATAACAATTCTGAGGGCCCCTGTTACTATAGAAAAGTCTCAGACTCTCATGCTGAGTTTCCCTGGCATGGAAGCCAAGGAGTTTCTATATCCAGAGTGAATTTACAGATAGACATGCAACTCGTAAGTATAGTGGTGGACTATAGTTAGTATCATGTTCAAGGTGAAAGCTGTCTCTGATTGATTTCCCTCTTGGACATGGCACAGCAGGATACAAGAGGTAAAACCCACTAGGGTGTGTGTTAAGTGTTAAACAAACTTACCAGGTGATGAAGAATATCTACATTGAAGTTTGATTTGTTCCTTAAATGCATATGGGCACTTTTCCTCTGTGCTAAGACGTGCAATTAAGAAACACTAAAACTGAATAAATAAAAAATAATGGCACTTACCAGGAGTGACAGTCTCTAGATGATCCGACCATTTGGTCATGAACGCATGTTTCAAGGTACACTCTCTGTAGCTGAGTCTTCAAAGAAGATAGGCTACCTTATTATCTCCTTCAGAAAGACTGGCTGGGCCCATATTCCTTCCATACAGAGAAATTTAGAATTGTTTCCAGAAATACTCTGCCCTGTGGATATGTGTTTAGTCTTCTTTGTTGGGTGTTGGTTTATCTATTTGGAATATGGGTTACCATACCTCCATCTATCCAGGCAGTATTGTGTGAGGGTAGATGATTTGAATGTCTGAGTGAGAAGAAGGAATCTACGTGCTTTTGTGTCTCTTTGTCCCTATGATAGAGAGGCATGAGAACCTTCTAAACCTATCTGAGTTTCTTTGAGCTAGGACACTGGGTTCCCTCTGACTCTAGCAAAGTGAGAGCCCCTCCTTGGAAGTGCACAAACACAATTCCCTGTTCAGGAGGGAGGTGAAAGCTGTGGGCGAGACTGTAGGAGGTCTGAGAATTCCCTGTGCTCTATAGAATTCTACACCTAAGAAGAACTGGAGCTGGGTCACCTGCAGCTGCCTCTCCAAACTCAGTATCTTCTGAACTGCAGGTTTTCAGTTTTCAAGGATGCAGCTGAGACTGAAGACTAAGGGCTAGAATGAAGGAAGAGTGTTTGGGGACCTTACACAGACTCCCAGGCTGGTTAGGGTGCTGCTCTTCCTCCATGTTTTCCTATTACTTCCCTTTGGAAATGGGTGAGATATAGACCCGAGGAAAGACAAGAGAGGCAGGACATTTCATTTCTCCATGTAAATATTCTAGAGTTGAGAGCTCTGAACTTTTATTATCTCAAAAGAATTTTGAAAAAATATGCATGTCTCTTACACATTTACAGTTGTCACTGAGAAGAAACCTTCTGTATATTTGGTTGCAACCTTTTAAAAAGTTTCAAGTACTGCCATCATTTCCAGAATATTGTAAACATTGACATTAAAAAATACATCATTCTTTAATGCATCTAATGAAGTTTAAATACCAGAGCAATTTGGTAGATCACCTATTTAACACATGAACAAATTCTTAAACAGGCATTTTTACATGGCTCCTTGTTCTTCTTGGATTTATATTTTCATTCCAGTTACCACACTGAATTTTATCTTTATGTAATTTATTTTTATGCTTGAAAGCCCTTTATTGGCTACTCTATCATAGTTTACTGTGACAAAAATGTGTATGAAGATTTAAATTTATTTTTAATGTCCAGTGACCATAAGTTTCTAAATGTTAAGAGATTTTGTTGGAATGAGTATCCCTGCAATTATTAGCAATGAAAAGAAACAGCCAGTAGATCAAAATGATATCTATATATCTCAGCTTTTGAATACTATGGAAGTTAAAAGTAAAATGTGAATGGAAATTTATGTCCTCTATTTACCAATTACCACATGTATTATTGATGAACTTATTTATTGTTAGCACATAGGATGATTCAGGATCAATTATCTCTTTATGTGTGTGTATGAGGAAAAGGGATTTTTTCCTATTGACCTGTGACACAAGACTTTGAACTATTTGCCTGGGCTATATATTGAACTCTTGTCAAGAATTATTTTATTTTTATCTCATGTGATAAACCTTATCTATGTTTCTTTCCCCATTGGTTTGTTTCTTTGTTTGTTTATAAGAAATTAGAGACCCAGAGTATAAAAACTGTGTTCTAATCACTGGCGACATTGCTAGCCCACTGAAGTTTAGAAAAGGTGCATATACGAGTTGAGGATCTTTTTTTTAATTAATTAATTTATTGCTTCAGGTTATATCTCCATCATAGTGTCCTCCTTCCACCCCTCCCAGTCCTCTACCCCCACCCTCTACTCCCTAACCCTTCCATCCCTCTCCTCTGGAGTGGAGTGTCCCTACATAACAGTCCCCCACCCCAGTTCAGCAGTCATATGAGCACCAAGAGCCTCCTCATACACTGGGGGCCTACAAGACAGCACCACTAGGGAAAAGTGTCTCATTAACAGGGAGAAAAAGGAAAAGTCTATGTCCATGTTCCCTTTAGTGCATTTGTTATGGTATAGATATCCTGTACTATATAGCTAAAATCTGACTATAAGTGATTAGATGCCATGTGCATCCTACTGAGTCTGGTTTAGCTCACTCAGGATGAGCTTCTCTAGTTCCGTCCATTTGGCTGCAAATTGCATAATTTCATTGTTTCTGATAGCTGAGTAGTATTCCATTGCGTAGATGTACCACGGTTTTTTAATCCATTCTTCAGTTGAGGGATATCTAGGTTGTTTCCAGTTTCTAGCTATTACAAATAAGGCTGCTATGAACATAGATGAGGAAACTTCCTTGTGATTCGGTGAGGAGTTATTTGGATGTATACCCAGAAGTGGTATGGCTGGGTCCTGAGGCAGAGCTATTCCAAGTTTTCTGAGATATCGCCAGACTGACCTCCATAGTGGTTGCACAAGCCTGCACTCCCACCAGCAATGGAGTAGGGTTCCCCTTTCTCCACACCCTTGCCAGCATGTGCTGTCATTCGAGCTTTTGATCTTAGCCATTCTGACAGGTGTGAAATGGAATCTTACAGTTGTCTTGAGTTGGTTTTCTCTGATGGTTAAGGATGCTGAGCATTTCTTCAAGTGTCTCTCAGCCTTTAGGAATTCCTCTTTGTGAATTCTCTGTTTAGCTCTTTTCCCCATTTTTTGATTGGATTATTTGGTTTCTTGGCATTTAATTTCTTGAGTTCTTTGAAATATTGGATATTAGCCCTCTGTCAGAAGTGGGGTTGGTGAAGATTTTTTCCCAATCTGTGGGCAGCTGTTTTGTTCGAATGACAGTGTCTTTTGCCTTACAGAAGCTTTTCAGTTTCATTTATTGATTGTTGGTCTTAGGCCCTGAGCTGTTGGTGTTCTGTTCAGAAAGTTGTCACCTGTGTCAATGATTTCAAGGGTTTTTCCCACTTTCTCTTCTAGTAGATTTAGTGTGACTAGGCTTATGTTAAGGTCTTTGACCCACGTGGACTTATGTTTTGTATAAGGTGATAAGTATGGGTCTAATTTCATTCTTTTACATGTGGACATCCAGTTGGACCAGCACCATTTGTTGAAGATGCTGTCCTTCTTCCATTGTGTAGTTTTGTATTCTTTGTCAAAAATTAGGTGACCATAGGTGTGTGGGTTCATTTCTAGGTCTTCAATTCGATTCCATTGATCCACTGGTCTGTTTCTATACCAGTACCATGCTGTTTTTATTACTATTGCTCTGTAGTACAGCTTGAAATCTGGGATGGTGATACCCCCAGATGTTTTTTTTTTATTGTACAGTATTGATTTAGCTATTCTGGATTTTTTGTTGTTCCATATGAAATTAAGAATAGCTTTTTCCAGGTCTAAAAGGAATTGTGTTGGTATTTTGATAGGAATTGCATTGAATCTGTATATTGCTTTTGGTAGGATGGCAATTTTTATTATGTTGATTCTACCTATCCATGAGCATGGGAGATCTTTCCATCTTCTGGTGGCCTCTTCAATTTCTTTCTTCAAGGGCTTGTAGTTCTTGTTGTACAGGTCCTTTACTTGCTTGGTTTTAGTTACCCCCAGGTATTTTATATTGTTTGTGGCTATTGTGAAGGAAGTTGTTTCCCTGATTTCTTTCTCGGCCCATTTATTTTTTTTATAAAGAAGGGCTTCTGATTTTTTTGAATTAATTTTTTATCCAGCCACCTTGCTGAAGGTGTTTATCAGCTGTAAGAGTTTTCTGGTGGAATTTTTGGGGTCGCTTATGTATAGTATCATATTGTCTGCAAATAGGGATAATATGACTTTTTCATTTCCAATTTGTATCCCCTTGATCTCCTTTAGTTGTCTTATTGCTCTAGCAAATACTATATTGAAGAGATATGGCGAAAGTGGACATCTTTGTCTTGTCCCTGAGTTTAGAGGAAATGCTTCAAGTTTATCTCCATTTAATTTGATGTTGGCTACTGGCTTGCTGTATATTGCCTTTATTATTTCTAGGTATGGTCCTTGTATGCCTGTTCTCTCCAGAACTTTTAGCATGAAGGGGTGTTGGATTTTGTCAAATGCTTTTTCTGCATCTAGCGAGATTATCATGTGGTTTTTTTCTTTCATCTTGTTTATATTGTGAATGATGTTGATAGACTTTCGTATGTTGAACCATCCCTGCATTCGTGGGATGAAGCCTACTTGATCATGGTGTATGATACTTTTGATGTATTCTTGAATTCGGTTTGTTAGTATTTTATTAAGTATATTTGAATCTATGTTCATGAGGGAGATTGGTCTGAAGTTCTCTTTCTTTGTTGGGTCTTTGTGTGGTTTAGGAATCAGGGTGACTGTGACCTCATAGAATGAGTTTGACAGTGTTCTTTCTAATTTTATTTTGTGAAAGAGTTTGAAGAGTATTAGTATTAGCTCTTCTTTGAATGTCTGGTAGAATTCTGTGCTAAAACCATCTGGCCCTGGGCTTTTTTTGGTTTGGGAGCTTTTAATGACTGTTTCTATTTCCTTAGGGGTTATAGAGCTGTTTAATCTGTTAACCTGATCTTGATTTAGCTTTGGTAGGTGGAATCTATCAAGAAAATTGTCCATTTCGCTTACGTTTTCAAATTTGGTGGAGTATAAATTTTAAAAGTAGGACCCAAATATTCTCTGGATTTCCTCAATGTCTGTTGTCATTTCTCCCTTTTCATTTCCGATTTTGTTGATTTGGGTTTTTTTCCCTCTGCCTTTTAGTTAATTTGTCTAAGGGTTTGTCTATTTTGTAGATTTTCTCGAAGAACCAACTCTTGGTTTCATTGATTCTTTGTATGGTTCTTTTTGTTTCTAAGTTGTTGATTTCAGCCCTAAGGTTGATGATTTCCTGCCTTTTCCTCTTGGGAGTGTTTGCTTCTTTTTTTTTTCCAATTCACCCAGTTTCGCTGTTGTTTTGCTAATATGATCTGTCACAATTTTCTTTTGGAAGGCATTTAGTGTTATGAACTTTCCTTGTAGCACAGCTTTCATTGTGTCCAATAGGTTTGGGTATGTTGTGCCTTCATTTTCGATGGATTTTAAGAAGTCTTTGATTTCCTTCTTTATTTCTTTCCTGACCCAGTAGTCATCCAGTAAAGAGTTGTTCAATTTCCATGTGTGTGTAGGCTTTCTATTGTTTCTGTTGTTGTTGAAGTCCAGCTTTATTCCATGGTGGTCTGATAAGATACAAGGGGCTATTTCAATTTTCTTGTATCTGTTGAGGCTATCTTTGTGTCCAACTATGTGGTCGATTTTGGAGAATGTTCCTTGCAGTACTGAGAAGAAGGTGTATTTTTTTGTGTTTGGGTGAAATGTTCTATAGATATCTGTTAGGTCCATTTGGTTCATGAGCTCTGTTAGATTCATTATTTCTCTGTTTGGTTTCTGTCTTGATGATCTGTTCATTGTTGTGAGTGGGGTGTTGAAGTCTAATGTGTGGAGATAGATGTGTGATTTAAGTTTTAGAAGTGTTTCTTTTACAAATGTAGGTGCCTTTGTATTTGGGGCATAGATGTTCAATATTGAGATCTCCTCTTGATGAGTATTTCCTTTAATGAGTATGTAATGCCCTTCTCTGTCTAGAATATTCTTTCATTTAAGAAAGTGAAGGTGCTATTGAAGACTGCTGGGGTTATCTGAGAAGGGAGAGAGGCACAACTTTAAGACATTTCCATTGGCCACATATGGAAGGAAATGAGACATCAAAAATTGTCACTGCAGCAGACAGAAACACTTCAAGTGAGTGTTTAAAAAAAAGAGAGAAAAAAAAAGAACAAGTCCTGAAAATGTTTTTTAGCAGTAAAACAAAGCTCTCACCGCTGACCCTTGGAGAACGTTGGGTCTACTTTTCTTATTATGATGACTAATATCTGGCAAGCAGCAACGTAAAAGAGGAAGTGTTGACTTTGACGCAAAATTTGAGGGGTTGTAGCCCATCATTGAGAGGAAGGCATGGTGCTAATAAGAGCATGAGGAAACTCATCACGTTGTGTTGGCAAACTGAAAGCAGAGAGTGTACAGGAAGTAGGGCTAGGCTATAAATCTTCAGGACTCAACTTTTGGGATCCAGTTACTTCAGTAAAAAATTCTTTTCAACCTTTCAAAAGAGTACAATAAGCTGGGGACCAAGTGTTCAAGTAGTCAAGCCTATATGTTAAAACCACATTTAAGCCATAGTGCTAGTAGATAAATTCACTGTTCTAAAAACTAGCAAATAAAGGGAAACTGTCAAGCAACTATCTTTCCTGTTTCATATCAGCTATAATCAGAACAGTCACATTAGCAGATAAAGGGAAGTTTTATTTATAGATTTTCTGCTAATATATGCACAAGGAATATTATAATTAGAATGTCATCCTTTTGAACCACTAATGAAATAATAGATTTGGAGAATGATCATCAATGGTTGCTAAAATCACTAGATGAAAAGGGACTTTATAATGAATGACCAGACGGAATCCACTGATGGGTCGTAACATATAAAAGAGACATACTTTACCTCCCATCTTGTTTCAAAGGATGCACATGCTATATCTTGTTGATCCTGTATGTCTGGGATGATGATTTTAATGGGAAGCAGACTTAATAATTAAAGAATTTTCATATTTTTAAGTCAGAATACATGATGATCTAAGAAGCAAAGACCATGGTGAGTCCTGCACAGGCTCAGTGACAGAGGCAAAGAACTTGCCTTAGCATCCTATGACCACCTAATTTCTATAGACCTAAATCTAACCCAATGAGCAAAATCTCAACTGAGCAATTCCTCCTTCCAGGCTTTACTAATTCCCAATTTTGTAAGTCGTGAGGATGTAAGAGAGGACAAAACAAGGCAGCGATAGGGCGGTGAGAGGAGTCTGAAAGGAAACAGGTATTTCTTCCTAAGAGCAATTAATTCCAAGTTCTACTTTTCCTACAGTTTCTTTTTTATTGCTGGAATCCACTCGTCAGAATCTTTCCCGGGCCTTACTAATTTGTCCCACCTTTTTCAAGGCTTAGCCTCAAGACCCTTAAGATAGCCCTTGGAGAGCTCCCATCACAAGCTGATACTACTAGTGCAAAGCTTGGACAAGTCATCCTGTTTTCATCTGTGACGTGGGTACAATAGAGGTACCGGCTGCACGGGACGGAGAAAGCACGAAATAAGTGTTACGTCACAATTCGCTAATTATAGTGTTATTCTTACACTAGGGACTGTGGCTCTAGATAGGTTATATTTGGGTAAGTTTTAGGGAGGAGACATTTGTCAATGAGTCTTTTTTTCTTTTTTCTTCTTCTCTCTCTCTCTCATCATTAGGAACTATTAGAGCACTACTTTTCACAGACTGAGTCTCCTCATGGTGAGAATATGATGACAGGTTTGCTAGAAGGAAATCAACGTGTGTCCTCATGGGCAATGAGCGAACTGTAGGAAGTTAGGTTTGTTGTGTTGTCCAGGAGCATCTGAAGATGTACACAGTGAGCAATTATCATACTATGTGGGTACAGCTGTTCACTTAGTGATCCGCAGCTGGTTTTGGTGTTCATGATGCCACCTGAGACAGCCTTGTTTAACTCTTATTTTGAAGCTAAAGAAACTGAAGTTCATAAAAGCTAAGCCCTCATCAAACATCACAGCAAAATTCAGGGTTTCTTGACTTCCAGTGTTGTTTTGCTATGTTATAGACCTTACCCCTGGAGGAATATAGTATAGATCTCATTCACATCAGGCTGCTACTCTGTGAAAGCAGCTGTCTTCTCAAGGGGCTCTGTGACCAGTTAAGACCTGTCTGACAGCTGTCTACTCAAACTCTTAGGCTCATTACAGCTTGCACCCAGTACTCTTGGATTTCTCCGTTTCTGAACATGGAGATTTCAATTTAAAACTTCCTCTGTATTATATATAAAGACCATCAACTGAGATACATACTAGCATCAAATGGAGGGTTCCATTATTTAAAATTATACACCCAGAGGATGTTTTTTTTTATTGTTCCTGACTTCTGTTTGTTTTCACTCAAGAAACCAGGTGAGACGAACCATTGTAGCATATTCTGTCACAAACATACTTATTTTACAAAACTGATATTTTTATGTGGACTTATATGTGTTAGTTTCTGTCTGTCTATTCAAATGTTTGCTTTTGCTTTTATCTTGAAATTTTAAAATGCAGTACCTGATATTTGTAAAATTTTAAACAATATAGAAATACATATAATAAATCTGGAGCCTTCTTCCTTCCATCTCTAGAGAATATGATTGGTTTAGTGGCTTTCTGGACCCTTTTATATCATTCACAAAGACATATACTATTACTGTATATTTGCTTATATTTATATTTCCATTTTTACATCAATGAGAATGACAAAGTGTATTTATCAATGGGCTGTATTTTCATTTACTACTTTTATTATCCTGGACATACTTAGATATCAGTACACATAACATTTTTGTATTCTGCTTTAACCATCACATACACTTTTAAAAATGAACATATCTGTACTTTTTAAACCAACAAAGTGTCTTGAACCAAATATTTTCGCCTACACACAAGACAATAGTTTTCTACTACTCCTACATGAAATCGATGGACTCCAGAGCTCTTTCATCTTCAGTGTGGGCAGATAATTCAAAGACTGTGCCTGCAGAAACAGCTTCCAGTCTCATGAATGGCATCAGAACATCAGGTCTCACATTTTGTCAATTCAGATAGCAACCTTTCTTTCCCCCCTTTACTCACTGTCATTAAAATACATGTCTAAGCTCTTTTACTCAGCACCTCTTCATTTGTTTGTGGCCATTTGTAGCTACTTTGTGGCTCATCTGCTCTTAGTCTTTACTCATCTGTCTGTTGATTTGCTTATCTGGCTAATGTGAAGAAGCACTGGGAATCATGTGCATTTTAATTCTTTGTCTGTCCAGTACTAGGGAGTCAGAGGCAGGAGGACTTCTGCCAGCTTGAAGCAAGTCTGGTTTACACTTAGACTTCCAGGCCAGCCTGGGGCTGCTCAGCAAGACCATTTTACAAAGCCATAATAATGATAATAGTGATTATGATAATATGTCTGTTGCATATGTTGTAGTTAATTCTGTCATTTGTCTTCTAATTATTGATTTTTGTGTTTGCTATTTATTTTTACAAAATTGTGTCTACAAATTGTATTCTTTATGGCTTTTTAAGTGTATGTCGTGTAGGAAGGTCTTCTACTCCTGAGGTTATACAAATACTTTGTAAGTTTTCTTCTAATATTCTTATTGTTTTGTTTTTTATGTTTAGCTCTTTAATCCATCTGGAAATGATTTTTGTATATGGTGTGAGGTAGGTATCTAAGTGTATTTTTTTAAATGAATAGTTCATTGTCCCAACACTTTAATTACTAACCCATCATTTCATATATTAAACTCTAGTATTTATATATGGTTCTGCTTCTAGGTTTCTATTCTGTTACATTAATATATTGTCTATTCCTACGCCAAGCACAAAGTGTTCAGTACATAGTGCAATAAAATGTTTTGCTATCTGATAAAACAAATCCCCAGCATTGGTCTAGTTCAACAGATTTTTAATTACGCAATCACTACTCTGGATGAAATTTGGATTCATCTTGTCAGTTTCCATAACCCATTCCATTGGGAATTTTAAATTTATATTGCATTGAAATTTCAAATTGTATTTGGAGAATGAATGAGAGACTTATCCCATGAAATCTTCTTATCCATGAAAATGATAAAACTTTGCATTTGTGTAGGTGCTTTTTCTGTTCTTTTATCTGAATATATCTATACATTTTAAGCCAAGTTATGTGCCAGATTTTTTAAGTGCTTTATTGATATTATACAGTTTTATTTTCAATTCTGTTTTGAATTACTATGGTATTATTAGTGTAATTTGGCTATTATTTTTCTATATGTGTGTATCTTACTAAACTATAATAGTTTTAATGTCTTTTTAGTTAATTGTTTTGAATAATTATGCTATACCCAGACAACAGACAATTTTGGTTCTTCTGTTTCAACATTTTTTCATATATTTATTTTAAAATAAATATTTTAGTAATTCTTTGAGAATTTCATACTAAACATATATTATGGTCATATTTATGTCCAACTCCTCCCTGTAACTCCCCTGAGACCTACCCCATCTTTCTAATCACTTTGTGTCCTTTTTTTTTTATTTAATAACCCATAGTCTTGACTTTTTGTGGCCCATAGACTTCTGGTTGTATGTTTATCCAGTGGAGTGTGGTAGACTGACCTGTACTTAGAGCAAACTGCCACTCCCACAGAAAACATCAAATCTCCGTGATATTTCAGGTAGGGGTGGGAACTTGTGAACTCCTTTCCCCTCCATGCCAGAATGCTGACTGGCTTGATCATGTGTAGGTCTTGTGCAGGTAACCACAGCTGCTGTGAGTTCATGAATGCATAGATCCTGTCATGTCAAGATGACACTTCCACTCTGGTCCTCCCTGACCAATCTTGGCTCCTGCAGTCTTTTCTCCCCTCTTCCTTGATGGTCCCTGAGCCTTGAGGAAGGGGTGTGATACAGTTGTTCCTTAGTGGCTGAGCTCACAGTTACTTATTCTCTGCTTGTTGACACCTTATTTAGTTTCTGTGTTAAGGACCATGGGGTGCACAAAAAACTTTTCTGATGAGGCCTGAGAGCTGCACTCATCTAGGCATAGAAAGAAATGTGTTTAGAATCCAGTTTGATACTGTATACACTCAACAAAATAATTACTCTATTACTTTGGTTAGAATTTCCTGGATAGAGTTTCACAGAATCAAGGAAAGAATGCTTCTGTGGTTCTAAGGTTTATCAAGCATTGTGATATTTAAAGTATTGAATTAAAAAAAAAAGTTTTCTTTGCTAATAGATTAGGGTTTTCAACCAGAAAGTCGTACTGGAAAATTTTAGCATCTTTGTGAAAAAAAGTGTTGTTTTCTTCTTTCTTTACTTTTTAATCAGGCAAATGGAACAGGAGATTTACTAAGGTTGTATTCTTATGATATGTTTTGAATAAGATATTCAGATTTGGTGATTATATTTAGAACATAGATGACTTTATAAGAACATACAGATTAAATTTCTTTATCTGTAGTTATATAGTTGATGCTCTGTATTGTTAGACCAACTGTGCTTTTATAGACATTTAAGCCACAGAGAGTGGTTTGATAAAGTGTCCATACAGGATGGAAAAACTTACTATAACTCACATACAACACCACCTTTTCATCTTCATCTCATGTGGGTTTTATTTTCTGTAATTTTACTGTTTTGACCTCAAAATTTCCACATTTTCAATTTTCATTAATATGTCTAGTAAATCAATCATTGAATTTCTATTTTTAAAATACTGGTTTTTATTTTTTAAATAATTTTACATTTTTTCTTCTACATTGCTTATTAACCTTGCCAAAGATTTTCATGACTTTTGGAAGCAATTCGTTATGTAGATCAAATAAGAATTTTATCTCTTTTTGTTTCTGTTTGGGCAGTGTTTTTATTTATAACAAATCACTTTTTCTTTATACATTTTATCTTTATTTTTTATTTATTATTATTCTCTTTATAGTTTTTTAGGTTTTAACTTCCTTTTAAAGTTGAATCCTTACTTAGGTTAGTTGTATTTTAATTATTCTAAAAACTCTTAAATTCCAAAAATTTTTCTAGATTGCTTCAGTTATATTCCACAGGAATCAATGATAGGACTTTAATTCATACTATAATAGCTTTAAATATTATTTTCAGCAAATAGTATTTAATTCCCCTAGTAAACTGTTTAATGGATTATTTCTTTGTTGTTATAGTTTATTTGCTACAAAAAATGTTTCCTATTATGTACTTATTTTTTCTTTGAAAGTTCAGATTTCCTTTGAGGTTTAATATGTGATTGGATTTTGTAAATTAAAAAACTATAATTTAGTGTGTATTAGTTTTCCATTGTAATGGCTTTACCAGTTTTTTAAATTTTATAGTATTTTACTCTTCATATATACATATATTTCATATAGTGCTGTCTGGTAACTGGAGTACACATGATTATCATAATGGTGAATTTTTCCAACTTTATATACAACATTCAATTTGAATAACTTTGGCATAAGCCTTTTTTAACATTAAATTTTTGACATTCAGAGTTTTTCAACTACACATAAGAAAAAGTACAAAATATCTAAAAACAAAGTAATAAAGGAAATTTAATTGGCCATATACATTTACATCTGTATGTGTATGTATGATTGCCAGTATGCATATACATATGTGCATGTGCACATATATGGCCAATTATAGTTCACTTTTATCACCTATATTTTCACTGTTCTATTTTCAATATTTTCTGAAAATTTGTTTTATATACAGCTTTTTTACATAACATGAGCTTGATTTCCACCCTAAATTTTCCTCCCATGTTAGAGGTAGTAATAATCCACTTACAGTTACTGCCTATGAGTATCAACTTTAATTTTCTGCATTTTGTTCATTATTACTGCTCTTCCCCACTTTGCTGTGTTTTTTGTAAGATGAAAGATTTTGATACTGTGTTCCTGAAAACAGTTAAAAGCTGTATGTAGTATTTTTATTCTTCTAGAAACTACTTAAAGTTTTTCGCAAGCATATTTAAGTGTAAATTATTATGATCAATAATTGATTGGTATCTATAATGCTTTTCCCTCCTCTCTTAATGGTAAAGTCTTTATCAGGCTTTTAATTATTTCTGTATCTACTCTCCTGTGCACTTACAGTTAAAGTTATATGGAAATTTCATTCCCTATAATTAGGTTAGCAGTAGCAGCAGTAGTACTATCAACATTATTGATAATATTATTTACTTCACGTTTCTATTTTATAGGAAGCTCTTATTAGTTATTGTAATACCTTTAGCCACCAAATTAGCAAGCGTTATTTAGATTTAAATTGCATTGTTGTAGTCTATTTGCTCTATTGTTGTGGAATTCAAAACATCACATATCTTGGATTCCTTTTTCTGTTCTTCTAGAACTGTACTCTACTAATTACTGGTGGTTTTGTTTTTGTTTTGTTTTTTCTTTGAAAGCCTGCATTTAGTGAAGAGTCCTAGTGTTTGTTTTCAGGTAGAAACACCTTGCATTGTCTTTACAGCTGATACAAAGCTATGCTGATTTCAAAAGTCCCAGGTTAAGAGTGACTTTTCTATAAGTCCAGAAGATTGGTTTCTTCTAAAATGTCCCCAGTGGATAATATGCACACAATCTATTCTTTTAGATATGAGGTTTCCATCTCTTTAGACATATGCTTTCCAATGCTCATTGCTGATGTCCCTCCAACTGGTCCATCAGGGAAAGATGCTTGCGTTAACAGTTTGCTGAGACACAGACTCAGAATTCTTTTCAAACCAACAGCAAGCACTTTCATAACAAATTCCACTTTTTAACTGAAAGGTCCAACTTCTGACCTTCTGTTTAGTAATGATGCAGTTCATTCCTGAAATTTTAAACATGCTGTGAGCTTACTGTCATGTGTACTAATATCTCTAATCTACTGAAAAGTGAGGATTTAGGCAGAGCTTTTCTCTCAGTCACATTCCAAATGTCTTCCCTTCTTAGTCATTTTCTCTTCCTCTTGAATCTCAGGGATTAACTTACAAACAGTCAGTGTCTCTTGAGGGTAATTTTAAAGACTGTATTCTCTGTGATTTATCTTTCTGAGTGTTTTGGAGAGCTACTCTTTTTTTCCATCCAATTTCTTATTAACACATGGGCTTAGGGGCTTCTGGAAGTCTCTATCCTGTTCACACGAAGCATAGATCCCAAGTTGTGATAAGAAATTGAAGTGGAAGCAGAAAATAATAATCTACACACTAGATGTCTGTAGGGTACATTTGAACCTTGGTCATCTTTGCTAAGAGGTCTAACTCAATGTTTGTGGCCAATTTGATGCTTGGAGGCTCATATCAGGATTCTACTGGCTTCCTGCTGGAGATTTCTTTAAGGAAGATTTTTAAGATTTTATTCTAGTAGCAGACTCTTAAACCTCTCTCACTTCAGATTGCCTTCTAGTTGTTGCTCTCTGTGTTAAGAAGTCTGCCTTCTTCCCTCAGGTCTGATCTATAGCTGTTCTCATTCTCATGTTCACTGATGTCAGAATCCCCATTCAGCTATGAATTCAGGTTGCTTAGAGCATGACCATGTTGGAACTCAGTGCATGGAGGGTACATTAAGAAGGGTATAGACTTCTGGTTGATTATGGCCCTCTGGTAACTCTATGTGCCTCTGTCTTTGCTCTTTTTAGGTGGGAGGACACACCATGCTCCCTATCCGCTGGATGCCCCCCGAAAGCATCATGTACCGGAAGTTCACCACAGAGAGTGATGTATGGAGCTTTGGGGTTATCCTTTGGGAGATCTTTACCTATGGAAAACAACCATGGTTCCAGCTCTCCAACACAGAGGTAACAAAGGGACAGGTTAGGATCTGTTTTGTGGGAGACAGCTGATGACAGATATCCTAGAACAGGGATTGCATATAAATAGTGTGTAAATAGGTGGGCCATGAAGGTAGCAGGGTGGATGTAGGCACACAATCAGGAGAAAATGCTTCTGAGTGGAGGAAAAGTTGTAACTACAGAAAATGTTATATAACTGTCAAAAGAGTATGAAATCAGATGTCTAAACTGAAACAGGAGTCAGGGTTCTGTTTATTCTGCTACACATAAAAAACAGAAATGTTTCACTAAGAGAGAAAAAGAAAACAAAGCAACTGTGAGTTTTTCAATTGGGCCATTTTGTGGAAACACCAGCTGCTTAGTATGTCTACAAAAGGACGTTCTCAAAGGCTTTCCCTACCCCAGCTGTGGGGAAGCATGTATCCTGAACTGACTGAAAAGGCCAAGTGCACATGGTTAAAAGAGTTGCATATGGTGTTGAAGAATAAGATAAACCAACTATAGCGGAACAAGAGATACTTATTATCTTAGCACTTTTCTAATCACCGTTGGTACAGTAACTTAGTAATTTTCATTTAAAAACATCTTTTTTGTTTTGGGACAAAGGAAGAGAGTTGCCTGGCATCTTGGAAGAGGCTGGGTATCTTAGAGAACTAGACAAGGAGACAGCTTGGGTTATGGTCTCAGGAATTTTCTATTTTTAAATGATACTGAGGTACATCAAGTATGTGCACTACAGAGCCATGTTGCCCCAGGGATTTATCCCAGTCCATAGACTGGTCTGGGTGGGGCTCCTGAGCAGCTGACTTATAGAAAATGCCAGCTCTTTTGTACTCTTGGTTCCTTGGAAATCATAAACACTAAGGCCTCTTTGTATTGAAATCTCATTTTAATACTCAACACAGTATTTTTCACTTAAAAGTTATATTCAATTCCAGTCTTCTATGTTCTGACTATTGAAGTGACTTTCAAAGTCCAAAACTTAAGGCTGGGGATATGGCCCATTTTGTAGAGCACTTGCCTAATATGCATGAAGCCCTGAGCTTGAACTCCTGTGCCACAAAAACTAGGCATGGTGACACATGCCCGTAATGTAATCCCTGAACTCAGGAGATAGAGGTAGTGGATTGATCAGGAGCCCAAGGGCATCCTTTGCTATATGTAGGTTCAAGGACAGCCTAAATCACATGAGACCCTGCCTCAAAACAAAACAAGTCATTTCTTTATGTGGTGATGTCTTACTATGCAGGTACTTTATGGGACCAGAACTCATTTCCCAATGTAGAACAAACATTTTAATGGAGAGTAAAGAAAGAGTGTACATAGAAGCTATTTGCTGTTGTGTGATTTACTTAAATTGGAACTGTTTTCTGGAGCATGGCACATACAGATACAAGTATCTGAACTTATATGTAGACCAATACATGCATGCATGCATCTGTGCACAAGGTCCATGGTATCTGGTAGCTAAAGAAGGAAGAACACCTGGATGGGTGCCTTATTGGTCTCAGTGGAATCTTTCTCCTCCTCCTCCTCTTCCTCCTCCTCCTCCTCCTCCTCCTCCTCCTCCTCCTCCTCCTTCTCCTCCTCCTCCTTCTCCTCCTCCTCCTCCTCTTCTTCCTCCTCACTCCTTTTCCTCCTCCTTCTCCTCCTCTCTCCTTGTCCTTCTCCTCCTCCTTCTCTTCCTCCCCTTCTTGTTATTCTCTCACATATCATACCTGACTGCAGTTTCCCCTCCCACCAGTCTCCAGCCTTCTCCCCAACCCCTCTTCTCCCCCACCCTGTCTCTGACCTACCCCCCCCACCCCTTCTTCTCAGAAAAGAGCAGGCCTCCCAGGGATATCAACCAAACATGCCAAAACAAGCTAAAATATGACCACACACATGCCATTTCAACAAGGCTGGAAGAGGCAACTCAGTAGGAGAAACAGGGTCCCACAAGCAGTCAGAAGAGTCAGAGACCGCCTCCACACCCCCCATTAGGAACCTCACAAGAACGCCAAGTTACTCAGCCATAACATATATGCCGAGGACCTGGGAATCTTGTCATGGATACCTAAGCTTGCTAGAGCAGTTAATGCAGTGCTCGTGGCCTTTTCTAAGATGGTATAGTAGAGCCCTACCCTTGAAGGCAAGCCTTCTTCTGTCAGCAGCATTCCTTGCTCCACCCACAGCAGTAGCTGGGTGCTGGCAGTAACTGATGATGGGCTTAGTAATGGAGGATTGTGATCTGGATGGTTCTGCTGTAGAGAGGATGACACTGGGTGGCTTTGATGTAAACATAAGCAGCAGCTCTTGCTCTTTGAACTGGATCCTTCTGCTCGAAGGTGGAAGGATTAGAGGCAGAATGGAGAGAGGTCTAATACCAAATGGTAAACACAAGCACCTGCAGAGTTACCAGGCTGGCAATGAAATGATTCCAGCGTGCCATTGCAGACTCCACGGTGAGTGTGAAACAGGAGGGGGCTGGCACAGTGAAGGTCACTCCAGATCAAAGCACAGTTCTGCAGGATGTGGAGATAGAGGGGTAGGGGAGAAAAGGTAGAAGAGAAGATAGAGAAAGGGGGTTCTTACCCCATAAAATTCGTGCTAATGGGGAAGAGAAGGGAAACATTTGCTCAGATACCAGACTACAGAAAACACTTTTAAAAAATTATTATCAATCATCACAAGCAATCTTGAAATGTGGAAACTGAAGTTTGAGGTGACCTGCTTGAAGTCATACAGTGATAAAGTTATAGAGAAGTTAAAACAAACCTAAGAATTAGATGAAGTTTTGAAAAATGCATGTATTTCAGTTCCACTAAGGAAATATTTGGCATGTCAGAAAAGCCCAAGTGGATGTTGTAAGTTGATATCATGTTGTGTCCTGGATGGAATCTTGGAGTAGCAAAAGGACAGGAGGTTAAAAATTAAGGACACCTGGATAAATTGTGGCATTTGGCTAATGATGTACTAACCAAATGTAGTGTGTAATATGCTCATAGCAGGCGAATGGCAGATCATAATGAGAACCACATATAATTTTCTCAATTTTTCTTAAAAAGAGTTTATAGCTGGACATGGTGGTGCATGCCTTTAATCCCAGCACTCGGGAGGCAGAGGCAGGCAGACTCTGTGAGTTCGAGGCCAGCTTGGTCTGCAAAGTGAGTCCAGGAGAGCCAGAGATACACAGAGAAACCCTGTCTCGAAAAACAAACTAACAAACAAACAAAATGAGTTTATTTCCTTGCTGTTGTAAATACTGCATCCATAACAATGGATGTTCAAGTATCTTTGTGGTAGAATTTAAGTCTTTTAGGTATATGCCTGCACTTAGCAGTGAAGCTGGGTCATAAGGTAGCACCATTTTTCACTTTTTGAGAAACCCCTATTCTTATTTCCAATCTAGCTTACAATGTTTGTAAGTTGTGTACATATGTAAGAGTGAGTCTGGGATTAGGTTATGAAAAATAGGAAGGGGATAGTGGGAAGAGAAGAGGTATTGGAGAAACCTGGGGGAGGAACAATAGGTCACATGAGATATGAGAACAGAAAAGATGGTACAGAGGTGGTGGAAGTAAACAAAGTGGTATCAGGGGAAGGGGGGAACATGATAGAAACAGAAAAAGAAAAATCAAATAAAACCAAAATGCTAGAATAAAGCTTAATACTGCATTTGCTAATTAGGAAAATAAAGTCTGGTGTTAAAATTAAGGGAAAAATGAGGGAAATAGGGTAGTATAGTGGGAATACATTCAAAATACAATATACTTTTATTAAAATGTCCTTCTATAACCCAATACTGAATAGAATGGATGTACAGCAATGGGAAAGTAAATTATTTGAAAAATGCATGTAGATGGTTGGTATAGATAAGTAGTACAAAAAATGCCTGCTCTTGGGGTCCTGGGTTCAATTCCCAGCATTTCAAAGGAAATGTCTTTGAGGAATTGAGATTGAACTGCAAAGAGCATGCAAGCTCCTGCACCTTGCAGCCATCCTTTTGGTACAGTGAATTTTTTATTGTTGCATTTGGTCCTTCTGGAAGTCCTGATTCCAATCTTACAGATAAGGGAGATGAGATTCCCTGGGATTAACTGACTTGCACTGGCTGGCAACTCAGGCAGTGGTGAATCCATCAGCTCACAAAGAACTATGAGCAAATGAGGAAAGCTGAGAGCAAGAAAGGTGGTCTTCCCCAGGGAAGAGCACCACTGGTGGCCCAATGTTCAGCCCCGAAAACATATATTCAAGTTATGTTGTGTGAATTGAACAGGTTATGTTTAGGAGTATATATGTATACTCATATGCATATATGCATACAATAACAACTGATAAAATAAGAAACCATACATTTGAATGAGATTGGGGTATATGGGTATATGCTATGGAGGGAGGAAAGGGGAGGGCAAAATGTTGTAAACTACAGTATAATCTCAAAAATAATTTTATAAGGTAAATCAATAAAATATTTTATAAAAAAACTCTTAAAGTAAATAAGACAGGTGATTGAATGCAAAAAGGAGGGTAGATTTTGCTTAGAAAGGGGTACTATGCTCAGAGGCAAGTAGGGTGGTGTGAACAGAGGCTATAGCTGGGAGGAAAATTTGCTATGAATGGTTAGCAGTGGCTAAGGAAGGGATGGATCAGTGGATACAGCACTTGTTATAACAGCGTGGGCACCACTGGAGTTCAGATTCACAGTGTCCATACACACAGCCAAGCAGGTGTGGCAGCTGCCTGAAATCTGAGCTCTGGGAAGGCAGGGGCAGCTGGCTAGAGGAGTAGCTGGAAGTGGTGAGTTCCAGGGTTAGGGAGAGACTATCCCTCAATAAAGGCAGTGGCATTCAAGCAAGCAGGATACACAACTTCAACTGTGGGCTTCTACACTCATGTGTATACACATACCTGCCCGCCTGCCCACACATGTGAACTGATACAAACACATGCAAACACATGCGAACATGTAAATACATGCACACATGCTTATTAACCCATACACACATACACATACATTCACAATTAAATGAAAGCAAATAGGAATGAAGAGAAGACAGGTATACAGGAAGCAGATAGGCAGAGCTCTATGAAGGGTTTTCAGAAGTACAGAGGCGAAGAGGAGAAGGAAGGGCGGTCGGGACCCAATATCTACAGCAAGGTGAGAGGAATGTAACCCAGGCAGTGCAGATGATATAACCGGGACTACAGAACTTTAAGGCAGAAGGGAAGGGTGCCTGTGTGGAGTCAGGGCCCAGGTGTCCTGGCCCAGCAGGTACAGGAACAGCAGTGAGATCCAGCTGCACTGTTCATCGTCCCTGCAACCCCTGCATGGGGGGAGAAGACCACTCAGGCTGTCTTCTACACAGACTTCAGCCTGTGTGTGTGGCTCCAAGCTGAAGCTGCTCTGATGAGTAAAGTTGAGTTCTTCTGCTAGACAGCAGTCCCTGGACCAAGGATGGGATTTGAATGAACTTCTGGGTATAACTTCTTTGTTCTTGGTTTTAGGTCATTGAGTGCATCACCCAAGGCCGTGTCTTGGAGAGACCCCGAGTCTGCCCAAAAGAGGTATATGACGTCATGCTGGGGTGCTGGCAGAGGGAACCACAGCAGCGGCTGAATATCAAGGAGATCTACAAAATCCTCCATGCTTTGGGGAAGGCCACCCCAATCTACCTGGATATTCTCGGCTAGTGGTGACTGGTGGCCAAGCATTTATACCCTGCTGCCTCCTCTCTCCCTGTCTCATATTCTCTTTTTCCTCATCTCAACTCTTTTCTTCCATCTTTGACTGAAATGAACATCTTCATATAAACTCAAGTGCCTGCTACACATACAACACTGAATTTAAAGAACAAAAGAAAGAAACTTTTCCCTGTAAGGCAGTTTGACATATATATTTATATATATATATATATAGCTATCTATCTATATCTATAGAGAATTGCCTTCTCTAATACACAGAGAAGCTGCTGATACAGAAAACCATAAGACATTTACAACTGAGAAAAAATTTAAATATTATTATTGACACAGCTGAAATTCCCTTGACTTAAGCTGTGGCCCATACTTTTTCATCTCTGGCTTTTCGGAGCTCTTCATCTTGACCCTGCAGAGAGAAAGACTGGGAGGAGTCAGGGTGGCCTGCACATGAGTGACCCATTGCCGGTGCTTGGCAAAGAAACAATTCTGGAAGTCTCTGGTCTGCCTTGACCTTTGCCTCCACTCTCTTCCCTTTTTCCTCCTCTTTGGGACAGTTTTCTAATTTGTCCATTCTACAAAGTATATAGTCCTGATGCTTTTGAGAATAAATGAAGACACCTACGGGTAAATACTGAATACCAACACCATACCACACAAAGCCATCCATGGTTGGAGTAACCGCCAAACAAGTTAGGGGTGGGGACTCCTGGGAGAGGAAACCCCACCCTTCCGGGCATAAATCATGCTCAGGTTCCATACTAGGTTTGAAGAGATTCGGATCCTCTGAACTTGAAGAACTGGACTTGGTGGACTTAAAGAACCAAGGAAGTAAGAACAGTTGAAGTCTGAGTCCTGTCAAGGCTCCACTATTTGGCTTTCCATCACTGGGAAGACTCTTGACCTATCATTTTGTTTTCAGACCCTTTGAGAGCTTGGAGGTTTAGAATCTACATTCTCTGGTGTCATCGGCTAATGCGGACACACAGCAGGCTTCAGGGCCCCAGGAGCAAGTTACTTAGTTGCTTGAAGATCATAATTAGGCATCCCCTTGAGTCTTATTTCTTATCTCGCTTCCCCCATATCCTGGGGTTCTATCAAGTCCTGGGTAAACCCCACTGCCAGAGAAAGGATCCAGGTGAGAGTCTGAGGCATGTGTGTTTCAAGGAGCCAGACACTGGCATTGGCCAAAGTCAGCAGAGAAGAATCCACTTGGCACCTGTGTTGGGCACTTAGCATTCTCCTCACGTTTCCAGGATTGATGCAGCTGCCTCTGAGCTCTTGTGAAAAGGCAGGGACTGGGAAATCAGCTTTGTGGGCTGAGTGTGGGGGGAGGGGCTGAAGCATCTCTGGAAGATGCCCAATGAGTGGCTAGTGCTGCAGACTTGGCATCCCAATGAGGATTAAGCTCTGACCAGGAGTGAGAATGAAGCATCTGGGCTGGGCCAGTCCCCTCGGGCCCCAGCACCAGGGTAATCACTGCCTTCCTAACTGTGCTGCTGAGGACTGCATAAGAGAAGCTCTCTGGACAGCTCTCATACACAACAATGAAAGGCCCAGGAAGCCAAGAGCCTGGCTGCACAGAGTCATCATGCTGGGGAGGAGGGAATGTGCTCTTCCTTGGGTACATGTCTCTCCACCTCATCCCAAGCACAGAGCTACCTAACAGACTGACATTTTTCTATAGGAAGCTCCCAGTAGCCACTGACTACCCCTTTCCTTGACAGCTGAAGGAACTGTCTATAGCCTGGATACCCTGGCCAGTGAAGGCAGCTGAAGTATGGGCAACTCTGTGGCCGGTTTAGCACAGGATTATGTGTTTGTGGTTTTGCTTTATTTTTTTAAAGACCAACAAATGTTTTTATTTAAATACAAAAGAGCTGTGCTCAGATAATAGCCATGGTTGGGATTCAGGGATCAGCAAGGGTGCTCAGCTGACTTGGAAGAGAGCTGAGTTAAGTGGGAATTCAGCGTGAAACTTCTTACTGTGCGAGGCACCTGGCGGCCCCTGAGGATATTAAGGGAAAGCTCTTTGGATTGATCCCTTCAAAAGAATCCTGTACTATCCTGTGGCAATTACTTCTCTTATTACTCCTTGAAGCGGTCCACCTGAGGCTTTTGGTCTCTGCTGGGGAAGTGTATTCTGGGTGGAAATTTCCATTTGGGTTTTAATCTGGATAACTAAGGGAGAGGCATTCAGGCAGGGAATTAGTAGGGGCTTCCTGAGGGGAAAGTGTTTTCTAGTTAGAAATGATTTTGCAAGATCCATCCTTCCCCAAAACAATCGCTTAAGGCTGTTTGTTTCTTAATGATCTGGGAGGAGTGGAGAACTGGAGTTTAGAGGTTTGATGGGACAGGAGAAATGACAAGACTGAACTTGCTCATGTGTCCTTTGTTCGTTCCATGAGCTTCCCCATTGGCAATGGGGGGAAGGGTCATCTCTTCTCTGTGACCTCCATTATCAACTGCCTTGTAACAGTAGGAGAGATAGGGCAGTGGAATTATGAGGGGTGCAGAATGGAGTCAACCTTCTTCCTATCCTGGCATCTTCTCTGTGTAGAACAGATTTTACCTGTGAAGCTTGGAAGGTGGAGGAAGGGTGTGAGGTGCTTTGGAGGTTAAGGAAATACAGAACAGGCTTTGGAGAGTGATGTGTATTCTGTCTGGGGTGTGTAGGATGTCTTCCTCTTATGCCCCACTTCACTGTGTCATGTTTTCCTTATGTGCATAGAAAGGGATGTCCTTGTGCCCTCAGCCTATTCTAACTCTGAGTCCTTAGCTTCTAGGAGTACTGAGCCACTGTGTCACTTTTTTCTCGGCATCTCCCTGGAATTCCTAGAAAATCCTCCTTTGGCCTTTCGTGGGCAGAAGAAAGTTGTCTCTGAAGACATATAGTAGTTGGGTTGGGGTTGGTGCCAGTGAGTCACTGGGATCCTCTTCTTTACCTATGACACAACATGCAAAGAGTCTAAAGTGTCTGAGACTACTTTAGGCTGGGGTAGGGGAGTATTTTGTCTCATCCTCTAACCTAGCCTTCCCCCATACTAGAAATTTGTTATTGGTGGTTTATTTATTTATTTACTTATTTATTTATTTATTTTTAAAGAATCTGATGTGGTCCAATGAGTCTAGAATTGACATACCATCAACCTGTTCAGCCTCTGCCAACTGTACCATCCTGCTTCCTACATAAACACATCTACACCTTCAAAGTGCATGCCAGATTAATTAAGTGCTTAGCTTGAGGTCAAATTCACTGTGAATGCTTATGAGTGTTCCAGGGAACCCACACTTAACTCTGTGCTCTGTTACAGTCAGCTAGGCCCCTATTGGACTGACAAAGAGTGACTTGGATGTCCATTGTAGAACAGGGTGTCATAGGCAAGGGTTCCTTAGTTATTTTCTTTGAACACGAGCTGGATGCTCCTTTCTGATCATGTCTTTGAACTGTGAGTGGTTGTCAGGGTCACTAAGCCTTCTCTAGTCAACAGACAAAGGACTTTGGGCTTCCTCCACTCAGCAGATCATGCTCAAGTTATTCTCAGAGAAAGCTTTTCACTGGAGGTGAAGATCCTCCATTTTTCTGTGCTTGGACTGAACAGTGTTGTTCATCTCTGGTGATGCTTACCTTGAGGAACACACCAGTGAAGGTACTTCTGGTGCTAAATACTACAGAAACTAATACCCATAGAAGAGCTTCAATGCAGAAGGAAGAGTGGGTCAGCCATGTTGGAAGAGCACTGCATACAGCAGAAAGACCACTGAGAAGCTGCCTTTGTGCTTGGCTACTCATGTGATTTTGAATAAAAATGCATCTCATAGTTTATCAGTCTTTCCACCTGAGGTTAAAATAGGTAGATCCTTAAGATCAATTTCAGTTTGAAAGACTATGTCAAGTTCCATCTGCTTCCTTATCTTAAACTTGTTTGCTAGAAATGAAAGATGAAATGAAAGGTGGGGAAGGAAAGGAAGAAAAGTTACTGTGGACCAAAACTGATCATAAAGGGAAAGTAAAGAATATTGAGTGCCTGGTATGTTTGAAGGACACTGGCTCAGGATCCAGGCACACAGGTTAAGAAGTTGATTTTGTGTTCTTCAGGAGAAACTGCCTTTTTCTTCTAGCCATCTTCCCCAATTCATATGTCCACATTGGCAGAAACTAGTCTGGGATATAGAGATAGTCCCACCCACCTCCTGTGCAAGGCAAGTAGTAATCTGAACTCTGGGTCACAAACCAAGAGAATTTGCATAATGTACTTGCTATTCTCAAGTTTCTTTTACATACAAGAGTGGACTGATGTCATACTTGCTTCCCTTTTCTGAACCAACAGCAACAGTATAATCATTACACTTACCTGAAACTTTTGATCTTTGCAATTCTTTGCTTAGTGGAGAGCATAGAATATTTGTGGATGATCGGTCAATGAACCCACACTTTAGTAGTCCTGGGAGACACTGTCGAACATCTCTGCAATGTCTAATGTCCGGTTTGGTTGGGTACCAGCTTGCTAAAATGCATAAGGTGTTTACCTTAGAATAAAAAATGTCACCTTGAGCTCAGACCTTGTGAGCTGTAGTCATTATGGTTTTTTTTTTGATTCACCTTATTTGGCACCAAATAAACTAATTCAACCAATACTTAATAAGGCTGTAAGGGTAACTTCAAGTTTGAGCATCATTATTAAAGCATCAGTTCAGACTTCAGAAACTGTTTGGAGATTGCTTGAATCACTGGGAAAACGTTCCTTTTCAGCTCTAGTCATATGCACACCATGTATTCTATGTATCCATTTGATGGTCATAGTTCCAGAGAAGTCTCCCTGAAATCAGAAAATCAGTTCCAGTTTAGGATTTTCTTTGTACCTTATGTTTCTCCTGGATGAGAACTGTAGGGGTGGACTGGCCACAGAGATAATAAGAAAGGTCTCAAAGGAAAATTGGTTATCTCATAAAGTTTGGTCATCTGCTGCTTGCCACATTAAATTATATTGGCACTAACATCTGACCTTCTCAACATCATCCTTTCTGCTATTTGATAACTCACAACACAGAAACATTTTCCACTTATGTTTTGTTTGGGATTTGGTATTGATTGTACCAGCACTGCAGATATAACAGTTCCTAGGAGGGCCAAGACAGAGGGAACTTGAAAGGAGAACAATTGACCTCTCTATCGGACAGGCCCTGGAAATGGTGATGGAGGGGATGGTCATTTGTGTCAATGTATTGGGTATTAGGAGTTTTGTTCTCCACTGGGGATGTCCTACCCAGAGCCCTTCATCTTGGCTTCTGACAGGGTTTCCATTTGTCTGGTACATTCTCTCTGAACACATTTGTGTGTGTGAGTGTGTGTGTGTGTGTGTGTGTAACATGTTTCTAATTTGCCAACTGAGGCACCTTTCTGTGAGATATGTGGAGATGCAGGCTCCACCTGAGAGAACTTAGAATATCTTTTCTTTTGTTTTCCTTCTTGTTAGCAATAGCAAATTGTATAAAATCATAGGTTTCATTATGACATTTTCAAATATGTGAGTACTTGGAATTCCTTACCAAAGTCATAAAATTCACATTGTCCTTCATGTGGACAGCTAGGTTCCAACTTTAAAACAAGACTTGATTTGATATTTGGTATAAGAATGATGTCTTAAACCAGCAAGAAGAGTTTCCTTTTTCATACAGGTGTAAAAGAGTAAATTCTATCAACCTTTTTTTCTCTAACCATTCTGGAATATATTAGAGCATCAAGGTCTAAGCTCAGAGCTCTCAAGAGATTTATAGTCCACAAAGTAGATGTTTCTAATAGAAGGCGAATTGAGATAACACAGAACACAAAGAGCCAACTGAACTCCTCCTCCTGAGAAGCTTCCAGGCATTTAGGTATTGCTTACATTTAGTATCGCTGAGATGATTCAGTCTCTTCTCATTATAGGCAGCCAGGAATTTATACTTCTTTTCTGCAAGAATAAAGGTAGTATTAGAGTCCAGCTATGCACTGTGAAGTCTAGCATTACTTTGGATGCAGTATCCTCTCAAACGAGTGAGAGAAATCACACGCTCAAATCCAAGTCTAGTATTTATTCTTTTGTTTAAGAAGCATTTGTGGGAGTGATATTTTAAAAAGAAAGTAAGTTTATATTCTCTGAAGTAGTAGGGCCTACTCGATTTCTCCCCATGGGGATTAGTTCCTCATCCATCTCTATTTAAAAGCAGCCTGACACTTACCTGCTGCTCTTGAAGTTCCTTCTGGAGGGAATGAGTAACCCTGGTCCAGGTACCAAGACTTTTCTGCTACCGGCAGGAGAGGAGTACATTTATTTCAGTAAATATTTTCTTCTCTCTGCTTTTTCATTTCCCCTTTTCTCTTGGTTCACGGTCTCTGGCTTCTATGGGACAGAGGATCTGACATCTTAAAGCTTGTGAAAGTCTTAACACAAGGTGAATCCCGGGACCACAAACAGTTTGGACTTCAAACAGTGAGAAAATTGGTGCTGAATGATTCGGCACACAAAGCAGAAAACTTTCATTTCCTGCAGGCAGGATGGAATTGACTGTTATATTAAGACTTCTGAAGGAGCTATGCCCAGGAGTAATTTCAGTGCTGTCAGACAATGTTGACATCTAGATTAACCTTTGTGCGGTGAATTTGGCTGCGCAGCTCATTGAGATGCATGTGGCGTGTCCCTGTAATTCCCATCTGAAACCCTTGCTGGCCCACCCACAGCAACCCCATCTCCCATCTCCACCTACTGATCTCACAGTCCGTGAACTTTTAGCCTATAGGAGCAATGGCATCCTGGCTGAGGTCTGACCCCCAGGGAGCGAGATTTGACCTTTCTGTGAGCATGATAGAGTCTTGAGCCAAGTTTACTGCTTGGTCAGAGTGACAGTGCCTGTCAATGTATTGGTCCCCCCTCCACCCCCAGGAGGCTGCAAATCAAGGCATGAAAGCCATCCCACTGATGCCAAAGAGTTTTACAGAAGATCTCAAAGTGAAATGGTCTGCATATGAGCCAAGGGCTCAGAGTCAGTCCATCTGTATGCCTCCAGTCTTCCGGGGTTTCAAGAATACAGCAGATGCAACAAAGTCACGAGGGCATGTGAGGTGGGTGGGACCTAATGGTTGGAAGGGCTTGTCCTCTATACAGGTGTTTCCTCTAGATCTTTTAAGAAAAATATCCCTGACTACTAATTATCCGGCTGGGATAAATGATACAGCTATCCTCCACGCCAGTGGTTCTCAACCTTCTGAATGCTGGGACCCTTTAGTGCAGTTCCTCATGTTGTGGTGACTCCCAGCCATAACTTTGTTGTTACTTCACAACTGTCATTTTGCAACGGTTATGAATCATAATGTAAATATCTGATGTACAGGATGTTCTTAGGTGGCCCCTGTACAAAGTTCATTCGATTCCCAAGGGGCTTGTTACCCACAGGTTGAGAACCACTGCTTGGCTTTCTTTGTAGGAAGCGATGCTACATTAAGATCTCATAGGCAGATGAAACCCCTCAGGAAAGACAGCAAGCATCAAAAACACAAACATGCATCAAAAGTTCTGAAAAGAAACCTTTAGCTTGGCTCCAGTCACCTCCACTCTCTTAAAAGCCCCTCAGCATAATCCCAGGCATTTCTTAAAATGTACCTCAGGATTTTAGAATGCCCTGCCCAAGTCTGAAGAACACATTTCTCTGCAGAGTTCTTGAATGTGATTCTCTTTCGGGTTATTTTTTGCAATGTTGCTTGTTTAGTGTAAGTACTGGGAATCTCTTTGTGTATTCTTAGGTATTTCTTTAGGAAAATTGAAAGTTTTTAGCCAAGGACATTGTGTTTATTGACTGAGAAAATAGATTTCTGGGCTGAGTAATACAGCAATTACACAGAGGCAATCATGATGACTTTATTTAAAGGCAATTATCAAAGTCGTGTTTCTTTCTAGATTCTCACGCTGATGTAGAACGAATCATATTCATCCTTTTGTTATTTGTGATATTTATTCACTTCTACATATAAGCAAGCACATACATGCAAATGCCTGGGTAATTCTACTGCATATAGACCACAGTGCCTCATTTGTGTTGCTTTCATTGATCTCAGCATGTGTGTGCAAATGAGGGCATCATACATATGGTTCTCTCACTGTGGCTCATCACTATTTGTATTAGCAGCACAAAGCCTATGACTTTCTGCACTGTGATTATTTACAAAGTTGAGGCTCCTTTGACGGAGGAAAAAAAAACCACCCACGTTTCTCAAAATTTTCATATGTAAAGGTAGGACTTCTCTCTATCTTTTTTCAATATAAAAAACCAGACTGAGCTTTGATTCTCTTTTTCTATAATTCATTTTCTGGGGAAAGGGTATCAGATTCATCATAAATATTATGTGTGGAGATAGATTTGAGCTAGTTTAAGCAGATTATTGGACCCAGCCTATCTATTCTGTTGGACAGAAAATTCATGGGATCTATTGGATTGTGGCATGAAGTCCTTGAGACACAAGAAGAGAGTTGGGTTAGAAGTTAGGAGGCTGCAGTACAGAGCACCTGGCTGAGTAACTGAATCATCAGCACTTTACTGAAAGGAGGCAAACAAGCTGCAGGCTGCCCTCTCTCTCAAACAGCAACAATGGGGGGGGGTGCCACTCTGTTCTAATCCATTGCTCAAATTAGTTACTGACAAGGTAAAGCATAGCAGGTATTCCCTGAGAGCACATTTTCAGGTATCCCACTCCAAAAGGTCAGGGTTATTTTCATCAATTGTCCAGTTTCTCACTTACAGCTCTCTCTGAGCTCCACATCCTATCTTCCCCCAGCTCTCTACCCCATCCCATATATAGACCAGCCTCTGAGCTCCAGAAAGGGGAGGGAAGTCTGGGTGGCTCATCTCAGCCTGAGCATGTTGTGATTTAGTCTGAGTTTCTGCAGAAAGAAACAAGCTGCTCTCTCAGCCATCCATCAAGCCTCTCTCCAGTGCCATGGACCAAATGATTAGCGCCCCATTAGTGCCTCATCAGGTTCTTTTGCACAGGAGTCTCTGGTTTACCCACTGTTGGAACAGTTAGAAGAGTGACTCACAGATTTGGTGGAAATGGTCTTTATTGTGACAGCACTAAAAAGATTTGAACCTTAAGAAATGAACTTAATAAACATGCCGTGGAATGGCGGTGGAGAATGGCTCAGCTGAGATGCTGGGAGGCCAAACCTGCTATTCCACAAATCATTTCCTTATCAACAGATGCTTTGACTGTACCAGCAATGGTACTTACAGACACAAATAGCCACATCCACTAGTCAAATTAAATCCATCACATCTGACACAACCACTTATTTAAACAAGCAAGCAAGCAAACAAACAAACAAACAAAAACCTCACTCTTCCAGGAGCTGGAGAGATGGCTCAGAGACTAAGAGCACTGGCTGCAGTTCCAGTTGAGCTGGGTTTGATTCCCAGCACCCACATCGAGGCTCACAACCATCTGTAAATCCAGTTCTAGAAGATCTGACACCTTCTTCTGGCCTCCACAGGAGTGAGGCATGGAGTGGTGCATAGATATACATACAGGCAAAACACTCAAATGCATTGAAAACGCTAACTTCCCCCTTAAAACACTCTAGACAATATAAGAATGTTTCTTTTCTTGATTTCTACTAATATTTTCACTGTGATTCACACGTTTTGTCTTGTTTTTTGTCTGAATTTCATTTGGAAAGAATAGATAATCTGTTTTATTTAAGGGCTACCTATGCAGCACTAGAAAGTGAGGAGCAATGGGACTAAAGGTCTTGTAAATCTTTTCTCTCTGATCAGCCACTTTCTCTATAAAAACTCTGCTAAGGGCCTCCTGCCTGCTACAGTGGATTATCATGAGCAATAGAGTCAGCCCTTGGCGATGTCTCCAAGGCCCCATGGTGGGGAAAGACCACTCCTTGGGCAATGAGTGCTGCTCGTGGTAGATGTTGAGATCTTTGATTTGTGTGGTGTTTGAGGTGCAATTTCCTTATTCCTTCTCATGTCTAGTTTCTAGAGTTAGTCATTAACATTTTCCCTTTCAAATCACCATTGCATATACAATAATGGGAAATATATTTTTACCACCAGAAAGAGATATTTTACTCATTTAGAAAGGATGATTGATAAATTTTATTTTCTGACATGTAATCTTGGGCATCTTGAAGGCAAATAGCATCTCCTCTGCTTTTAATTCCTTAGCACTCATTGCTGATGCCTGGTAAAGTAAGACTGCATGATGCTTCCTCTTAAAACTGAGTGGTAAGACTGATCTCACAGGGAGCATGGAAGTGATAATGATCTTGAAGCTTTCCAGGGAGTGTGGTCCACACAGAGGAAAGTCAGGGATACTCAAAAGATTGAGAAAACTGTCCTGGTGAAGACCAAATGCCAGGCCTCATTTTCAATGGCCCAGAGAATAACAGGGTGGTTCTAGAGGGACTCCTGCTAAGGAATGTGTCTGATTAAAACTGAAACCCTGGACAATAAATCCCAAGGCCAGATTGCCAAGGTTACAGCAGGGAAGTCATTTACAGTCCCTAAAAATGTCCCAGGTATTTGTGATGCCAAGCTCTATTTTAAGTTCTTGGCCATGAAATCTACTTGGAAAGTAAAATCTTTCAAATGTTGTTTCTGTTCAATTTCCAAGTAGCCATCAGGTGTGATGTATCTGACAAAATGTTGTCTGTGTGTTGTAAAAGGATTTTGACCACTCTTGAGAGAAAACAGAATAAAGCTGAGTACTGAGAATTCTGAGAAATTCATAAATGTTTCACTCAAATTCAGAAGATCACAGCTTCTTTTTTCTTTTGACCTTGGACTCAGTATTTGTTTTTCTGATACAGGAAAATAGCAGCACCCCTGTTCTAGACCTCTGTTGGATTTTTCCCTGGCAGTTGTCTACCAGGCAAAAAGCATCCCAGCTTTCTTTGAAATGAGAATCCAAATTGGGATATGCTTGTAAATTGTGGTGTGAAATTGAAGAAGGCAAAGTGATTCAGGGTGATGTTTGCTAATTCTCTCTGATAATCTGGAGGACATGGGCTCTTGTAAGCATTGCTAAGTCTTGCTTGAAAAAAGTAGTTTCACTGTGACTTCCTATAGACACGACTGATAAAGATCTCAGAGGTATCATTTGAGAAATAAATTGCTGAATATGGAAAGTTTGAGCTAACATGCTAACAGGAACAGTAAGAATTTACTTTAATGGCTTGTTTTCACTCCCTTCTCTGAAAGTTTAGCCTTTTGGGGGATCATTGGAGGATTTCATTTCCAAGTCTAGTAAAGATTGATTACAATTCATGTCTAAAAGCAAAGGCTCTCTTGAGCCTGTTGGGGTTGGAGGTAACCCCAAATGGCCCATGTTATTATTCTGATACTGATACCACAGCAACTGAAGTCTTCTTGATTATGTGTTTGGACCCTGGTGGGTTGACACAAGAGATTTGTCAAATTAAAAAGAAAGGGAAGCAAGTTGGGGCAAGAAAATTCTGACAAAATGTGAAAGGAAAAAACAAAAACAAAAACAAAAAACAGAGCTGTTTTGCCAGCAGACAACCCTATACTATTCAGCAAAGAAATACAAAATACATTCCATTTCAAGGTGAGTTTTATTTTGTGAGGGGTGTGTGTGTGTGTGTGTGTGTGTGTGTGTGTGTGTGTGTGTGCGCGCGCGCGCGCATGCACGCACATTTGCGTGTGGCTCTAGTGGTGCCAAGAAGGTTAGAACCTGTTTATTTTTTTTTTACTACATGTTTAGGCTTTCTCTCACGCACAGTAAAAGCTCTGCTCAGTTTCTTGGAATGTGGCAATAAAATTAGGGTTGCAGAGGAAATAAAGACCCATGTTTCAGAAAAAGGTGGAATGGTCCCCAAAGATTTCATTCTGAAATCTTCAGTCATAGAAAGTCAAATGAACCCCATATTTGTTATTGATGCTAGTGCAAAACAGTGTGCAACATCTGCAGAGCCCTACTGTTCTACCTGTCTGTGAACCTCTGTTATGAAGGAATGGAATCTTTAATTTGTGCAAGGAATTTAGTCAATAATGAGGCAACTTAGACCGTTCAGAGTAGGCTACCCCATGCCGATTTTTTGGCAAGGGTGGCGAGGTGTTAATTCTTTCCCGTGGATATTAGGATTGCTTCAGAATTATTCTTTTGCTTCAAATGATATTTAAAGAAGAGACTTTTGGAATACAGTTTGAGATCTTTCAGTTACTGTCAGCCCCTGTGAAAAGACGATTTAGTTTCACTGATAGATTTTGGCTTTGCCCATCCCAGAAGTGTAAATTCTACTGTGACCCTGCTATCTGTTTTCAGCACCAGGGACAGCAATAATTTCCTGCATCTGAGGGATTCTTGTAATTGGATTTCCAGACAGGGAAGGATAGATTTTTTCCCCCCACCACTTCCGACCCACTAAGCCTCAACTTGGAAGATTTTATTCTTAAATTTAGGTGCTTATGTATTTAATTTTTCCATAATCCTAGTTGGCAGTGTGAAGCTAGGAGAGCAGAGCATAAAAATGAGGTGGACTTAAGTCTCATTCAACAGCTAACTTCATTCAGAGCATTAGACAATTTATATTCTGATGGTATTTTGAGGGTTAAATAACGACATGAGCAAAATTCATCCAACTTTAGGCTGTATACAGTCTCAAGGACTAGCCATGCTTGGAAACACCTTTGAATAGCAAAAGTAAGCAGCAATGTGAAATCTGAAGCAAAACTACTCCTATTTATTATGCCTGGAAGGGGCAACAACCCATTTTATGAATAAAGAAGATTACAAGACTCTTACTTTGTTTCCTTGGCGTTTTCTCACAAGTTGTCAGAATTCTGCTCATAAAGCTTCATCAGGAACTATGTTTTGACATCCAGGGATAACTTTTAATTTTCTCCAAGACTGGTGTAGCTGTTTCTGCCATGTTCTCGACCTGCTAGCAAAGTGTAGACTATAGCAGTCAGGCTGCTCAGCACAGAGATTGTAAAGACACTGGGATATTAGTGAAGGGAATGCTTTGGGACAGGTACCCCTTCTTTGTTAGCCGCCCTTGACTTGCAAACTCCTATAAGGAATACTATTCATTGACAATCACTATTTTTAAAAATTATGCATAGTGTTCACACTATATAAGGCCATTGTTGATTGGTGTGTACCCAGAGGCAGTAATTCACAGTGAAGTTAAAGATTTGGGGACAAAAAATGTTGTCATTTTGGAAACTTGTTTAAGGATACTACTTTGAATCTTGGCATCTAGTTTTTACCTTGAGTGTTGTTCAACAGCTGTCTTTGCCTTAAACAATCATGGTAAGATTGGAAATAGTTCCTCTTGGCTTTCCCCAGGATAGCCCAAAAGGGACACTGGGGAGATGAGAGCAACGGAAGCACATGTTGTCAATATGCTTTGTGATCGTCCTCTTCCTATAGCACAAAAATGCATTGGTGTCATCTCAGAGTCTTCTCTTATTTACTTGACATCCTCCTTGGGGCCCACTCCAAGATGGTAACTGGATAGCAATTGCTTCCTCCTCCTCTTCTCCTCCTATTCTTCTTCTTCATAATTGTTGCACAAACTCCATTTTGGTTGCCTCTGAGTTATCTGGGTCCTGATCAGTCTATCATTCTTTCTAGCACCCCCTTTTTCTCTCTGTCCATTACATATCCTTTCCCCCTCATTATTACTTATAACAGTCCATAGCACTTAATCATGAGAGACCATGGAGCACTCCTGTTAAGGAAAGAGAACTAGTAGGCTGGAGTCAGGCCTCAGAAGAACAAATTCCACAGAATTGTGATGTTTAACCTTGAGATGGGTCTGAGAAGGAACACATCTCTTTCCATTCCTTGCCTTCTTAAAAAGGCCCATTTATGACCACACTTGTCACAAAAAGAGGACCATAGCATGGCTTTCATGAAGACAGAGTGGGCAGGCCAGAATATCCTTTACCTGAATCTGTTAAAACAGGAGAGCTTTGTTTTCTATTTTAGTCAAGGAATGGTCATAGTATAGAAAAGATACGTACAGAAAAGACCATGAGGTATAGGAGAGCTTCATAAGAGAATATTTTCTACAAAACAGACAAATGAGCTACAAATCCATAGTTTATGGAATATATGGCTCTCTGCGAAGCAGAAAGGTGGTCTGAGATTAGTTGGAGAATAGGCACCTTTGATGCCTCAGGATGAATAGGCCAGAACTACACCCCAGCAAGGTTCTTATACTTTTTCTGGAAAAAAAAATCTTAAAATTTTCAAGCGCACATCTAGCTCTGCCTCTTTAGAGGTGAGCTCAGTGCTACTTCTGGGTTCTTAAGGCAAGTGCCCTGTAAACACCAAAGTCTTGTATTTTCTACTCTCAGCCAACACTGGCTGTCCTGAGTGGGATATTTTTCCCTTCCTTAAGTGAAAGGGTCTTGTTTCAGGAGAAGTGTCCTTTAAACATCCAGCTAAAACTGGAGGTAATTTTTTGCATGAGTGGCTTTTTACAGCTAGGTCTAAAGCAGAACAAAACTTGTATTAAACTAAGTGCTACTTTACATATCTTATTTCAAGGGAAATGAAGGATTTATTGCCGTGTAAATGATATACACTGATTTCTTTCCTACTGGACATTACATGTCCCTTTATCTTTAGGCTGATGTTGTGCAGCAAACTTTCAAAATCTGGAAAATCAGCTGGTACCTACTTCACAGCACTAGCAGGACATTATATTCCCAGCGAGGAATTTTGAAAATGAAGTTTGGGTGCTGATGCAACTGATTTCCATCCCCTACCCCTAAGCTTTCTGTACTAAGTATCTGTAAAGTGATTATATCTTGTCTGACCCCATGTGTTTGTGTGCATTTCCCAATGTTTATATAACTATAGTGGGAATCCGGAGGATTATTTTTATTTATGGCAACTGCTGAACAATTATGTATGTGGTATAGGGGAACACATGTGACATATGTGCACAACAGTTTTGTGGCCAAGCAAATGCACTCAGTGAGATTGGGAAATGGGGTGAGCATCAGTGTGGCTTGGCTTGGCGGATGTTCAACAACAGGTGGGGTATGGCCAAGTTATTGTTAATTGCTGAAGAACTTGTTGTTAGCTCTTATGTTGTTTATATATATCCCAACTAACTACTATTCAACTTTATTTGTAACAAAACTGTTCTTTCATGATGCTCACTGTTTTATTTCATAGGCTACTATGAAGTGCCTGATTCATAAGTGTTTGCTTCCCATGGTTGGATTCCCGAGCTGTTAATATAACAGACTGTGGTGTTAGATGCACTAGGATTAACTGATAGTACCCGTTCCTTGAGAAGTCATTCCTTCCACTATTTTCCTTTCTCACAAATTAAATCCATTGACTATGCTAACTTTATTTAGATGTGTGCAAGTATTGAAGAACCGATCTAGTTAAAATGATGACTGTGTTTGCCTTTGGAGAACAGTTTCATAGTCTTCAGGAACTAGTCTTTTATGAAACAGAGCAAAATCAAAGTGGAACAGAGCCAAGAGTAACTTAATAAGATGGCAAGATGGTCCCAGGGTTGAAAGAGGTGTTCTCAGTTGACATGATGTGTTGTGTGGGAAAGGCAAGTACCCACCCTTCTTCCACTCCCACCCTTGCCTCCCTTTCTCCTCAACCTCAGAAGAAAACAGAAAATTATTTTTTTAAACTGTATTAATAATTTATGTTTAATACAAAAGGATGATTTAATGGTATCACCAAAGGTCATTTCTCTCATTGTGCATGTCCTTCACTCTTGACCCCATACACCCATCTCATTCTTCACCCTCACTTCCATCCCAAGACAAATGTGTGTCTTTGTCAAAATCTATGGGTGTTGAAGTTATATGTGGGGGTAGAGATTTAACACCTTGACACTAACATAAACCAACCACTCTTCACTTTCAAGTGACAATTATTACAAGAAGGAAAACTCTTTTCTTGGTTTTTGTTTAAAATCATTTTATACATATATATGTATATATGTGTGTGTATGTATGGACATATGTATGTATATGCACATGTACATGTATATATGTATATATCCATCTCAATATAAATATATCATATGTGAGAGTTGTAAATATTCCTTGGTCATGCATCTGTCTTCTTCATAGTATACCTTCAATGTTATGTTAACGACTCCATTTATTGACTGATGAGATCATGTGTAGACCTGTATCCTCCTGACATAGTTTATGTAGGGTCTCTTCTCAAATAAAGTATAAAACAGCAATGCTTTGGTTTATTTGGATTTATTGTGTTGAGTTTAGAGGTAGTCTGAAATTTGGGTGGGTCTGAATATGAGAAAATACTATAGTAATAAGTATCATCTTGAAAGCTGCTCCTCTCTTCTGTTGATATAATTTGAAATTGGGTTGAAATGAGTTTTTGAAGAGCTATATACATGCGTTTATGAGTTGAGACAGGGCATCAGGAAAGGACTGAATCCCAGCAGCTCTACTGCACAGTATACTGAACACCCGCTTCACAGTCACTGAAGTTACCAATGTGGGATAAAATATGGTCTCTTAGTTCTCCTTTACCCCCCAAATTTTATGGTACTTCTACATAATTACCTGGTAGTTTATCAAGACCTATTTTCAGTAACTTCTTTAAAAGATATTGATGGATTTTAGGAGAAAGGGTGTGATAGAGAGGAAATGAACACACAGAAAGTAATTCCACTGACCAGAGTTCAGTGAAATTGAAGAAAATTGCAAGAAAATGTTTCTCCATATTGATACTACTCACATTTTGGAATAGTGATTTTTTTTTCTATATGTGGAGGGCTGCCCCTTTTCATCATATGATATTGTTATAAATGAATTTTTATTAGAAGCATTAATAGCCGTCCTCCTTTCTAAGTGTGTACTGATCAAAAGTGTCTGCAAACATTTCCGATTGCTCCCTGCAGTGGGGACTGACCAATGAGGGTCACTAGTTTAACTCTTACACCTTATTTATTATTCATTAATTATTTAACAATCAAGGAATAAAATCCAGGGAATGTGTGAGCTCTCTTAAGCTTCAGCCCTTCTGAATCATTGTTTAGGCATACCTCCAGCTAAACTTGCTTCTTTTCTTTAAGCATAGCCCCTTTCAAAGATCAATACCATGATTCCAGTTGTGTTCCATATTTTGATTTTGGGCAGCAATTAAATTTTCTTCCTTATCTCCATGTATCAGATTTACAATAGTAGATTATCCATCCACATCATTTAAAAAACAAAACAAAACAATTGTAAGTGGTATATGGTTAATACCTTAGGCCCAGTTAAAAAAACAGGCATATATCTTTTCAAGCATGTGTCCCTGTTAAAGATATTGTCACACCAAAGGAATAGAATGTATTGTTTGCTTTTTAATTATCCTGTCACATTTTCACCTGGCTTTGACACATCATCTCATAAATTGTAGGGTCATAAATAGACCCACTTGTTCACTTCAGACATACTTTGTCAGTAAATAAGTTACTTTCAGTGAGTAGCTCAAAGTTGGATTAAGTTTCTTCAGGAAAAGACTAATTTTTACATATAGTGATATGAGCATAGTATGTATTCAAATCACATTTATTGAACTGAATTGGATTCCACATTCTTCACTGTCTGGATTACATTTAAGGATTACCTTGAAGTTGCCCGTGAATCTTATTCATGGAAACACTCAAAATCCAGAATCCTAAACAATCTGCTGACATGGGGTGATGAGGGCAACATATATTGTCCTAGAATGTTACTGAGGTGCAATGAGAGATGACATTCCAACCCCACAACGGGCATCCTCAACTTCAACCTTCAGGAGTCCTTTCTGCATGTGAATGCTTCCATGACCTCATGACTCTATTTGCCATCTAGTTTGGAATCACTATCCAAGAATCTGATAAAGTCAAAGAAGTCTGGATCTTCTATGTCTGGAAGGTCCGTGATCAATATTATTCAATCCATTTCCCATCGACAGGATTCTCAGGTAAGCAAAGCCAGAGACAACCTACCCAACGAGAACATTTTCCAATGCGAACATGGCTGACAAATCCATTTCATTAAGACAACATAGTCTTTTTTTTTTTTTTTGTCCAAAAGCATCAACATCCCAGTGACAACACAGAAGCATAATAGCCCAACAAAGACACTTCATAAGTAGCAAGACTGACCTTGAGCCTATGAGGGTGTGGACAGCAGAAGGGCCTGGAAGGTGCTCATGAAATGCACAAAAGCTGATATCCAAAGTGAGGTTAGCAGCAATTGAAATGATCTGGCAATGAATACCCAGGACACTTCTCTAATATTTCACCACACAGTATTGAACCTCGTACCCTGTGCCCTGTTATATCCTTTGATCCTGTTGGGATATTCAAGGCTATCTGGCTATTAACCAGGTAGAGTTCTATTTTAGCCTCTTCCCCTCCCACCACCAACGCTCTGAATTATTCAAATTGCCAGCACAGGACTCACCAGAGGGTCTAATTACTGCCCTGCTTGCTGCTTGCTGAGGATCTGCAAGAGCCACGGAATGATTTTAAAACAGCTTACTGGGAAAGGCAGCTCTCCATCACATCATATAGGAGTCTCAGTCTCATTAGGAAAAGTCAGATGTTGTAGTTGTGGAAGGGGGATTTGCAGAATGAGGCCAACCTCTGACTTTGTGTCATGGGTTCAGGAGAAAGCAGTCCTTGGATGAATCTTTTGTTTGATTTTCTTAGTCATAGACACTTTTTTAAATAAAAAGTTTAAAAACATTCACATTCCATTGAACTTTCATGTTCAGTCTTTATGGACAGATACCAAGATGATGCTCCACAGAGAGCAAGATGCCCAGACAGAATAAGGATCACTCATGTTTAAGTCAAACGTCATTATTTGCGAAGCTCTCCGTTAAAGTTCTTCATGTGAGCTATTCCTTCTTATGGGGTCAGACACTGATAGCATTTTAATTCTATAAATGTATTAATCAGATATTTGGACAGCATATCCAAATCTACTCAGCCTAAAGCTGAATCAGAGTTTGAAGCCAGCACTTGGGTTTAACACACGTGTTCTTAATCAGCACTCCATACCTCCCTTCCAAAACCACAATGTAGGATTCAGCCTGGAAGTAACAAAAATATGAAAAAGACATGCAGAGGGTAAGATCTATCTCTTTTAACATATCCATCCATCCATCCATCTATCCATCTATCCATCCACCCAATTCATGTAATTGATTTAGAGATGAATGTAGCATGATATGCTAGCACTTAAAGGGTTCTAAGAGCCTTCATCTAAATACCATCTCTCCTCCCTGATACATACCTTGTTTCCCACAGTAAACAGAAGACAGTTTTTACTGGTTAAAGCCCAGGAAGTATCAATCATAAGTCACCATGAGTTGCTAAGAGCAAGAGAGTCTAATATACAGAGAGGGCAAAGGAAGACATGATTTCTATCCTTAAGGTGAATGATGAGTGAACAAACAGTGTTTGATAAAGAGATTCCCCTGGGCTTCCCCTGGAACAGAGCCAGTTTCTCATTCATTGTGTCCTTGGGCTGTGCATAGTAAGTGCTAGAGTTCTGGGATATACCTTATGAGAATTCATTGGAAACCTTGACTTTCTCCAGAATTTTATTCCAGGAGAGAAGCCAGAGCCCTCTCTTAAGCCCTTATGCACACATTGACCTAGAGAGAAAGGTATGCCTCACTCCAGGTCTGACACCCCTAAGTCACCACCACAGGGACACCCTGGAACTGCTCATTTCCTACCTCTGTAAAATGCAACAAACCACGGTCTCTTGCAACATAATGGAAAAGCCTACTGGCAGTTACGTGCAATGGGGCTGATCATAAACATGATTTATGAAGTTAGTTCATTTACTTCCTCTGACGCTAGCCCCAGCTGCCAAGAGTTTGACTGACAATTTCTGTTTATTTATTCCTCCATATATAATATCTGACTTCACATAGTAAATTCTTGTGATTGGAATTTCATGGCACCTGCTCTGGCATTTATTGATGGCATGTTCATCGAGGACTCTGTTCTTTTGGGGGATGAACTGGGCTATGAGCCCTTGGTTGTGTCTGTGATGGTGAAGTTCAGGTCCTGACATCCCCTTTGTGAAGGGACCTTGCTATTACCTCTCATGCCTCATGGCAGACATTTCTCTGCTTTATAAATATGGTGACTTATGATTGATACTTCCTGGGCTTTAACCAGTAAAAATAACTGAATTTAACCCCCCAGAAGCCCCCATAAATAGCTACGTATGGTGGCACATGCTCATATTCCAGTGCTGGGGAGGCAGTGATAGGCATAGCCTATGACAGAACACCTAGCCTCATAGTACTCCCCAGCTCCCAGAGGCAGGCAACCTTTCTCAAGAAAAACAAAGTTGAAAGCTCCTGAAGCATGTCATCTGGAGGCTGGTCTCTGTCCTCCTCAGGCATTTGCACTTTTACACATTTGCAAACCCATGTGTGCCCTCATTCACACAAAAGACATTGAAAACAATAACAGCAACAGCAAAAATTTAAGACGAAATATTGCTTGACCACTGGAAAGTGGCCTGGAAATGTTAGGGCATGACATGGCAGTTTCAACTGGATCATGGCCACCATGCCTCCCGTATTCTCCCTTCTTTTTCAGTTTTTACTGAATCACTTCTCCCCTTAATCATGGCTTAAGCTCGTGCAGGAAGAGGAGAGTTGACTCGGTCTCCTCAGGTGAGACCATTGTCATGTTTAACTTTCCCTCATTCAAATATGAACAGAGGAGTGAGGGTGGGAAATCTACTGTGGAATGTCCCAAAGTATTTTCCTACTAAATCGAGAGAGATCAAGGGTTGGCCAATAAACTCTGGGAAAGGCACGGTGGTGTTTTTCCTTATTGTATATAAATGTACTCCTCCATTTAGACATGGCTACTCAGGACAATCTTCTGACATAGATGGCCATGCTTTTCATGGGTCAGTATCTGTCACATAATCTCAAATTTTCTCCAGAGGAAAGAGACTACTTTCCCTCACACTGGGTTTTGTGTTCAGCACATTCAGTCACAGTTCAGAGTCTGTAGGAGAACTCTCAAGCACCCATGTCTGGTCTGGCCCCTGCAGTTCAGGTGTGACAATGCTGATGAGGACCCACCCTAAGCATTCCATTCCATTTAGGTCTCCATAGAATGAACTTACCTTTCCTTGTGTACTTCTGCACATTAGCCAGGTGCCTCAGCAGACCCTCATTGTGTCATTGTAACCACTTGCTGTGCAATATGCCTCTGTGTCTTTACCTTTCCACACCAGGAAGTTGAAGCTTTGGGATGGGGTAGAGGTTCAGCCTCATTCATTTCTTTTTCAAAAGACACAAAGCAAGTTGGAGTAGGAAAAAACAAAACAAAAACAAACAAACAAAAAACAAAACTCAACCCTATGTCAGTCTGACTGCAGAGCAAGTTTGTTTGTTTTTTGCTTTGTTTTAACCTGGTATTTCCTGTGAGAATTTTTTTTTTTTTTAAGAAAAGAAATTTCTTCATAGTGCCTTATTCCCCAACTAGGAAAAAAATAGCTCACATTCTATCTATGTCTTTCTTATCCATTAACTAACCGTGAACCTCAGAAAAGTTATTTAACTCCTCCATAGCTCAGTTTTTCTTACAGGAAAACGGCACTTAGTCATATCTGTAGTCTGTTGTTAGGCACATAGGATGATGTGAAGATATATCCAAAATGTCTCACACAGGTTCTTACACTGAAGGTCTGAACAAATGGTAAGATCACTTATCCTTGTCTGTCATGATTATCATTGTCATGGTCACAAAACCATGGTCATTGTAGTCTCATCATCATTATCATCACCATCTCCAAAAAGGTGTTGATGACAAGAGTGTAATATTCTGAGTCTGGGCTTGACTACTTTCTGGGAGGTTTTCTCTGTGTGGATGTCGGCTCCCAGGACAAAGGCAGGACTGATGTTATATTATTGATTTGTGCCTCATGAGACCAAGCCGTTTTGAGATTCATTAAGCAGAAGATAAAAGAAGACCCTATCTTCCATTCTTTTGAAAATAATGGCCAGACCCTATCTATCTCTTTCAGCATCCTCCACCCTGCTCACTGCTATTTGTCTCTGACTATCACACAAGGAAAAGGTCACTGGCCGCCACTCATAAAGATCCAGCCCAGAGCTTTAAAAATAAGACGGCTTTTATAATGGTAAAATTTCCTTGTGCTACTGGAATCTGAGCAGTTGAAAGAGACACAAAAAAGTAAAAGCTACCAATTTAGGTTCACTTGCTGGTACTTAGTTGATGTGTATTCCTTCTGTTTTACAAATGAGAACATTGAATCTCAGAGGGGTTAATTAACTTGCCAAATGGCACCCAACTGGTAAATGGCAGAGGTGAAAAAAAATGAACCTCGGTTCACCTGGCTCTGAAGCCCACTCCATTTCCAAGTTGTTTTGCTGCTTTAAAAAACTGTCAAAGACTTAGAAGCACACATCTTGACTACTATCAAATACGCAGTGCAGTTTGTTTGGGGGATTTCCTGGTCAGACAGGTATGGACTGGTTGGATGGATTTTCAAAGCACGGGACTCCAAGGCCATTGCTGAGGAGGATATGTCTCATTAACTTTCCTTCCAGTTGTTTCAACCCCCTAGGTGCTGGCAGCAATCCCTAGTCACAGCTATAGCTTCCTTCCCCTGAGGTGTCTTCATTGGCAAGACGTAGAAGAAATACAAGTCCTAAGTTGTGTTATCACCGTGAACCACTGGGAACAAAAACACAAGTGTCTGGAGAGCAAGGCTGACTTGGTTGCAAGTCAGTTTTATCCTATGGACAAGTGTCTGTGTCTTCAAGTTTGCTGGTCTTAGGTTAGGAGCATATCAACACGATGTCCTATCCCGCCACACTGAAGGATGACTGACAGGCAACAATGGCATATCTGAGCTGTGGTTACTCTCTACTAATAAGACAAGGCAAATATTTCATTTCAAAGCATCAAGAATCATCACTAGGATGCCTATGATCCAGTGCCTAAGTCTGGCAACTGAAAGCTGATCTTCTCTCTCACTTTCATCCAAGTATTGAGTTTGAAGGATGTTCCTCATATGGGGCATTTATATAAAAAGAGACAAGTAACATGCACTCCTGCAGTTAAGAAAAAAACAAAACAATAACAAAAAATAAAACAAGGGAATGTTGCCATAAAGGCTCAAACATCCATTCAAACAAAACAAAATAATCAAGCAAAAGAAGGCAAAAAAGAAAGAAAGAAAGAAAGAAAAGAATGCAAGGTAAACACGGTAACACAACAAATGGCAAGTAAAGAAAAATGAGACCACAGAAGTCAGTGAAAGTCCTGGCCCCAAACCGAATTTAACTTTGTCTTCAATAGTAATATGGTCAGAGTAGGTGAAATAATTGCTTATATACACAGTCATTCAAAAAAAATTGCAATTTCATTAGTAGTTATCAATGTTGATAATAATAATATTATTGTATAATAATATATATTGTTATTATGTATATATTAGATAATTATATCTTATATAATATATTATAATATTATGATAGATATAGATTAGATAAAGGATATAGATAGATAGATAGATAGATAGATAGATAGATAGATAGATAGATGATAATGTTAAGCTATGCTTAACATTTTTTCTTTAGTGCTCTGCTGTGTAGTATTTGTCTTTGACAGGTATTAAGATGTTAATTTGGAAGACAAATAGTTACAGTTAGAAAGTTGAGGATTTTGTTTGTTTTAAATCATCAGAATGATCTACTAAGGCAGGATTTCCAAACGTTTGCACTGCTAACACTATGGAATATATAATTCTTTGCTGTGGAAGCTGTTCTGTGAGGATGTGATCTGGCACTAGAGTATGCCATTATAAGATGCCAGGAGGCAGAGGCAGGAGGATCTCTGTGAATTTGAGGCCAGCCTGGTCTACAAAGAGAGTCCAGGACAGCTAGGGCTCTGTTACACAGAGAAACCCTATCTCAAAAAAAAAAAAAGATGCACAGCAATTTTTGTTTTTAAAACACCAATGCAGGTTAGGATTACAAAAATGCCCTTGGGCACTGTCAACACTGGCCCCTAATGAGAGCTACTGTCGTGAGGGATGGAGCTGGATTTCACACCCAGGTATACAGGCACTTGAAAGTCAAGGGCGTCATGCTGCTTAGAAGAGTCATAAATCAAGACATGGTTTGTGTATAACAATTGTAAGATTAAGCTTAAGAAAAATTCTCCCTTAAAAGGGGAAAGGATATAAAAAACAACTTGCTAACAAGAAACAAACAGATAGGGGTCAGAAGAATTTCCCTATGGTATGAACTCCAGAGGTTGCTGGTTATTAACTGTAAAACCTGGTGGAGTTGGTGTAGGTTTTATTCTCCCTCTCTGTCTCTTTAACTGAGGTCAAAGAAAGTGACAACTGACAAATGAAGAAAATACTGAGGTGAGGTTTTCAGGCAAATGACCTGAGGAATCACAGAAAAGCTGAGACCCTGCTTAATTGTGAGGTTCTCAAAGGCAAGAAAGCTCACGAGACTTCTCTTGGTCTCAAGGCTCCTTTCTGTCTGGGGACTGATCCAAACACACTTCAAGCATGTCTAGTTCATGCCTGGGATAGCAGCCAAATAGTCCATCAGAGGAGATTTGCACCCAGCCAAACCCATCAAACTTCGAGGCCCCTACTGGGCACTTCTCTTTCACCCCATTTTCTCAGACTACAGAAAAACTGATGGCACAAAGATTCAACCAACAAACTCCTGCTGAGAAACGAAAGTTTCATTTAAGCTGGGAAGAATGTCTCAGCAGTCATTCACTCTGGATGGGAATACATTGAAGGTCTTGATTTAATTGTCAGTGTCAAGAATGAGCTAGTGAAACAATGCAAAGATGAATATATATATATCTTAACTTACTTTTAGTTGCTCTAACTGAATGGTACAGACTAGGTAACTTACAAAGAGTAAAGGTTTGCTTCCCTCATGGTTCTTTAGGTTGTTGTTCAGGATCAGGAATCTGCATCTTCTAAGATCTTTTTTTCTTGCTGGAAACTCTCTTAAGAGTTACAGGATGATACAGGACATCACAAAGTGAGGCAGAGGAAGCTTGCTAATGTGGATATCTCTTGCTCTTCTTATAAGTGCATTAATGCAATCATGAGCCCTCCATCAATGATAATATGTAACATAATATGATAAATACAATATATACTACTATGGTATAGTATATTTATATAGAGTAGATTATGAAATAAAAAGAAATGGATAAATCCTGGATATACAGATAAATAAAAGGAAGAAATAAAATCATAAAGTCACATCTAGAGAACCAACACTAGAAGACAGAGAAGAAATTTTCTTGAATGTGAATGAGTTCATAGAAGAGAGTAATAATAGAATTTAATAGAATGAACATTGTAATAAGATGGTAAATAGTAGACTGAAGGAGAAAAAATTGCCTTAAGGAGGCAAGGATATAAAGAGCAGAGCAGTGTCCCTTTAGGACTAATAAAGTAATAACAATAAGGAACATAAGGAGCAGAGTTGAAAATTAAATTACTGACACAGAAGAGGTTCTCAAGGAAACCATGGTGTATACAAGGAACCATTGTGTATATATGTAACTAGACACTAGATAGCAATCCAAGGTAATTAATCTCAGGTGAACTGATGACACCTAAGAAAGGAAGTCAGCATTGCAGTAGAAATATTTAAAGATTTAATAAAAAAATATCCTTATATTTAGGAAGAAATTAATTTATATGGTGAAAGCTTAAATAATGTTTTAAGAAACACAATAGCATATTCTGCCTCACGCATTACAAAGTATTCAGAATAAAGAATGCTGATACAATAAGTAACACTAAGTATTCATCTAGCCACTCATCCACTCATCAATGATTTGCTCTAACCATCCTTGTACTCTGACTTGGAAAGGTAATAATTGGATGCATTTGCAAAGGTGGGATGTGTACAGGGGTTGGAGCTTTACAGACTTGGGAATGCACTGCATCTGCCTCTTAACTGGAGGCTCAGCAGACAAGTCCCCTAAAACTAATCTGTGATTTCCTGACCTAGAAAAATAGAGCAGTGACACCTATCAGTCAAGGTTGATTTGAATTTGTAATGTTATAACTAGAATAGTACCTAACATTGGACAGCCTAACACATTGCAGATTCTTTTAGTATATCAGTATTGATCATCCTTGCCTGCCCATCCATCCATCCATCCATCTACCCACCCACCCACCCATCCATCCACCCACCCACCCACCCACCTATCCATCCATCCTCCATTCATCCACACATCCAATCTATCCATTCACACACCTATCCATCTTTTCATCTATAAAATACTTTCTCATAGGGAAAATATTTCCTAACTGCTACTAACACCTTGATGTAAGAAGATACAAATCCTGATTGACAGAAAGAGTAGACCAAGAAGAATGGGAAAGGGAGGAGGTAAAGCTTCAGGACATGCAATACAGATATTTCTGTATAGAAGCCCACACAACCATTCATTAACTTCTCATTTGAGAGCAAATGTCTCCATTGCTGCCTGGCTTCTCAGTTCTTAGTTGGCCTGTTAGAATGACAGGATTGCTCTGAGATCATAGGAACCAGTTGGAGAATATGGCATGTTAATTTTCCCTCCCCCCTGCCTCTTCTGCCTCTGCTCTGACTCCCACCCTTAAGTGCTCCAGCTCTTTATCATGGCTTTGAAATCAAGAAAGAAGCTTTGGAATTCAATTAACCACACAGTTGCCACAGCAACGAAAACCTATAAACTTGTATAATTTATACACTCAGAAATGAACAAATTTAATCCCACAGCTGGGAATGAAATAGCTTGCCCAATAAGAAAACTATATCCTTTTCTACTGAATGGTGATGGAGTTCCAGGTCTTAATGTGAAGAGGGTGAGTGTTGAGGTGGAGGGAGGAAGGCAGCTCCTGCACCAGTTACCCACACCTTCACATCAGAGGTCAGGTTCATGCTGGGCTTATGCAGATCACTCAGCTCTTCTCAGCAATTACCAGTACCCAGAGGCCCAGCAACTCCAGGTATAAAACTTAACATTATTTCACGAGTTATAGCAATGCCTCCCTTTAAGGTGTGTGTCTCTCTCTCTTCCTTATGTAATACCCTGGCTTATGTTAGATATGCTTAAAAAAGCAAGGGGTGGGGCACAGAACCTTCATATGAGCAATTTTACAATTTCTTCTTACTCCTTTACTCTCCCATTGCAGACTGCAAGTCCAACGAAACTCATTGTATTGTGCCCCGTGTGGCTCAGTAGCTACTCGGACTGTGCTAAGAGTTACAGAACTTTATTTCTTCTATAAGAGAATTCTCAGTCTTTATTAGAAAATGTATGGAAAGGTGGACCAGATTGTTGAAAAAAATAAGTCTAAACACTCATCTTTCACTTTTCATCTCATTTCCATGTTTTACCACAGTCTGTCTTACAAACACCAACAGTAAGAGTTTCTAGATTGTCTTTCAGTGCACACTAAGTTGAACAGATACATGTGTACTTACTTACAAAATATACACAACCAATACTAAAGATCTCTATTCAAAGCTGATAAAAAGCAATATGTATATTTATTTTAGAGAAAGGCATATTGAAGTTTTGGTATCTTCAAAACCAACTGAGTAACTTTGCATCCCACTTAGGAACTGCTGACCTGGAGGGATCTTGCTTCAAGAATTGGTATGATATAAATGGGTGTCACAGAGCAGGGCAAGCTTATTTAACTTCTAACATAAGATTCTGAATGTCAGCATAGGAGGTTAAGGTGGGGTTAGGTATAATGTGTTCTGTAGTAGGGGGCTGGAAAAGGATAAGGGAAACATCTGCTTGAAAGAAGTTCATTATAGAAAGAATAGAGGCAACATTATCTCTAGTGTCCTCTGATCTTTCAAAACCCTTGAATGGAGAGAGGAAAGGAAAACACACACACACACACATATGCACACACACGGAAGCATGAATGCATGTGCACACACAAATATGCTTTCACTAATTCAAATGAGTTACATACAAACTACACATCTTCATGCATATATTAGCTTTTGTTTATTCATTTTGTAATGCTAGGAGTCAAATGCAGGGCCCAGTGCTTGTTAGCCAAATGTTTACCATGAGCTTCATCCCTAGCCTCCATCTGTGTGTGTATGTGGAGATGCTTGGGGTTTCCAAATTAGACACCTTTTACCATTGTCTTCTCATTGGGATTGTGTTATTCCACGTTTAGAGGAATAACTCTGAGTAAGGCAAGAGAGAACAAGAATAGAGGAGACACAGTAGAAGTAGATGTCTAGAATAATCCCATCTCCTCACAATGGGGTGACTCTAAATGAACAGTTTGAGAGACCAACAGAAAATGCGACATTTATTTTTGCAGTTTTTGTGGTGAAACACATATAACATTTACTATTGTAACTATTAAGTGTATAATTTATTAATTTGGTGACATGAAATCAATCCACAATTTTATAAAATTATCACCACTATCCATTTCCAGAAATTTATCACCCTCGATAGAAACCCCAAGCTCATTATCATTCATTTCCACTTCTTGATTCAGTCCTTGGTTGCACTGATCTCTCTGGCTCTATAGATTTGCCTACGTATTTGACTCTATATATCGTAGACTTTTCACATAAATGAAATTAGGCACAATATAGTCTTCAGTGAGACTTATTTAACACAATGTTTCCAATGTTTGTCTGTTTTGCTGCATGGGCTACCACCTCAAATCTTTAGGTCTGATAATATTCCCTTGTATTGAGAGAAGTCTTGTGTATCATGCATTTAGTTTTTAATCCCATAGGTACCCACAGGAATCACAGTATGGTAGTGACATTGAGTCAGACATCTATGCTCAGTCACAGTGTCTGAGGTGCCTACCTCTCCTGAGCATTTGGCAAGTTTCTTAAAAAAAATCTTTGAGCTATATGCATTTTCCTTGTGAGATGAAGATACTGGTTATTGTCAGGGCTACCATATATATATGCCATATATACTGAATTTGAATGTTTCATGTGTGCAAGAGGTGTCTTAATTCAATTATTCAGAAACTATTTTGAGGGCATTTTTTCTACCAATGATCTACATCTCTAAGCTCCCCATAAAAATTCTTAATAAGAAGAATGCCACTGAAATCAAAAGCTTATGAATAGTGTAGGGCAGATTCAGCCTCCGTTAAGGGCATCATGCTGGCCCAGAGACCATTTTCCAGTCCCCACAAGCCGCTCCCTTCTTCATAAATCTACCAAGTTTGGCACTTTCGATTCTATACACTGATAACCACAGCTTTCTGAACCCTCATCAGATGGTGGTATGTAGGATGCTGTCAGGGTCGAGGGTGGCAGCGCCGGTTTAGGCTCTGTTGCAGTAGACAGTGTATAGCTATGGCCAGGAGGCCTGCATCTTGTTGCTATACGCTAAGCCATTGCAGGGGTGAATTCCTTTGGGCCAGCCAGAAGGAATTACTCCTGTCTGGGTGACGGTTCATTGTCCCATGGCTCTCATCATTTCCCTTACTGCAGTTCATAGCATGCTTTTTGACTGTGGCTGCAAGAAGAGCTCAGGAAGAGCAACACTCCAAGACTTATGCTGCATCTATTGAATGACCAGGGTTGGCCAGACCCTGCTGCTTATCAGCAGATGAACTCTGCTCTTCTTCTCTGGCTTTCTTTCACAATACCTGCCTTATAGTAGGTTTTCTTGGTGTGCCCTATTGACCATCTATTGACCATTATTTGGTTAATTGCAAGCAATTGTTCCTTTCTGGGGACTATGTCCCTCAAAGCCACCTGAGACTGAAGTTACTCCACAGTGAAGAGAAGGCTGGGACAGTGCTTTTAGGCATTTAGTATGAATGATCCAGTGTTTGACATACCTTTGTAGCTTCCCCTACAGGACAGCCTTTCACAAAACTAGGCTGTTTTGAACCCCTGGCAACCGGATTGTTTTTCTTTATACCAAGAAGGTTGAGGAAGCATGTAAATCTGCATGTGGTGTGTGCCCAGGCAGACTTCAAGAGGTTCCTGTTGCTAGACCTAAAGTCTTTATGAGATTGTCTAAAACAAAGATGCATGTCAGCAGGGCCTATGGTAGTTCCATGTGTGCCAAGTGTGTACATGACATAATCAAGTGTGCTTTTTTTATAATTTAATTTTTTTATTTCTTCATGTTACATCTCAATCACAATCCCCTCCCTATTCTCCCCTCTGGTCCCACCCTCCCACCCACTTCCCTCTCACACACCCCCATCTGCTTCCTCCTTTTTTTTTTTAAGTTTAAGGTATATCTTTCCCCCCCTTTCAGCTCCCCCTTTCAGTCCAACGAATGACTCTTAATTTTATAATGACACATACAATACAAAACAATAAGAATAATTATGCCACAATTATGAAAATTATAAGGCATAACATACATTCCTAATGTCTACTACATATGAATTTGGCAACTGACTTTAACATTCTGCTATGCATCCATCTCCATGAGTTTAAAGTTCTATATCCTACTCAGCTTCCATTCTAACTTGCATTACCAACTTAAAAACATCTCCTTAGATCCAGAACACCCTCTTAATTCCTAAACAACTCAAAATTTAGCTATGTGACTATAACTATCTAGTCTTCAACCACATCAGAGACCTGAGAAGGATAAATATTTCTGATTATACAGGAAGTGCAGGACCAGCAGCTTCCAAAACTAAGTATGTTTTCTTTATCGAGGAGCAGAAAATCATTCTGAAAGTATTGAAGGCAGAAGCACAAAGTCAGAAAGTGAAATAAATATGCAGCTTTTTAAAGTAATAAAAGTCAAAGCTTGATTAAAAAAAAAAAAAAAGGATAGTTTCGGGAGGTAAGTTTCTCAGCTATGTGGAGAGCTGGAAGACTGGAAGTAGGATAAGCTACCAAGAAGGTAGCTAGCTGCCAAGAGCTGTTGTGGCTCCAGCTGTCAGAAGGAAAGTCAGCCCACCAGACAGAACTACCCTGGGAAAGAGGTAGTATGGTACAAGGAACACACTCAGCAAACAGCTAACCCAACAGAGTGGGAGTGTGTGTTATGAATAAACCCACTGGGCCCAAGAGTGCCCAGAATGTAGGAAAAACATTGTTTTTGGATATGTTTGTGAGGGTGATTCTGGAAGAGATTTCCATTTGAACCAGCAACATTTATTTGTTTTTTTTTTTAATTAAAAAAAAACCCACCCTCATACCCTGTGGGTAGCCTGCATGCAGGCAGGTGAGGTTGCTAATTGAACCAAATGGAAAGGAAAGGTTAATCCACTCTCTTTTGTCCCTTCTGGATCTTAGAACCCATTCTTTTTTGATCATTTTACATGAGGGGTCATGGTCTCTGGCCTTCAGACTCCAGGATGTGCACCAGTGCCCCTACATCTGGATTATTAGCATTAGGCTTTGCAGTGGGAATTATATCATTGACTTCCCAGGTTCCGAGGCTTCAGAACTTAAACTGAGCCAGCCTACCCATTTCACTCACTCTTTAGCTTACAAATGGCCAGAGGCTTCTCAACATCCATAATTGTTGAGAATTCCTCAATTAATCCAATTCCTCCAATTAATCTATTCTTAGTCAGTCTGTCTACCTGTCTTATCGATTTTACTTCCCCTTGGAATGTTAAGTAACTCGTTCACTCAGCAATCCAAGCTCTTCATGAATCCAGGGTCCCAGACACATCTGGATTTGACTGAGGTTAAGGACAAGGAACTGGTTGCAGAGAATTATTGTCTGGTAGAGCAGTCTTTGCTTAGGTATAGGAGATGTCATTGCCAGGCAGAAGTGACCTGTCTGAGCCTGGGCTACCAGAGAAAAGGTAGAAAAAGAAAACCTGTTCCAAGAAATGAAGAGCTTTGGCTATTAGGATAGACTGCTCTGTAATTCTTTAGACCCTTCAATTCTGAAGTCAATGTGGTGGTTAGGTAGTTGTTGTTGTTATTGTTTTGTTTTGTTTTTCTTTTTTGTTTGCTTGTTTTTTGTCACCTTGACACAAGTTAGAGTCATCTAGGAACAGGGAACATGAATAGATCAGTTGAGGGAATGCCTCCGTCAGAGTGGTCTGGAGATGAGTCTGTGATTTATTTACTTGATTGATATTTCATGTAGGAGGTCCCAGCCTACTGTGTTCTGTGCTACTTCCTGGGCAGGGGGCAGGTGAGGTTGAGTTGCATTAAAGAAGAAAGCAAGCTGAACAAAACATTGGGTGCAAGCCAGGAAGCAGCTTTCTCTATGCTTTCTGCTTCAGTTCTTGGTTTCAGGTTCATGCCTTCAGTTCCTGCCTTGAGTGCCCTCAGTAATGGATAGTTACTGAACATATGATGAAATAAATCCTTCTTCCCCAAGTTGCTTTTGGTCATGATCTTTGTCACAGCAAGAGAGAAACCTAGCAAGTGGGGTCAAGTTGAAACTGACCCCCAGAGAGCGGCTGAGACTGAGTATATCTCAAAAGATAATCTGCCAAGGATGACGTGAACTTAGAAGTTGGAAATGATGCAGAATTTGCCCAAGAACAGAGAAGATCCAATCCTGCTTTTGTTGCCATCCATCTACCCATTCATCCATGCATTGGTCCATCAATCTATCCGTCCTTCACTCCCCTCGGCCTTCCTGAGCATCTGTTCTATGTGCTAGCCTTGGGCTAAGTTTACTTGTGACTTCATGGAGTCACAGAATCAGAGTAAGACCACATTGTGTGTTCTGCACAGCTGATGCTACAATCCTAACCTCTGTCGTACGTCAGGCACCTTGAGAGCATAGTCAGGAGTTCATAGTGATTGTGTTTCTGACAACTGGACACAGAGAAGGGCCAGTGAATATTTGCTGAAATTAAACAGCTTATTCAGTTCAAATCCTTTTCATCACAGTCTTACAGGGATCAATTTTAATACAATATCCAAGCAGCATTCTCAGGCATATTCATTCAAAACGCTAAGGCTGGAAGTGCTGTCATCCAATAGGTACTGGATAAGAACCTTATTTTACATGTTGTTTCAATTTTTATATAAAGTACAACATATAATATTTATAACATATAATTACATACATGAACTATGTGCACATATTATTAAATTCTAGTATAATATAGGTAGATAAAAATTCTGATCCAAACTTCCTCATAAGGCCAAGAGAAGAAACCTACAAGAAATATAAATGTGGGACATTTTATTTATTGGTTTTTAGATTCTATTTTTAAATTATATATATTTAAGATACTTGATTATACAAGACTTTGTCAAACACAGAGAAATTGTTACTACTGTCTAGTAAGCTGACATATCTATTGTGTCTGGTGGTTATCTTTCTTTCCTCCTTTTTATTAACTTTTGGTAAGATCACCAAAAACCTATCCTCACAGCAAATGTTCAATATGTGATAATATGTCATTATCTACAGTCCCTATATGGTATATGGAGGTTCTTTCTGTAGCCACTGTTCTTTATCTTTCATATCTTGCATATAAGTGAGGTCAGACAGTATTTTTATTTTTATATTTGGCTTTTGGACATCACCATGTCCTCCATATTCAGCTATGGGGAACTAGAGCAAGGTTTCTCTGTGAAAGCCTAAACACTCTTCCATTGTATTTGCACTGTGATGTGTTTACCCACCCACCTGCTGATAGAGCACCCAGCTTACCTGTATCTGGGTTCCTGTGGGCTATGCTGTGACATACATGGGGAAGTGGGTGTGTTTAAGAGATGAGTTTTCAATTTCATGGGGCACATGCCAGGGGCAGAGTAGCTGAGTCATGTAGAGTTCCACATTTTCAAATACTTTCAGGATCCTCTGTACTGTTTTTCTTGACAGTCATTGTCAACTTGCATTCTCTGCACCGACAGTGGTACAAGGATTGTTTTTTCTCCATCCATATTTTCCCAGTCCTGTATAGCCTTCCCAAAATCAATGAGAAGATGTCTCCTGGCAGTCTCTCTTGTAGGAGAGCTACATGAGCACCTTAGCATACACATTTACATACTTAGTGCTGAGAGCTTCTATTTTTTTTTTTTAGTCAGTACTGCAGATCAAAATAAAACATGCTAGACAAATGTACCACTGAGCAATATTGTACCCTAATTTTAAAGAAAAAGAGTTATCAATGTGTCTTTTATTGACTTTCCTGGATACCCTGTATATTTTTCACACTAACTCCTTGCTAGAGATACAGCTTACAAGCATTTCCCCGTCCATAGGCTGCCTTTTAGTTTTGTCTTTTTTTTTCAGTTGTTTTTCTTTGTTGTTGATTGTGCTTTTGGCTTCATTGTCGACATCAGTGCCAGAGGCCTTTCCTGTAGCTTTTAATTTGGGGTGTTTTGGTTCAGATCTTAGTCGAAGGCCATTAAAAAAAACCCCGTGCTTCAACTGCAGACAGACTGCTGTCCAAGAAGGACAAAACCTGGAAGCAGGTAAATCGATAGCCTAGCTCTGCCAAGACAGGGTAGGTATGTCCTTCATAATCCCTGCTCTACAATCAATGTCTGTCAGAGAAATGGGGCCAAACAACTGAAGATTGATGCTGTAATGTATGGAGAGAAAATAGGAACTGTCCAGGCAGCCACTGGTATGTCATTTCTTAGTTTTGGAAGCTGCAGGCCCTGTACTTCCTATATAATCAGATATATTTATCCCTCACAGGTCTCTGAGGTAGTTGAAGAATAGAAAGCTAGAGTCTCATAGTTAAATTTTGAGTTGTTTAGGAATCAAGAGGGCGTTCTGGATCTAAGAAGATGTTTTTAAAATTGAGATGCAAGTTAGTATGAAAGCTGAGTTAGATATAGAACTTTAAACTCATGGAGATGGTTAGATAGTAGAATGTTAAAGTTAGGGGCCAAATACATATGGACTGGACATTGGGAATGTATGCTAAGCCATATAACTCTCAGAATTGTGGCCTATTTATTTCAGTTGTTTTGTACTGTATTTATTGTTATAAGAGAAAGAACCATTTGTTGGATTGAAAAAAAAAAGAATTATGCATTCGGGGGGAAGGGTGAGAGGGTAGGAGGGTGGAGCTAGGAGGGGTGGAGGGAGAGGGCTGTGATGGAGATGTAACTTGAAGTAACAAATAAACATTAAAAAAATTAAAAAATAAAATAAAATGCTTGCGGAACACACACACACACAAGAAATGGGAATACTAAGATAATAAATAAAACAGGGATACTAAGAAAATGCTAGCATGTGCCATGTGGAGGTTCTGGTTTTAAGATTGTATGTCTAATCCCACAGATTCTCAGCTCTTGAAGGGGAGCCAGCCCACTGACATGCCTCGCCTTTGAGGAGCCCACAGAGCTCCTCTGAATGTTGACTTGCCACAGATGCTACTTGTCATCCAGCACTCGGCAGGCCACCATGGAAGTGGCATTGCTTCCTCTCCCCACCCTCAGAAGAGCAGTTTTGCTTTACTTGTTTGGAGTTTCTGAACTACCTACGTCAATAGAAACACTCACCTTCAGTTTAGAGAATTGAAGTAAATTCAAAGGCTTCACTGAGTAGCGCTCCTCAGAGGGAAACAAGAGGGATCTCAGAAGTCTAGAACCACAGAACCAGCCAGGGAAGGCCTGCATGCCCCAGGTAACCCTTTCTACTTAGGAAGGGCACACTAGTGAGTAATCCTAATGAAGTAATTGTCTTGGAGTACAGAGAAGGTGAAGCAGCTCTAGGAGGCCGAGGTTCAACAGGAATCAGGGCTAATGAGGTCCTTTGGCACCAGGCCAGTGACTCTGGACAGCTGCCTTGGGGCCTGGGTATGCTGAGTCTTGCAAATGGAATCATTGTTCCTTAAGAAGGTTAAGGTGGGTGAGTACAGAACCATGGGCAGCCAGCTATGGATGGCTCCAGGCCTACATGCCTGTACAGAGGAGCCAGCAGGGGAGTTGGCCATTCCCCAAGGCCTTCTGGGGCTGCTTCCTGTGTGGGCATCACCTCACTGCACAAACAAATATCACTGGGGCTTCCTTGTTTGGGTTTGAAAGAAAGCTACAGACAGCAATTTTGATAGTTTCCTGGCACACAAAACATGCTCACAATGCCTTATCAGCACTTCCAAAATCCATTGAGCTCAGAAAATGGAAACTTTGTTCCTAAGTTAATTGGAAGCAAAATCTGACCTGATGTGAACTGACTTGGCCGGAAAAACTTGACCTTATCTTCTGGGAGGTTACTTGGGTAAAGGTGAATATTCAATATACTTCACTGTAGGGATGCCTACCTGTTTGATTACAGGTGCTGTCCAGCCCTGGCAGAGAGTTTGGGATGTTCATAGATGCATATATTTCCTCCCTACATCAGCAAGGCTCTGCCTCTTGTAACATCACTGGGCCAGGGATTTTTAGAAGAGGGCTTTGGAGCAGAATGCGGCCCTATGGTTCTCCATTCGCCTATCAGCACTGAAGAAACACACACTCATCTTCTAGCAGTCTGGTTTAGCTACTCGTTTCCAAAAATAGGGAACAGAGGATGCTCAAATAACTTCAGAAGAGATGTGATGTCAAAGTGGATGCTCATGGGAACGGGATAAAAAACAGATCATGAATGAAGGAAGCTGTTGTTTGATTGTTTCTCTTTTCCTCCCATGGGGCAGCTTTCCATCCCCTCCCTCTTTCCCTCCCTCCCTGTCTCCTTACCTCCCTCCCTCCCTGTCTCCTTACCTCCTTTTCCTCCCCTCTCCTTTATCCCTTCCCCATTCCTCTCTTCTCTGCCCTCCTCACTTCTCTCTGGGCATCTGTTCCCTTCTTCCTGTGGGCTTCTTTGTTTATGAATTTGGCTCATACACATATAATTGCAGTTTCTTTCTTGATTTCAACCTGCCTTTTGCTGCCATGTGTTGCGTCCTTTTGTGTGGTCCAACTGAACAAATTGATACAACTTGTTGCAGCTTGCTTTTTTTCAAAACTGAGTCTGAGGAAGAGCCACTGTGTTAGCTGCTCAGCCTGGAAAAATCAGCCATGTCAGATGAGGGAATCACATAACATAAATCATGGTTTGATCTGTGTTTGAGCCTTGAGCAAGCTTTGACGTTTTACTTAGAAGTGGCTACGACTGGGCAGGTTCCAAAGTCTGCCACGGAGTCATTGTGAAGGGATGCCAAGTAGGACCAGAAACCGGAAGCATTTTGGAAATCAGCAGTCCACCTGTCTGCACACATTTCATTTGAAAACTCCTGCAGATGCATAAAACCATAGACTGTCCAGTTGTCCCAAGGTCTTTGGTGAGAGCCAGTGACCCTGAGACTGACTGCAGATGTCCCCTATGAACACTGGTCAGTTTCCAGCCCAACCACTGTCCTCATATCTCCCAGAGAGACAGAAAGGGAGACCACAACCAATTTAAAATTGTTTCTTCAGTACAACAGATGTTCATGCGTTTTTTTTTGAAGACAATTTTGAAACATTTTTGCATAAATTTTGGGCAAATAGATCAAAGAAAGTCCAAGAGTCAGTCCTAACAATGCTGCACTGAGGTTTTTCTCCTTATTTCAGTATTTTTATAAATGGAGTTACTTAAAGAGATGAGAATGTGGGACTGGAGAGATGGCTCAGTGGTTAAGAACACTTGTTGCCCTTGTGATTCCAAGGACCCAGGTCAGTTACCAGCAACCATGTGGTGGCTCACAACCATCTGTAATTCCAATTCCATGGGATCCAGCCTTCTCTTATAACCCTTGTGGTCACAGGCATGCGGTTTTGAGCACACATACTCATATACTTAAACAAATTTCAAAGTGAGAGATGGAAATGGATGTATGAGCGTATGTTAAACAATTTTTAAAAAGAGAGGTGTATGTGTGTGATCTGTGTGTGATGTGTGTGTATACATGTGTGCGTATGTGTGATGTGTGTGTTTGTGTGTGTGCATGTGTGTGGGATGTATGTGTATGCATGTATGTTTGTGTGCATGTGTGTGTGTGTGATATGTGTATGTTATATGCAGATGTGCAGGTACATGGATAGGTCCAAAGTTGATGTTGGTATCTTTCCTTAGTAAATCTCCAGTCTATATATATATATATATTGAGACAAGATATCTCCGTGAACCCAAAGCTCATTCACCCATCCAGCTTGCTGGACAATGAGGTGATCTTCAGGGATCAACTCGTCTCTGTAACATCCCCTAAGCCCACGGCTGTGGGTTATAGGCAGAGATGTAAACTCAGGTGCTTGATGCCACGCACTCCACTGCTGGAAACTTCTCTGCTGATGGTTCTTTAGGAGCATGTGAAGGAGGAGGTGGCTCTTCGGCATGAACATACCAAGGATAAGGCCAAGAAGGAAAAGAGGATTTCCAGGATTACATGGAATCTGGTCCTGAGACATCTTCTGCTTGCTTTATCAAGAGATGACTGTGTGCAGGAGACAATAGAACAGCCAGGCTTGAGCTGAGCTAGGTCCTTTCTCCCACCTGTGACATGGGAAGAGGACAGGAGAAGTCTCAGTGGAAGGAGGGAGTCTTGAGGTGTCAGCAAGAGCTGTTTAAATAGATTTCCTTTGCTGGCAGGGTGCTAATGAGGTGCTATCACAGGGGAAGGAGGCAGGAGGGGCTCTCTGGGAAAAAGCTGATCTGAGGCAGCCTTCAAAGGGGTTCAATTAGGAGCTTGAGATGAGAGCACTGACCATAACCCTAAGTCAATTTCTCTTAAGACAGCTGACAAAGTCAGGTAGGTTCAGAGAGGACACCCTCTTGTTCTGTCTCAGGACTTTAAAAATGATCTTCCTTGGGGGTTGGAGAGATGGCTCAGCACTTAAGAGCACTGACTGCTTTTCAAGTGGTCCTGAGTTCAATTCACAACAACCACAGGGTAGCTCAGAACCATCCATAATGTGATCTGATGTCCTCTTCTGGCTGCAGGTGTACATGTACTTAGAGCACTCATACACATAAAATAAATAAATTAATCTTTAGAAAAATAATCCTCTTTGTTACTCTTTAGAAACTACTATGTTCTGGATTTTCTGACCTTTGTCTGGATATGGAGGTTCTTACACTTATGCCTGGTCCTGCCTGCCACATCACAGAGGTGGGTTTGGGGTCAGTTTCCTCCAGAGGGATCATGCTGTCTGGGATCTCATTCCGTCTTTGCCAGGGAAAGCATCAAAGACAAGCATTCTACAGCCCTTTCCAACTAGATTGCAATTGCTTTAAGATTATCTTTAAATTTCCCTCCTAAAAGACTAGCATGACACCTTTGTTTATGTCTCTTCATTTTAAGGAGAGAGTTGGCATCTATTAGATCAAACTATAGGAAAGTCTCAGCTTCGTAGGCCAGAAATGATTTTATATGGGCAGTGTCACATAGTTCAAACTAATCCATCTGTCTGGAACTGGGCACTAGGCTGGGTGTTCTCAGGATGGAATCTGATACACTGGCTAGAGGGATTTTGAGGATGCGATGGCACACACTGGAAGTGGAGCTGGAATCCGGAAAATAAATCAGGATCCTGATACAGAACTTGTAACCATTGTACTAGCGGTAACACTGAATCCCTACCGTAGTCCATCATAACAGATATTTTGTGACCTCTGCATGCTGTACTTTTCATGGCATCCCCAGGAGGCATTCGTTGTCTAAATGGGAACCTCAAGGTCGGAGGGAGCCAAAAGACAGGCCCATGATGATCTATGGGAAAGCTAGAAGTTGATCCTGGGAGTTTGTCCCAGTAGCTGTTGTGCTTCCAGTATTTTCACAAAAAGAAGAACTATAAATGAGAGAGTTTTTGTGAATCTTCCACTGTCTCTCTGCCTCTGTCCCATCTATGCTAGTAGGAAAGTCTAGGGAGGGAGCCATGCTGCCAAGGGTAGCCCTTTAGACCTAGGTAGACTTAAGTTTGGATACCAGTCTTTGATTATGTGACCTGAGGAAATGAAATCAACCCACAGAAGTGTTTTACTTATTTTGGAAAAAAAAGTTAAAAACACAAATTTTAAAAATGGGGCTAAACAGACATGTTGAGAGAAGGTCTAATATTGTTTCTGATACATTGAATTCAATGCTGAGATCTGGTTACCGCCCCTTCTGAGGCATTCTCTTGATTGGTTAATAAAAGTCGCTTATGGCCAATTAGCTAGGCAGAATGAGTATAGGAAGGCAGGACTTCCTCAGATCAGCAGGAATTCCACACACACAGAGACTCTCTCCCCTTTCCGCCGGGAGACACAGAAGGAGACAGATGACTGGAGAAGTCTGGAAGGTACTCACAGGCACGTGTTGGTTTAGGGTTAACTTAGAGTAGCTAATTGAGAGTCTGCCCAGCTAAGGGCTAAGGGTTAAAATATTAAAAGGTCTTGGTATGTTTAATTATTGGGGAAAAGACTGTGGCGGCTTATAGGACCTCAGTCCAAGCAGTCCCGGGCTGTCGGATTTCCAGACTCCCCTTGAGCCCAGGCGAATCTCCCGCCAAGCCGCCGGTAATTCTACTGGCCTAATATAACAACTTATGTTAATTAACAGAGTTTAGGTTATAGGTGGTGTAGGCCACCCTTGGTCCCTGGACTCTTTCTCCAGGATAAGTTAGGCAACCGGTTAAGGCACTCAGGCCGAGCTGCCTGCTCCTCTGCCAAGCCGCCGGCTACTCCGCCAGCCTAATATTGCAGTTTATACTTGCTAATAACTACATTAATTAATTAATTTGCAGTTTTCACAGACATGCCTAAGGAGGATGCTAAGACAATTTCTACATTAGGAACTCCCTTCGGGGATTTGAACTCATTTATGTCCCTGAGGCCTTTGTTAAGACCCTATTATAGGGGCTGGAGAGATGGCTTAATGAGTAAGAGTGCTTGCTGTTCTTCCAGAGAGCCCAAGTTCAGTTCCCAGCACCTACACCAGGCAGCTCTATAATTTCTGACTCCAGGGATCTGATGCCCTCTTCTATCCTCCATGAGAATCTTCATAAAAGTGTCATGCACTTGCCCAGATGTATAAATTATAAAAACAAAAACAATAAACCTGCAGAAAGAATAAGAAATCTTCAAGAAAAAGACCCTATTACATATTTGTGTTCCATAGATAACTGTTAAAAGACTGAGTAGTCAAGTGAGTGGGGAAAGTACTGGTGGCATGGAGAATGTGAGAGGTGGTGCATCACTAAGGAAGGGGGAACATTGAGGAATAAATGATAAATGTTAAGGAGGAAGTGATAGAGGGAGGTAAAAAGATGTGACTAGCACCCCATTTAGTCCAAGAAACTGCTGGCAATTACCTGATACTCATTACTGCAGCAGCCAGCCACATGCCTACTTTGCCTATCTGAGTTCCCAGGACTGTGCTAACAAATGAGAGGAAATTAGGTGGCTTAAAACAACAGTGTTTTCTAATTATGGTTATGGAAGATAAAAATTGGAGACCAACCTGTCAGCAGGCCATGCTTCCTCTGAAATCCCTAGGGAAGAATCTGCCCTGGTCCCTGCTGGCTTCTGGTAGCTGCCAGCAATTCTTGGATTCTTTGGCTGATGGCATCTTAATTGCAATCTCTGTCTTGGTGTTCATGTGGCCTAACCCTTCTCTGTGGGTCTATGTTCTAATTTATCTCTTCTTCTTTTGCCCAGTTTGTTTATTAGTATATATCAACTACACATGTTTTGGTTATTAGTATATATCAACTACACATGATGATGAGTTTCATTTTCTTACATGTTTGTACATGCCTGTAACATATTTTGGTCACATCCATCCCCACCACTCCCTTGTCCCCTTCAACTGTTGCTAATTCCATTCTTCTTCCCAACTCTTCTTCCTTCTACCTTCACATCTTCATTTGATGACCTAATGAATTTAACTAGGATTGCCTACAGGGGCGCTGGTAAAGCGTTATTTCCAGGAGCATCAGCAACTTACCAGTCGTCATCAAGCACCAAAGAAAACTTGACTCTCCCTCAGTAACATAAATTGCTTATAGCTCCTTGGGAAGGAGTGGGCCCTTGTGATCTCCTCTGCACTGCATGGTGATTTCCTACTAATAAAACAAAGGTCATTGGAGTAGGGAACATCTCAATCCATATGATCTCATTTGGACATAACCATGTCTGTAAAGGTCATGTTTCTAAGAAAGATCACAGTTGTGAGTTCTGGTAGACATGGAGATAAGTGAATATTACCCTGCCCAGTCCAATTAGGTAATCAATATGCCAGTGTAATGAAAATCATTCATTGTTTTCATTCTCTAAAGTTTTATATTTGGGTGAGGGGTAAGGTTATGCTATATAGCCAGGGCTGGTCTTAATACCATGATTTTCATACAACATACAGGAATCGGAGGCATATACCAACACATATTTATTGTCTGTTTAAGTGAAAATGAGTATTTAATGAATCAAAGTCCTTCCTTGTAAGGACCCCACCAACTAACTGTCCAGAAGAAATCTCAGTAGAGACACAATACAGGCACAATAATTGAGTTGTACTCATATTACCTCACAAGAAGGGGCTAATTTTGCTGCAAGTGAATGTTGGTTTAGGGCAGAGTTTGTTCAGAAGAGATATTATAATTTCTTTTTAAACAAGGTTTAGGAGGTTAGACCCAGGAATTTCTCTCTTTTTCTTTTCTCTATCCTTCTTTCTCTCCTATGTAGGGGAAAAAGAAAAAAAGGGAGGGATATAGGATTGATAAAGAAAAAGGGGTAGATTATTGAATCTACTCATATCTTTGTATATTGATACAAAATTAAGGTTATATTTGGCTACATTGGTATAGATCTTTGCTATTGATATAAAATGAAGGTTAACTCTTTTTAAGGTATTGTACCTATGTAATTCTTAAAAAAGCAATGTAAAATTTTAGGTGTTTTGATAGCAACTATCACAAAATGTTTAGGATAATTAAGAAATGCAAACTAATAGTCATTCAAACTTGTCATTTTATTAGGTACTAGTTTAATGGATATACAAGTATTTGAGGCATCTGTATTTGAGTGCTTGGTCTCCAGCTGGGAGTTGCTTTGGGAGATTGTAGAAGGTGGGACCTAGCTGGAGGAAGTGAGCAGCTGAGAGGAAGTCTTGAGGTTTATAGCCTGGTTTCACTTCCGGTCCACCCTGTTTCCTGATCCACTGGGATTTGAGCATGCTCCCGCTCCTGCTGCTGCGGTCTGTTTATACCACTATGCCTTCCCCATCATGATGACCTGCATCCTCTAAAAGAATGGGCCAAAATAAATCTTCCATCACTTAAGTTTCTTTAGCCAGGTGATTTATCAAAGCAATGTGATAAGTAGGTAATGAGTATGCCACATTTGCCCTGAAGAATCATTTGAATTTATATACTCTAGAAGATGAGAGTATACAAATTGTCTCTGTGCTTGGAGTCTCAGTTGCTAGAGTGGGAGTACAGGACCCATTCACATGCCAGAGGGGTAAGTGACTGACTCTAAATACAAATGATGGTTCACATGGTCATGTCAACACTTTGAACATGTGGACTGGGAAGTAAATGTTCTAGAAGATCTTGTCCTTACTGAGTGTGTTTAGCTTCATTGGCTTGGTCTATTGACCCTATAAAACAAAAGACAAGAGGCTATAAAGGACAGGGCCATTTGGTTGTCATAGCTGAGGGTACTGAGGTGTGATAAATTTCTAAAGTTTTCTGTAAATGACAAGCAAATAAATGAAATATTATCAAACTTTGATTACTGAATTGACTATATGTATTGTCAGTATTTTACAACCCTTCTCTCCAGAAAACACAATGGTGAAAGTAAAGAATCCACAGTTACTATACTGGCCAACTAAAAGGCAACTATTATTACTTTTTAAAACAAAATGTATCTTTGGTATAATCAGAGATTTGCACAGCATTGAGTATAAATGATAGTCATCTAATTACAGTCCCCTTCCCAACAACCTTCTTTCTTGGGTATTTAAATGTGCTTTAATAGATCACAAGTTGTTTATTTAGGGAAAGAGAGTAAAACCACAAAGCCAAAGTATTAAAAGCCAACATCAATTAAGGACTAGTGAAACATGAAGAGTTATTAATGCTTAATGTGATTTTTAGCAGAAATAAATGAGAAAATGTGATTTTAATAAAAAGAAGAACAGCACTGATGTTGAGAGACACTAATGACCATTGATCATTATTTACTGTTATTTGATGCAGGTGGTGGTAGTGTCCTTGCGTTTCTTTTGGTTTTGCTGCAGTGGGGTTATCTGTTTCCTGTGTTTTCTTGGTGGTGTTATCTTCTCTGGGTTGGAGTTTTCCTTCTATGATCTTTTGTAGAGCTGGATTTGTGTTGATCAATGACTTCCCCTCCAGAGATGTCACCATAGCTACACCTCAGAGAAGAGTTGTTCATGGAGATTGGAGCAGGAGGCTAACATCATATACAATAACACAGGCATAATCAGAAATTCACTTTTGGGGTAAGCAGGGCAGAATGTCAAGAGAATCATAAAGAATAACAGTGGCATCTCAAGAGCCTTGGCTCTGTCATGTGTGTTGGCTAGAGGAATATTGGCTGGAACTGATGACATGTTAGAGTTATTTTCAGAATAGTTAAGGTCCTGAAAACTCCAAATACCATTTGATGACCTTGGGATACCTAATAAAATTACTCTCAAGAAGTCTGCAGGTACTGTAGAATCCCCGACAGGATTATTCCACAGTAAGGATAAATGCTCACTTCCAAAGTGGTGTGAAAATTGGTAAAGTGTGGGGAAATTATTCAAATGTGAATCAGAGTGAAAACTGATGAGTTTGAGTCTTTATCCTGCTCTCTGGACAGCCTTGGGCACACATTTTATCCCCAACCTTTGAAATGAGTGGATTGAATGTGATGTTTCCTTTGTCTCCCCCTGGTCTGACATTTCTGATCTGTGACCCTGCAAATGTGAGGTCAGAGGACTCCATATGAAATCCCTGACCTGTGACTGAAGATCAGCCCATGTAGACTGTGTTTGCACATGACTGATACTGAGATTACTGGCTTGAATGGGGACATAAGCACCAGGGCTTTTTCAAACTTAAGGAGTTGGGAAGCAACTGATAGACGTCAGATGGAAAAGGACATGTGCATCAAGGGAAATGTTATTGGCAAAGGGAGACACTTAAACCCGTGAAACTGGAAACTATAAGGCAAGGGCAATGAGGCCTTCAAAGGAAGCCATGGCATCAGCAAATCTGTACTCGGCTAGATTTTTTTGAACTTCAACCAAAGAAGGAAACAGGCTTTCTCTTGAAATGAGATGGGGTTAAATCCTCTTATGTCTAGTTGCTTCACTAGCTTCCCTGATCTAACCTCCTGGAATTTCAGTTATAGCTCTCCCTCTCTATCTCCTCCTACACACACACACACCTCCCTAGTACTTCTCAAATTTGTGTGTTTCTGTATTATGAAAATCATGATTTTTATTAATGGTAGTACTAGAAACTATTGTTTCCTGTAATGCTCCATGGTACACGAGTGGGAGGAGATCTAGTTTTTTTTTTTAATAAATAAATTTATTTATTTGTTGCTTCAGGTTACATCTCCGTCATATTGTCCTCTTTCCCCCCTTCCCAGCCCTGCCCTCCTACCAGGAGATCTGTTTTTAATTGTCACAAACTTACTCCACAATCATGAGGAACTAAATTCCTTTTCTAGGGGCAGTTGGTAGGATACTGAGAAAGCTAAAGGATCCCTACTACCAGTATTGGGGACAGTGACAGTAGACAGGATGTCAACATGTTTCATTTGTGGGGTGTCTACTCTTGTCTACTCTGTGCCATGAAAGATCCTTGGTAGAGCACATTTGTTGGTGGGAGTGTCAGGTACTAACTATATTTAAACTTCTCAGCACTGCAAGGATTCTCTTAGGAAAAGAAGATCTCATTTGTTATTTTTGTTCCATTTGAAGTTTTCCTTTGGTGGGGTGGTGGGCATGAAATATTGTTTTAACTAAGTAAGAGTTGGCTAGCTGAAGTTAAGAAAGTTGTTACTTTACATAATGAAGTTACAGATACGGGGGTGGCATGAAGCATTGGGTCCATCACAGAGGAAGGATGAAGAAGAGATGAGAAGGCCTTGTGATGTCTGGACATGCTGTTCTTAGTGCAACTGCATTCTTCCTGCATGTTGCTTCTACTGCAATGGCTTTCAAGGGCAAGTAGTGATGCAACTTGTCCTGTGTAGGTCATATTCTAATTGTTGTGTCTGGAGAGATCTGTGGCTTTCATAACTAGCAGTAGGAGTGCTACTGTGTCTGTGGGTAGAGGTCAGAATTCAATGAAGTCCTACATTGTCCCAGAATGCCCCCCAGTAAATAAATATTAGGTCCCCCCAATGCAAGTAATGCAAAACTTGAACAGTCATGCTCCAAAATCATGGTAAATCTTAGGGAAGATGAGTATCTTTAAACACAGCAATGATAGGCATGGATGAAAATCCTAAGGTACAGTAGTAGTACACATATCTTGGCAGTGAACAACAGCTCTTTAATAGGACTTAAAGACTTTTTCAACAAGACAGAAATCATACCTGATACTAGAAATCTAGCCAACTACCAAAGGCTGGTAAAATCCTGGATCTTGGAAGAGAACTTACAACTACCACTTTACTAAACACTGGATCTGAATATTTGTTCTTATCTCCACAGATGAATGCAGTCCTCATCCATCATCAAGAAAGCTTCTCTTTTTAGCATATGGATACCATTAAAGAAAACCATAGCCAATCAAAACACAGAGTTGAGGAGTTCAGTGCCAGTGGATACATCTCTAAAGCAACTCTCACATCTGAGGATCATGGGACATTGTAGAAAAAGGGGAGGAAAGACTGTAAGAGCCATCAGGAAATTTTCTGTGAGATGCATCTCCTAGTAATTTCAGGAGATTTATCTATAATGTCACACCAACCTGATACTAGAAGTGGTGGTTGTAAGTTCTCTTCCAGGATTCGGGATTTTACCAGCCTTTGGTAGTTGACTGGTTTCTTAAACATGAGCTGAACAAATACAGTAACAGACAAGCCAAAGTGAGTAGAAGAACTCCCACAAAACCTCAACCCTACATAAAAGCTATAGACAGCTAGCAAATGCTAGCAGTGGGAAAATATTCTTTCCCAGAGAAGAAAAATACCATTTTGGTATCTAATGCCAAATGGTCATCCCTGAGAATATGCATACAAATACATTAAACAGACCAAGCAGATTATATGTAGGAAGTTATTATGTGTGTGTATGTATTTTTGAATGTCTGGAACAATAATTAAATGACTAAAGAAGTAAGAAATCTGAAAGAGAGCAAGGAAGGGTATATGGGGAGCTCTGAATGGAGGAAAGGGAAGGAAGAGATGATGTAATTATATTATAATTTCAAAAATAAAAGAAAAAATGAAGGAATAAGATGGGGTACTAAGAGCAAAGCAGCAATGTGTAAGAGGAGGAGAATGCCTCATCTTGAACTGTGGATGGTGTTCACAGACCAAGGACGTGGAAGGAAGGATTATAAATGCACACACGGTAGAAGAGATGATTGTGCATCTTAGGTGTTTTCTAAGGCTCCTAGAACTTTCAGAACCATGCAATTGCACTGGACTTCCCCTTCTCTGTATGATGGGCAGACTCTGGATATTTGTTTTGTTAATGAGAATACTGGCCTCTGAATGTTGAAGAACTTGAGAATACTGTTTTATCTTTACAAAAATCTTCTGAGTAGCTCAGTTAGCCTCGTATTACAAGGGTAGAAAACCTGAGGGCTACAGCATTGCCATGGGTAGAGGATCACAGAGAAAGTTGAGTCAGAGCTGGGATTTTTCTTTGACCTAGCTGATGGAAGCTGGAGCTGGCTGTCCACTACTCCACAAGGTTCTTCAGGCACTGGGGAAGCATTTCTGTGCCCACAAATGGGGCTCCAGGCAGACATTTATTTTGAGTAATCATTTGGATGCCAGCTTGCACATGGTGGTGAGCCTGCAAACCATTTCCATGGTTGGCAGACTGTCCTTAGGACTGATTTCAGAAAAAAACTTTCAATGAGGTTATTAAGTTGCAGGTGTTTATGGGAAAATCACATTAATTTTGCTATGAAGTTTAGGTGAAAGAATTATTTCCAGGTCCAGTTTTCTTCTTTTCTTTATTCTGTTGATTAAGTTCTCAGCTTCATACAGTTTGAAGCCAGAGTGTTTAATTTCTATGAAATAACAGTTTCTTCCAAGAAACAGATAGGAGGGCTATTTTTTTTCCTGTGGGGTAGTGGAGGGTAAATTATGTGTGTTGATTGAAGCCAAGGGTTGAGCCTAGTGGTCTGGGCCTGGAGGATTCTTATTGAGGACCTGGAAGGAGTACCATTGAGAATGCCCAGAGCCAGAAATCATGCCAAAGTCTAAGTTTATAGTGGAAACAAAGAGGGAAATTGCCCAAACAACTAAAATAAACTTTATGTTTTCTCTGATGGAACTGACATAGCTAACAGTTTGTTGAGGCTGATAATGACTTCTACATTGGGTAGAGAGAGGTCCCAAGGCTCTATGCTGCTTGGGCATATCTACAGACACTCTCAGATCAGTATCTCCTTGCTTCCATTTCCCACCATAGTTTAATTCTTTAATTTTTGAGTAAAAAGATAAAAAAAACCCCAACAGTTTCTGTGGTTTTTTTGAGGTGAATTTTCATGTCATCTATCACAATATCAACAACAAACATTTGCAAGACCACAGCATACATCCCTGGACACCGAAACTCCCTGGCGGTGAGTTTTGTTGGGCAATCTTCTGTCCTTGTTCCCTCTGGGACTGCATAGCCCACAGTTTGAGAACTCTGTCATAGGTTTCAGCTTGGAAATTTTGCCTCTCTTCTCTTCCCTAAGCTGAATTTGGGTTGTGGGATCTATAAGTCAAATGACTTGTCTATGTTGTTGATAATCATAAAACAATGGGATATGATTATTCTCAAACTTTGATTCTCCTGAATTTGGATAAGACATAACATCAAAAGAAAAGAATACGTCTCTCAAGCTACAGCAATATGATGCACCCTCAACTCCTCCTTCTCTCATATTCTTTCTGTACTGCACTTCAGGATTTTTTCTCCTTGGCACTGTTTAAATATTTTTGTTGTAGCAGATTTCCTTGCACTGTAGGATGTTTGTGGCATGTTTAGTATAAAACTCACTGTATACCTATAGCATCTTCCCAGTGATGAAAAGTATTCCCATACATTGTCAAATATCCTCTGAGGGAAAAAAAATAGAGTCTAGCAAATGGACCACTGCCATCATATTGATCTGCTGTATTTAAGTCATGAGACCTAAACTCTTTAAAGAAAAGCTTCAGATTTCTAGAACTTTAATGTTTAAGACAAAGAGGCATTATGGGATGTTGGAAATGATACTGCACTTGGAGTGAAACTGGTGCTTGATTTGAACTCTATGTATTAATTAGGCAAGCTAAATTCTCTATGTTCCAGCTACCCTCATATGAAATGTAATACCATTGGCTTTGAAGATCTCCTGTGAAGTTTAAAAAAAATTATACAGATAAAGATCAAGCCTGATGCAGAGTGAGTGTTAGAGAGAGTTGCACTTAGAACTGGATTCGCTTGACTGGGTGAACTGCCTGCTGCCTTCTTTGTCTATGGTACTGGGCAAGATGAAGCTTCCGTGAAGAATGTATGATTTTGAATTTGCTAAAGTAGTCAGTCTGAATTACTTTTCTAAAAATGTGTTTTAAAATGGAATTGAACATTGTAGTGTCATGGAATCTTAATGGTGGAAGGAAACTCAGAAAATTCAGTCAGCTACACCAAATTAGATTGCATGGAGAACACTCCAGGGTTAACAAACGATGTCTGACTCAAATGCGATATCTATCCCTAGTAATGTCTTGACATGCATTTTGCTGCACATTTAAATGATGAAGCTGTAGGTACTGTGAGGGTGGTTTACATCATGAGGAAAATCATTTGGAATATGTCCATTAAATCCATGAAGCTAGCTTGGGGGTGGTGGCAGTGGTGTAATCCTTCAGTCCCAGTACTTTGAGGCAGAGCCTAGCATATCTGAGTTCAAGGCCAGCCTGTTCTACAGAGCAAGTTCTAGGACAGCCAGTGCTAAATAAAGAAATCCTATTTTGAAAATCCACTATATATACTTCTATAGATCCATATCTGCATCTATATCTATCAATCAATTGATCATCTATCTATCTATCTATCTATCTATCTATCTATCTATCTATCTATCT
>CAJQZJ010009840.1:2933335-2950152 GCA_907164525.1 Lophiomys imhausi
GGTTCTTTTTCTTATAACTATAAATACAATACAAAACAACAGAAATAAATAGGCCACAATTATAAGAGTTATATGGCTTAGCATACATTCCCAATGTCCAGTCCATATGTATTTGGCACCTGACTTTAACATTCTACTATCTAAACAAGAAAAAAAATGGGATAAAGTTTGCTCAAAATACTATTTTATTCTGACCTATAAATTTATTAATATGAAAGATTTTAGCACACTCATTTAGAGGAACACTATTTTAATTGTATGCTTAGCAGGCTGCTTTGTATCAAATGACCCATGTGCCCGACCCTGGAAACTGAACAGGGAAATCTGGGACACATGGACTCAAAGCAACAGCAACAAAAGATTCTGATAGAGAATCTTTGAAGTCAACTTTGTGATGACCTAAATCTCAGTGACTCTCTCCACCTTGCTCACTCACTACAGCGCTCCTCTAACTCCGGTTTCTACCTGCAGCCCTCCTTTCAGCATCTCTGGATCTTAAACTGTAGCGAATCCTTTTACAAAGACTTTTATCTTCCAGAAGCGGATTGCTCAGCCAGGGAGCATTAACAGAGGGAATGGAGGTAAACTTTGGCTCTCCATGTACAGCTGATTTTTTCAAACTGACTACAGTTTATTACTTCTGAGAACTATAATTGACTAGTTCTGTCAAAGTATAAAATATCCCAGGCTCTACCTTCTCCCTTTATTGTTGACAGATAATTTTTTTTCAAGTTCCAACTATGTTTGATTCTTGCCTTTCCTCTGCCATTCTTCTTAAGAATTTGGAGCTATAAGCCTGTGCTTAAACATAGAACAAACAAGTATATTCTGACTCACTTTACAAAAGACATGAAAGGGAAGAGACCATTTTGATTGGATTTATTATGTTTTGGAAGCCAGCAGATCTATGCCCTCATTTGTAGGGAAGGTTTTAGCTAGATGTGTGAATGCAGCTGGGACTCTACAAGATTCAAATGTAGGGAGTTTGAGAATTTGGGAATTCTTTCTCCCTGGCGTTTTATTATGAAAAGTCTCAATAATGTAGCAATGTTGATTAAATTTCAATTTTGAAAGAACACCCTTATTCAATGCATCCGGTTTTTACCATTAACAGTTCGATGTTTACTTTATCAAATTTCTATGTATCCATTCCTCTATCCATCTATGAATCCATTTCATTTGTGGAAGTACAATATTAGTATACACCTTCATAAATATTTCAGCATTTATGTCATGATCTCTAGTTCAATATTTGTTTACAGTGTTTTGCTCCTTTGAAATCAAATTTGCCTACAATGAAATGCACTAATATTGTGGCTACATGGATTTTGACAAATGCAAACCTCTTTGAAGCTCAAATTCCTATAAAGATACTGAATTTACCCATCACTTAGAAAGTTCTTAGGCTGTCTGTCACTGTCCTACCCTCTACAGACAGCAATTTTATTTGGTTTTCTATGGAGATAGATGGCTTTAGATGCTTTCACACTATGGGTTAATTTGCTCATTCTTAAAATTAGAACAAATGACACCCATAGGGAGGACACTTGTATAAGATTTTTATCATTTAGAATAATGTCTTTGAGTTTCATTCATGGTGTCATTGGTTCTGTTCCTTTTTATTGCATAATATTATTCCATTGTGTAATTATGTATCCATGTGTTTATCCACTCTTCTGTTGATTGTTTCCCTAGCTACTTCTACTTGAAAGTTATAATAAAGACACATCCCTGTATAAGTCTGTTATGTACAAATATTTCCATAAGTCTTGGGTAAATACCTAATAGGATAATATACTGAGTCATATATGCTTACAAGGATTCTCCAAGCATGAATCACTTTATATTTATATCACAAAGATGACTTGAGACTTCCAATTACTGTCTTGCCAGTGTTTTTCTGTCCCTCAATTTTAATTGTAATCATTTTTCATGTATATAGAAAAGTCTAACTTTAGTTTTAATTTGCATTTTTCTAACAGCCAATGACTTTTTTAACATGTTTTCTTTTTGCTCATACTATCTTGTAAATGATCTATCTAAATCCCTTTCCTATATTCCTTTTTGTTTAATTTTATGCTTACACTGTTTATTAAGAAGGTAACGGTGTATTACAAGTTCAGTTATAGAATTGTCTGCAAATCAAATTTCATGTGATCTAAAAGTACCATGCATCATACTGTCAAAACTGGTTACCTATATAGTGAATTAAGTCAATTTAAGCATACATAGTCTAGATGTATGAATATGTTCCCCATATATAGTCCCCATGTTTTAATGACTTGTTATTTCATTATTTGTCATGGAGCCTTTTGTTTTCAGAATGACAGTCTATAGACTCTTATATGATTTAGAAATATTTTCTTGAAATCTGTAGCTTGCCTAGAACTACAAAAATATCATCTTATGGCAAAATTTTCATTTTGATAAAATCCTAATTATATTTATGGATGGCAATTGCTTTCTGCTGAGAAACTCTTCCTATATATCTTTTTTCTTTTATAGTTTTCTTCAAAAGTGTAATGATTTTATCTTTTCATTAAGTCTATGATGAATCTTGAATGAATGTCTGTATTTGGCATGAGATGAGAGTTATGGTCCATCATTTTCTTCATGAATATCTAGTTGTTCTAGCTTCATTTATTTAAATGACATTTCTTTCCCATTAAATTATTTTGATACCTTTGTTAACTATCAAGTAACCATTGAATAGAGTTTGGTCAAATTTGATTTCTTTAGTCTATTCTCTTTGCAACATACATAAAGATTCATTTATTTTTCTTTTCATATATAAAGTCAGACACTCCAGCACTTTTTTATTAAAATGATTTTCTAATCAGTGAATTGCTACAGTATATATGTCAAAACTAACTATCCACACATGTATGAGACAGTTCATGTACTTCCTATTTTGGTCTTTGGTCTATATAGAAGTATTGGTTACTTGTGTCTCACAACAATATTATAGAAGTTTTGCATTTCAATGCTTTTTTTCAGGATTACTTTGGGTATTTTACCTCTTTAAATTTTCCACTTAGGTTTTAAAAATAGCTTATTTATTTTCCCAAAAGTTGTCCAATAAGTATTTGATTGGGAATTATCTTATAGATCAATTTGGGAAGAAATGGTATCTTAATATTTATCTTCTGATACATGAACATTAACCACTTAATTTCCTCAAATCTTTTTAATAACTCTTAGCTTCTTTTTATTCTTTTAAATTTTTATTATTATTAAAATTTATATTTAAGATAGTCTTTGTAGTATTTACAATTAGAATTTTATATTCTGTGGTCTATTTATAGTTAGTCTATAAGAGGCAACAGGTTTTTGCACATATCTTTTATTATATGATGCTACTAAACTAACAAAATTTAACTATATGCTTTGCAGATTACTTTAGATTCTGAATATAAACTATCTTGTCATCTCTTTTTAGTTTATTTTTTTCTCATGCTTCTATTTTTTCTTACTCTAGCGCAATGACTACATTCTCATATAATGTAATACTGATTTTGCAGAACAGCATTAACTATTTCATTAATAAATGTGATGTCATTGGTTGCTATGTAGAAAAACTTTAGGAGATCACAGAATTTCCCTTCTAATTTTCTATGTGAATAGATGTTGAATTATCTTTGTACTGAATTTGGGGTCTTCTTTTCTTATACTCTCTTTTCTAGGACTTCCTTTCTGGTAGTCCAAACTCTGTTAGTTATTGAAAAGAAATGGAAGCAACAGAGAAAGTACTTGAATTCAATAAAACCCAAAGCTGTTTCAAAATATGACCAGTAAATTAAACGTTAATTAAAGACAAATACTTAAAAATTGACTTAAAAGGAGAAAATAGCTATGAAGAAACTGAAAACTTGTAGATGAGTACAAACTGTGTTGTAAGTATAGGTACTATATATGTGACTCTTCAAGTAAATACACATTACCACAATTGTCTTATGAAATAGGTCACAGAAATAGACCAGAAAATATAGATAGAATACAATATTTATCCATAACAAATAATATAGGATATAAAAACTACTTTACAGATAGTATATTGAAATCATTAAAAAGGAAAGGTAATTTCGAAACTATACAAATTCTCCTGGAGTCTTAGAAAGATGTAGAAACCCAGGTAGCTTATTTAGGATTCTGTTTCATCTTAACACTCAAACATCATAAGGATAGCCCATGAAAAAGAAGACAAAAAAAATAAAAAAATAAAAATAACAGAGAGGAAGGCAGTTCAGTCTCATTTGTGAAAATGATGCAGACATATTGAACAATACAGTACTAAATATATTCCACCCAATATTAAGGGCTAATCTATCTTTACTAAGAAAGGAATGAAAATGTAAAAAAAAGATCTATGTAAACAGCCACACTGATATGCAAAAGGAAAAATTATTTGCTAATCCGAATTTAAACAAATTATAGTGCTTGCTCTAATTCCTCATCCATTACAAATAAAAATCTTTCTTTCGAATCCACAGAACCCTCTTAGATCAGCAGGAAGACAGAGCTATTTCCTTATGAGATGAAGGTACCTGCTGGAAATATCAACACTGTAGTTTAAGACCATGAAAATAAAGGAAGGTTTCAATACAGGAGAAACAGAGACACAAATATCCTCTTCTCTGCAGATCATGTAATTTACCTAGACTACTGACAGATATTTGAAGTAAATGTTAAGTTAGTAAAATGATACAAAATTAACAGGCACAAATAGGTAGCCGAGTAAAGAACAGATTCACTGCGAGAACTGCAGGATGTTGGTGGAGGTCCTGAAGGACGCTCAGCTTTCCATGGCACTTGGCAAACTCATCCTCAAAGACGTAGACAAGAGGAAACAAAGAACCAAGGCCATCTCATAAAATCTGAAGCCAGGGAGAAATGTGGGCTGTGAGCAGAAACCGATCTCTTATAAGGCCAAGGAAGCCTGAACCTCAGCCTTCCCTTTCCCAGGCTCTGAAATGATCTAACTCTAGACAGAAATGGGCATATGGCTTTGTCAACATGGTCTAAGTAGGAATTTCAAGCCGCTGTCCCTTTCTGTTCTAACGTTGACTTTTGTCCAATGTTGGTGGAGAGGCCACAGTGGGACAGAGGACTCAGTGTTCAATATTTGAGACTGAATGACCCTGTAATCTGTGACTGTGGGCTCATTCATCTTGTCCACTGTTTTCTTAGCTAGAAAACAAAGCCACGGTGCTGAAGTTTTACCATATAGTTCTACTGCTGATATTTCTAGGACATTCATCCTCTCTCTCTCTCTTCTCTTCTCTCTCTCTCTCTCACATACGGTGTGTGGTGCAGATACTTGCTAGTGTGGACATGTACATGGATATGGCATATCCGTGCACCTTTGTGCACCTGCCTGTGTGGAAAAGCTAAAGGTGAATTTTGGCTGTCTTTTCTGGATGGCTCCCCATCTGTATTATTATTTTTTTATCTTTAACTTTAAAAAAAATTACATTTATTTAGTGTGCATGTGCGTGTGTGGGCCATGATGTACATGCTGAGGTCAGAGGACAATTCGTGGGAATCCCCTCTCTCCGTCTATCATGTGCGTGTGGATCCCAGGTATAAAATGTTGGCCATCAAACTCAGCAGCAGGTACCTTAAATTGCTGAACCATCCCCCTGGCTCCTGACTGTCAGTCTTGAAGGAGGAGGAGGGCAAAAGAAAACTGTAAAAAGATTCTTTTGCTGTCACCGTTTTAAGTGATGATAGCTCATGCATCACGGAATTGCCAGATTGATTTTCTTTTTTTTTTAACTTTTTTTCTTTATTTTTTATTTCTTCAAGTTACATCTCAATCAAGTCCCCTCCCTATTCCCCCCTCCAGTCCCACCCTCCCACCCTCAACCCCCCATCCTCTTCCCTTTTTTTTTTTAAGTTTAAGGTATATCTTATTTCCCCCTACAGTTTCCCCTTTCAGTCCAACAATTGGCTCTTTCTCTTATGATAATAAATACAATACAAAACAACAGAGGTAATTAGGCCACAGTTATGAGGGTTATATGACTTAGTGTACATTCCCAATGTCCAGTCCATATGTATTTGGCACCTGACTTTAACATTCTACTATCTAACCATCTCCATGAGTTTAAAGTTCTATATCTAACTCAACATTCATACTAACTTGCAACACAATTTTAAAAGTATCTTCTTAGGTCTATAACACTCTCTTGACTCCTAAACAACTCAAAATTTAATTATGAGACTCTAGATATCTGTTCTTCAACCACCTCAGAGACCTGAGAGGAATAAATATATCTGATTTTATAGGAAGTACAGGGCCTGCAGCTTCCAAAACTAAGAAATGACATACCAGTGACTGCCTGGACAGTTCCCATTTTCTCTCCATACATTATAGCATCGATCTTCAGTCGTCTGGCCCATTTTCTCTGACAGACATTGATTGTAGAGCAGGGGTTATGAAGGACTTGCCTACGCTGTCTTGGCAGAGCTAGGCTGTCGACTTACCTGCTTCCAAGTTTTGTCCTTTTTGGACAGCATTCTGTCTACAGTTGGAGCAAGGGGCTTTTCCTACCAAGAGATAGGCTTGCGACTAATTCAATCATCTCCCACTAGAGATTCTTCGATGCTCATCTTTCTACTTGGAGGAGAATAGGGGGTGCTGTCAGGAGTTGATATGTCTTGATATAAAAAAATCTAAAGTTACGAAAACATCTTTGAATGCCATATTCTGCAGATCTCTTGAGGTTTTTGAAGAGGCCCTATCTATCTCTCATATTAGGATAAGCAGATGTTGCTTGTATCTTAGCAGCTTTATTTCTGATTAGCTTAGAAAGTAGCTATAATAGGCTGTCATAGTACCTAACAAAATGACCGGCTTGCATAAATATATTAGTTTGTATTTCTTAATTATCCTAAGCAGTTTATGACAATTAGTAGTAAAAAGCCAAAATATCACATTTCATTTTTTTTCTTTACCTCCTAACCCTTCCATCCCATTTCTCAGGGGTGGGGTGTCCTTATATTACAGTCCCTCATCTCAGTTGAGAAGTCGTATGAGGACCAAGAGCCTCCTCATTCTTTGGGGGTCTACGAGGCAGTGCCACCAGTGAAAAGTGTCTCATTGCCCAGGAGAGAGAACTAAAAAACAAACAAATAAATAAGCAGACACACAGATAAAAAAGAATAAAAAATAGGAAATATATTTAAAACAAACAAACAAACAAACAAACAAACAAATAAATAAATAAATAAATAGATAAATAAATAAAAATTAAAAAAAAAAGTCTATGTCCAAGTTCCCTTTGGTGTGTTAGTTGTAGAATTGATACCTTCTACTATATAGCTAAAATCCTATTATAAATGAACAGATGTCATATGCATCCTTCTGAGTCTGGGTTAGCTCACTCAGGATGAGCTTTTCTAGTTCCATCCATTTGGCTGAAAATTGCATAATTTCATTGTTCCTGGTAGCTGAATAATATTCCATTGTGTAGATGTACCACAGTTTTTTAACCCATTCTTCGGTTGAGGGACATCTGGGTTGTTTCCAGTTTCTAGCTATTACAAATAAGGCTGCTATAAACATAGATGAGGAAATTTCCTTATGATTCCATGAAGAGGCATTTGGGTGTATACCCAAAAAGTGGTATGGCTGGGTACTCAGGCAAAGCTATTCCAAGTTTTCTAAGATATCGCCAGACTGACCTCCATAGTGGTTGCACAAGCCTGCACTCCCACCAGCAATGGAGTAGATTACCCCTTTCTCCACACCCTCACCAGCATGTGCTGTCATTTGAGCTTTTGATCTTAGCCATTCTGACAGGTGTGAGATGGAATCTCAGAGTTGTCTTGAGTTGCATTTCTCTGATGATTAAGGATGTTCAGCATTTCTTCAAGTGTCTCTCAGCCATTAGGGATTCCTCCATTGTGAATTCTCTATTTAGCTCTGTCCCCCATTTTTTGATTGGATTATTTGGTTTCTTGGCGTTTAATTTCTTGAGTTCTTTGTAGATTTTGGATATTAGCCCTCTGTCAGATGTGGGGTTTGTGAAGATTTTCTCCCAGCCTGTAGGCTGCGGTTTTGTTCGAATGACAATGTCTTTTGCCTTACAGAAGCTTTTCAGTTTCATGAGGTCCCATTTATTGATTGTTGATTTCAGGTCCTGAGCTGTTGGTGTTCTGTTCAGGAAGTTGTCACCTGTACCAATGAGTTCGAGGGTTTTTCCCACTTTTTCTTTTAGTAGATTTAGTGTGACTGGTCTTATGTTAAGGTCTTTGATCCACTTGGAATTAAGTTTTGTACAAGGTGATAAGTATGGGTCTAATTTCATTCTTTTACAAGTGGACATCCAGTTGGACCAGCACCATTTTTTGAAGATGCTGTCCTTCTTCCATTGCGCCGTTTTGGCTTCTTTGTCAAACATTAGGTGGCCATAAGTGTGTGGGTCTATTTCTAGATCTTCAATTCTATTCCATTGATCTACTGGTCTGTTTCTATACAAATACCATGCTGTTTTTATAACTATTGCTCTGTAGTACAGCTTGAAATCTGGGATGCTGATACCTCCAGATGTTTTTTTTATTGTACAGGATTGATTTGGCTATTCTGGGCTTTTTGTTGTTCCATATGAAATCGAGAATAGCTCTTTCCAAGTCTATAAAAAATTGTGTTGGTATTTTGATAGGAATTGCATTGAATCTATATATTGATTTTGGTAGGATGACCATTTTTATTATGTTGATCCTACCTATCCATGAGCATGGGAGATATTTCCATCTTCTTAAGGCCTCTTCCATTTCTTTCCTCAAGGGCTTGAAGTTCTTGTTGTACAGGTCCTTTACTTCCTTGGTTAGAGTTACCCCCAGGTATTTTATGTTGTTTGTGGCTTTGTGAAGGGGTTTTTTTCCTTATTTCTTTCTCAGCCCATTTGTTTGGTGTATAACGAAGGACTTCTGATTTTTTTGAATTAATTTTGTATCCAGCCATTTTGCTGAAGGTGTTTATCAGCTGTAAGAGTTCTCTGGTGGAATTTTTGAGGTCGCTTATGTATACTATCATATCATCTGCAAATAGGGATAATTTGACTTCTTTGTTTCCAATGTTTATCCCCTTGATCTCCTTTAGTTGTCTTATTGCTCTAGCAAGAACTTCAAGTACTATATTGAAGAGATATGGTGAAAGTGGACATCCTTGTCTTGTCCCTGAGTTTAGAGGAAATGCTTCAAGTTCCTCTCCATTTAATTTGATGTTGGCCAGTGGCCTGGTGTATATTGCCTTTATATTTTCTAGGTATGGTCCTTGTATGCCCGTTCTCTCCAGAACTTTTAGCATGAAGGGGTGTTGGATTTTGTCAAATGCTTTTTCTGCATCTAGCGAGATTATCATGTGTTTTTTTTTCGTTCATCTTTTTTATATGGTGAACGACGTTGATAGACTTTCGTATGTTGAGCCATCCCTGCATTCCTGGGATGAAGCCTACTTGATCATGGTGTATGATACTTTTGATGTGTTCTTGAATTTGGTTTGCTAGTATTTTATTAAGTATTTTTGCATCTATGTTCATGAGGGAGATTGGTCTGAAGTTCTCTTTCTTTGTTGGGTCTTTGTGTGGTTTAGGAATCAGGGTGACTGTGGCCTCATAGAATGAGTTTGGCAATGTTATTTCAGATTCTATTTTGTGAAAGAGTTTGAAAGGTATTGGTGTTACCTCCTCTTTGAAGGTCTGGTAGAATTCCGTGCTAAAGCCATTTGGCCCTGGGCTTTTTTTATTTAATGACTGTTTTTATTTCCTTAGGGGTTATAGGGCTGTTTAATCTGCTTATCTGATCTTGATTTAGCTTTGGTAGGTGGAATCTATCAAGAAAATTGTCCATTTCACTTAAGTTTTCAAATTTGGTGGAGTATAGATTTTTAAAGTAGGATCCAAATATTCTCTGGATTTCCTCAATGTCTGTTGTTATTTCTCCCTTTTCATTTCTGATTTTGTTGATTTGTGTTTTCTCCCTCTGTCTTTTAGTTAATTTGGCTAAGGGTCTGTCTATTTTGTTGATTTTCTCGAAGAACCAACTCTTGGTTTCATTGATTCTTTGTATGGTTCTTTTTGTTTCTAAGTTGTTGATTTCAGCCTTAAGTTTGATGATCTCCTGCCTTCTTCTCCTCTTGGGAGTGTTTGCTTCTTTTTTTTTTTATAATTCACCCAGTTTAGCTGTTAATTTGTTAATATGAGCTGTCACAAATTTCTTTTTGAAGGCACTTAGTGCTACCAACTTTCCTCATAGCACAGCTTTCATTGTGTCCCATAGGTTTGGGTATGTTGTGTCTTCATTTTAGTTGGGTTTTAAGAAGTCTTTGATTTCCTTCTTTATTTCTTCTCTGACCCAGTGGTCCTCTAGTAAAGAGTTGTTCAGTTTCCATGTGTGTGTAGACTTTCTGTTGATTCTTTTGCTATTGAAGTCCAGCTTTATTCCATGATGGTCTGATAATATACAAGGGGTTATTTCAATTTTCTTGTATCTGTTGAGGCTATCTTTGTGGCCAACTCTATGGTCGATTTTGGAGAAGGTCTCATGAGGTGCTGAGAAGAAGGTGTATTCTTTTGTGTTTGGGTGAAACATTCTGTAGATATCTGTTCAGTCCATTTGGTTCATGATCTCTGTTAGACTCATGATTTCTCTGTTTGGCTTCTGTCTTGATGATCTGTCCATAGTTGTGAGTGGGGTGTTGAAGTCTCCCACTATTAAAGTGTTTGGATCGATGTGCGATTTAAGTTTTAGAAGCATTTCTTTTATAAATGTAGGTGCTTTTGTATTTGGGGCATAGATGTTCAATATTGAGGTGTCCTCTTCGAGGATATTTCCTTTAACGAGTATGTAATGACCTTCTCTGTCTTTTTTTATTAACTTCAATTGGAAGTCTATTTTGTTTGATACTAGGGTGGCTACTCCAGCTTGTTTCCTGGGTCCATTTGCTTGGAAAACCTTTTCCAAGCCCTTTATTCTGAGATAGTGTTTATCTTCAATAGTGAGATGTGTTTCTTGTATACAGCAAAAAGATGGGTCTTGTTTACGGATCCAGTCTGTAAGTCTGTTTTTTTTTATTGGCGAGTTGAGTACATTGATGTTGATGGATATTAGTGGCCAGGGGTTGTTATTTCCCATTATTTAGGTATAGCTGGTCGTCTTGTGTTTCTTTTTGTTTGGTTGATGTGGAGGTTTACATTTCCTCTGTTTTCTTGGGTGTAGTTATCTTCTCTGTGTTGGAATTTTCCTTCTAGGATCTTCTCTAGGGCTGGGTTTGTGGGGGATATTGTTTGAATTTCATTTTGTCATGGAATATCTTGTTTTCTCCATCTATGTTGATAGAGAGTTTTGCTAGGTATAGTAGTCTGGCTGGGTGCCTATGTTCTCTCAGGGCTTGTAGGACATCTGCCCAGGCCCTTCTAGCTTTTAAAGTTTCTGAGGAGAAGTCAAGTGTAATTCTGATGGGTCTGCCATTGTATGTGACTTGGCCTTTTTCTCTTACAGCTTTTAATATCCTTTCTTTGTTCTCTACATTTGGAATTTCTATTATTATGTGGTGAGAGGAGTTTCTTTTCTGATCTAATCTGTTTGGTGTTCTGTAAGCCTCTTATATTTTTACTGGCATCTCTTTCTTTAGGTTTGGGAAGTTTTCTTCTATGATTTTGTTGAAGATATTTCCTGGACCATGGAGTCTGTAGTCTTCTCTTTCCTCTATGCCTATAATTCTTAGGTTCCATCTTTTCATTGAGTCCTTGATTTCATGGATATTGTGGGTGAGAGATTTTTTTAGCTTTCTCATTTTCTTTGGATGTTTTATTGATTTCTTCCATCGAATCTTCCATGCCTGAGATCCTTTCTTCCATCTCTTGAATCCTATTTTTGGTACTCAAATCCATAGTTCCTGTTCTCTTCCCTTGATTCTCCATTTCCATTTTTAACTCTGACTGTGTTTTCTTTATTGTTTCCATTTTCATTTCCTGAGTGATTTTATTTGTTTTGTACATTTCCTGCTCCAGTTTGTTTGTCTTTGCCTGGAAGTCTTCCATTGCCCTCTCTTTTTCTTGTTCAAGTTGAGTCACCTTGTTCTGAAGTTCTCTAATGGTGTTTTCCATTGCTTTCGTATGTGCAATTGTGGCTTCTTTGAATTCCTTCATAGATTTAAGTTCTTCTTGAAGGGACTCTATCACTTTCCATAATGCAGAATTCTCATCATTTTCATGTGTTTCAGCTGCAGTGAGGTGGTTCGGGATGGTATGGAATAGCATTGCTTTCTTTTGTTGGAGTCATTTCGCTCTGTTTTTTTGTCTGGGGCCTCTGGCCATGTGGAATTTTTTAGCTGTCTTCTGGACTTGGGTCCAAAGGGGGCACTTTGGTGTAGGAGTCGAGTTGCCTTACTCACCCTATAAGGTGAGTCATTCAGCCTCGCCTCCTAGGTGGAGACCTAACTAATCCAGGGGGTGGAGCTGTGTACAAGTAAGCTCTGGTTCCCCACCGGAAGGGCCAGTACTAGTAAAAACCTCCAATATACAACAGTTTCAAATACCTCGCAGTTTGCCCAGGCTTGGCTTCTGTGGTGGGTAAATCTGTCTTCATCCCCAATAGCCTTGCCGCTCTCACGGCCTGAAAACTGGCCAGTGACGTCACCGCAGTGGGCTGCAATCTGCAGCCTGAAGGCACTTTCAGCCCAGCTGCGCTCACTTCCAAGGGTCGCAACCTTTCGCCAGATAGCTGGATCGTCTGTGAGAGACCTGGTGGGTGGGTGCCAGCAGGGTGGAGATTATCTCTGCGTGGGATCTGAATCTGTGGCTGGGTGTTAGATTGGAACTTACCTGGTGTGTCTCTCCTGGTGGGGGATGGGGGGAACCCAATTCCTGGATTTAGCAGCTTCTTTGCGTGTCTGAGAGTAGGAGGGAGCGTCCTGCCCAGGGACCCCCCAGTGGTCCCTGGGTAGTTGGGTGAGATCCAGGGGGGGGTGGAGTTGAGCCATTTGTACAGTGTCCTGCAACAATTGCCGCCTTGTGACTGTTAACCCCGAAATCAAAATACATCTGAGCAGGCCGCAGCCATCTTGGATCTCCTCCTGTATTATTTTTTAAGGTCTCTCATTTAACCTGGCGTTCATCCCTTTGAGCTTCATTGTACCTTTCTCACCCAGTCCAGCCCATATAATTTTGGGCTTACAGAACACATTTCTCATCCTGGCATTTGTTTTGGATGTGAGCAGTGGAACTAAAAGGATGTGAACTCAGGTTTTACATTCCAGGTTCTGAGCAGCAGACACTTCCCACTCTGGCCTTATTTCCCATTCCTAGTTACAATATTCACTTTTATTTTATTTTTAATTTTATAAGTTTATTTATTCATTTTAAATCCTGATTATATCACCCTCCCTCCCCTCTTCTGGGTCTTGCTCTCCTGTTCCCACATCCCCCTCTCTTTCTCCTCAGAAAGGGGGAGACTCCCCTACCTTCCCACCCCAGCATATCGAGTCACATGAGGACTGAACGTGACCTCTTCCATTGAGATCAGGCACCACAGCCTCCTTAGGGGGAAGTAATCAAAAAGCAGCCATCAGAGTCCATGTCTGAGACAGCCCCTACTCCACTTGCTAGGGGACCCACATGACTACCAAGATGCCCATAAGAGTATATATGCAGGGAACCTAGGTCCAGTTCATGCATGCTCTTTGATTGGTGCCTCAATCTCTGTGAGCCTCCATGGGCCTAAGTTAGTTGTCTGTATTGGTCTTCTTGTGGAGTTCTTTTCCTCTCCAGGTCTTTCTGTCCTTTCTTCTTGTTCTTCCACAGGACATCCTGCTTTCTGTCTAATGTTTGGCGGTGAGTCTCAACCTCTGTTTGGATCCTTTGCTGCATGGAAGTTCTCAGAGGGCGGTTGTAATATGCGCCTGTCTGTAAGCATAGCAGAGTATCATTAATAGTGATAGGGACTGGCTCTCTCCCTTGGGGTAGGTATAAAGTTGGACCTGTCATTGGTTGGGCATTCCATCAATCTCTGCTGTATCTTTATCCCTGCACATCTTGTACACAGGGTAATTTTTGGGTTGAAGATTTCGTGGGTGGGTTGGTGATCCTCTCCCTCTTCTAGGAGTCCTACCTAGATAGAAGGAGGCCTCTTCAGTCTCCATATACCCTGCTGGAAGGAGTCTTGGCTAGAGTCACATGTATATCATCCCAGTGGACTACCCTGTCACCTGTCTCCAGCTTGTTTCAGAGATGATCCCCCTTGATTTCCCATCTGTCGCCCTGACTTCTCAGCTCCTGTCTCCACTCTCCACTCTGCCCTCTCCCATAACTGATCCCCACCATCCCTCTCCTACTCAGTTCTATCTCTTCATCTACTTCCACTGTCTATTCTATTCCCCTTTCTGAGTGAGATACAAGTATCCTCCCTTGGACCCTTTTAGTTACGTAGCTTCTTTGGGTCTGTGGATTGTAGTATGGTTTTCCTGTACTATATTGCTAGTATCTGCTTATGAGTTAGTACATTTGAGGTGTGTCTTTCTGGGTCTGGATTACCTCACTCAGGATAATATTTTCTAGTTCCATCCATTTACCTGTGAAATCCATGATTTCCTTGTTTTTAATAGCCGAGTAGTATTCCATTTTATACATGTACCACATTTTCTTCATCCATTCTTCAGTTAGGGGACATCTAGGTTGTTTTCAGCTTCTGGATATTATGAGCAAAGCTGCTATGAATATAGCTGTGCAAATGTCCTTGCAGTATATGATAGAGCATCTTTTGGGTATATGCCGAGAAGTCTTGAGGAAGAACTATTCTCAATTTTCTGAGAAACTGCCAGATTGATTTTGAGTATATGCTGGGTCTTGAGGAAGAACTATTCCCAAGTTCCTGAGAAACTTCAAGATTGATTTCCATAGAAAAAGACTGGTTGATCAATAGAATGGATCAAAGACCCAGAAATAAACCCCCACACTTACGGACACTTGATTTTTGCAAAGAAGCCAAAAACCATACAATGGAAAAAAAGAAAGCATCTTTTAAAAATGGTGTTGGTCACCATCTAAAATGGTCTAGGATAGTTAAAACAAACTCCTAGTCATGCAAACATGTCACTTTGTTAGCTACTATGACAGTCTATCACAGATATTCTCTAAACTACCCAGTAATCAAGTTGCTAAGAGACAAGCAACATTTGTTTATCTAAATACAAGAGATAGATAGGGCATCTTCAAAAACCCCAAGAGATCTGCAGAATATGGCATTCAAAGATGTTATCTTAAATCAAGATTTTTTTTTGATATCGAGACATATCAGTGCCTGACAGCACCCCCTATTCTACTCCAAGTAGAAGATAAGCATCGAAGAACCTCCACTGTAAGATGGTTGAATTAGTGGCAAGCCTTTCTCTTGGCATGAAAAAACCCCTTGCACCAACTGCAGACAGACTGCTGTCCAAAAAGGACAAAACTTGGTAGCAGGGAAGTCGACAGCCTAACTCTGCCAAGACAGGGTAGGTAAGTCCTTCATAATCCCTGCTCTACAACAAATGTCTGTCAGAGAAACAGGACCCAAAGGCTGAAGATTGATGCTGGAATATATGGAGAGAAAATGGGAACTGTCCAGGCAGTCATTGGTATGTTCTTTCTTAGTTTTGGAAGCTGCAGGCCCTGCACTTCCTATATAAGCAAATATATATCCCTCTCAGGTCTCTGAGGTGGTTGAAGAATAGACAGCTAGAGTCTCATAGTTAAATTTTGAATTGTTTAGGAATCAAGAGGGTGTTATCGATCTAAGAAGATACTCTTAAAAGTGTGTTGCAAGATAGTATGAATGTTGAGTCACATATAGACCTTTAAACTCATGGAGTTGGTTAGATAGTAGAATGTTAAAGTCAGGGGCTAAATATGTATAAACTGGACATTGGGAAGGTATACTGGGCCATTTAACTCTCATAAATGTGGCATATTTATATCTATTGTTCTGTATAATACTGTTATAAGAGAAGGAACCATCTGTTGGACTGAAAGGGGAAACTTCTGGGGGGAAGAGGGTGGAAGGGCGGGATAGGAAGGGGGAATAGGGAGAGGTTTGTGACTGAGATGTAACTTGAAGAAAAAAAAATAAAGTATTTAAAAAAATGGTGTTGGTCTAATTAAATGTCTACATGTAGAAAAATACAAAAAGATCCATATTTACCACCCTGTACAAAACTCAAGTCCTTGTGGGTCAAAGACCTGAACATAAAACAAAATATAGTAAATCTATTAGAAGAGAAAGTGGGGAACAGCCTTGAACTCATGGCTCAGGAGACAACTTCCAGAACAGAATGCTAATAGCTCAGGCTCTAAGATCAACAATCAATAAACGGGACCTCACAAAACTGCAAAGCTTCTGTAAGGAAATGGACACCGTGAAAAGAACAAAACAGCAGCCTACAGATTGGGAAAAGATCTTCACCAACCCTACATCCAGCAGAGGACTAATATCCAAAATGCATAGAGAAATCAAAAAAAGTAAACTAAATAATCCAATTTTAAAAATGGGGTACATAGCTAAACCAAGAGTTCTCAACAGAAGAATCTCAAATGACTGAGAAGCACTTAAAGAAATGCTCGAAGGCCTTAATCATCAGGGAACTCAAAATGACTCTGAAATTCTATCTCACACCTATCAGAATAGCTAAGATAATTCTCATAATTGTGACCTAATTATTTTTGTTGTTTTGTATTGTGTTTGTTGTTATAAGAGGAAGAGCCATTTGTTGGACTGAAAGGGAGAGCTGTTGGGGGGGGGGATATACCTTAAACTTAAAAAAAAAAGGAAGTGGAGGG
>CAJQZJ010009840.1:2950252-2963675 GCA_907164525.1 Lophiomys imhausi
AGGGGGAGTAGGGAGGGGATGGTGATTGAGATGGAACTTGAAGAAATAAAAAAGAAAGAGAAAAAAGAAAAACTCAAATGACAGTACATGGTAGGGAGGATGTGGAGAAATAAAAACACTCCTCCATTGCTGGTGGGAGTACAAATTTGTACAAAATTCACTTTTAAATTAGAATTGCTTAAGCAAATGAGATGCAACATGTACTTGTTAGGTAGATAAAATTTGAAGCCATTTTTTTTAACGTTGTAGTTTGCGAAAATGTTTTGGGGATCATTTAATAAAAATTAGAAGCTATAGGCTCCTGATCTGAATAGCTCCAAAAGTAGTTTTTAAAAGTCATCTTTGAATTATTCTCTCTCTCTCTCTCTGTCTCTCTCTCTCTGTCTCTCTCTCTCTCTGTCTCTCTCTCTCTCTCTGTCTCTCTGTCTCTCTCTCTCTATCTCTCTGTCTCTCTATCTATCTCTCTCTGTCTCTCTCTCTCTATCTCTCTCTCTGTCTCTCTCTCTCTCTGTCTCTCTCTCTGTCTCTCTCTCTCTGTCTCTCTCTCTATCTCTCTCTGTCTCTCTCTCTGTCTCTCTCTCTCTCTCTGTCTCTCTCTGTCTCTCTCTCTCTCTTTCTTTCTAGATTTTTTTCTGTCCTGTACTCTCTGTGTGTCCAAAGATGTTCTTCAACTTGTTAGGATCCTCTGTCTCTGCTTCCCAAATGCTAGAATTTCTTTATTTTACTCTGTGAAATTTATTTATTGAAAAAAGGAAATGTTCATATGGGGAGAAAGAATAATACGGGAAACCAATATAATAAAGAGTTATAATAATAATTCAGTTTATATAATCCTTGAAAAGGAAATAGAAACAAAATTTAACATTAAGTATAAAAAATTACTAAGCCTTCAGGGTCAACCATCATAGTTATGAAAACGAAGTGATGTATTTTAACCAGAAGTTATGAATAAGCTCATAGACTGATAATCCAAATGATGAAGGTGAGAAAACCAAAGGAATATGCTAGAAAATATTTCTGTCTATTTACATTATGCTGTATCAACATAAAGACAACCTCCAAGTCTGTCAATACAATGAGAATATTGACATGAACTGATTGACAGGTACTACTAGTTCAAAAGGTTATAGGCATGAAAAAGCTTGAAGTGTTCTGCAACCTCCCTGCTCAGGGATGAGTGAACTTGGTGAGAGGATTTTCCAAATCTTAGACCTTTGCTTGACATTTCCAGTAATGAGGTATGGTGCTGCTGAAAGATGCTTTGTAAAGCTATCAATAAGAAAAATCTAAATTTTAATTATCTGTGCTGCAGGAAAGTCTGCACAACTTTCTTATCCTCCCTGAAGAAAACATTGCCAAGGTGCTGTCATGTGAAGACAATGACAAGCATGTGTGATACCAACGTGGAGGAGAGGAACCATGGAGGTGTATTGGTTAATTTATATAGATGAGATCTTATTTTCTATGGATTTTGTGATCGTTATAGTATTAGGAAACCTTTTCAAATGTGTAATTTGTTCTGGGATTTCTTCATTCATCTTAGAGTTCCACTTTTATATATTTCTCTATTATTTTCTAGCACTTTTCTCTTTAAAGAGGACCTTGTGAGGGGTGGAGAAAGACCTATGGGAGAGGTGGTAGTAGTGATGGCTTACACAAAGGGTAAAAGGGAAACAATTGAGAAGTCTCAGTGGGGAGGGAGATTAAGGATAGGGCAGAGGATGGGTGGGAGTTTAATGAAGTTAATTGGAATTACTCTACAAAGAGGATTATCCTTATTCTAGAACCTGTGTTTGCCAAATAAAAATCTCAGAGCTAGGTGTGGGATAACATTATTTTAGTTGTTGGTGGGGGGCATCCCAGAGATTTTTCAAACAGTACAGACTACTGTCATGAATATTAGGGTGCCCACCCAAATTTGAAGGTAAGACTGTATTGCTGAAAATGCCACATATTTTTGTCATAAGACCCATTGGAGAGATCAATCTGCTATAGAACTGAAAACTTCTTGCACACTGGCTAGCTTTCATAATACCGGAAGGTGCTATATAGGCTGCTGGGGGAAGAGGTCATCTATAGTCTTATGTAGATGTGAAACATATAAGCAACATTAATAATAGTGCATGCAATAATGGCATGTTATGGGGGGTAATAGACTATTTTCTGGTGAATTTAAGACCTACCTCACAGGAGAAAATGCATACCTAGTACTGTAAATCTTACCAAGAAGCTATGGCTAGGAATCTCATAGGCTCCACAGGTGACTGTACTAAGATCAACTTGCTAAATGACTCAGTGTTGAACTGACCTCTGAATTTGTTTTTCTCTACTTATAGGTTAGTAGAACTCTCAGTCCTTATCACAGAAGCTTCTTATTCATCATGGTTAACGAAGAAACTCATAACTGACCCAAGTACACATAATAATGTCTGTGGAGTGCTCAGTCACAAATTCTACATCCACATCACACCACTTCTCCACAAGTCTCATCTCCAGAGCCAGAAGTCAGGGTGGACCAGGGCATAACAGGGTCTTCTGAACATGATGAGGCCAGAGAACTGATGCAATTGTGGTTGATTATGTAAGACCTGGATAAGATTAAGCCAGTCAGCATTCTGTCATGGAGTGGGGAGGGGCTGACAAGTCTTCACTACTTGCTGAGGAGCTAGTGATGGCTGATGGCCGTTAGAGGAGGGAGAGTTATCTTTCTTTGGGGATTAGATCCCTGGAAGGTCATTCACGTTCCACATGAATGTATGTAGGAATAGCACAAATTGGATTCCATGTCATAATTCCTGAAGATATGAGGTTATGTTGTTAGGAGATGGGGAAGAATGGGACATAGGTCTGGAGGTAGTTATGAGAAGATTGATGCACTGAATATAATAAAAACATATTTCAAGCATGTTTGAAATTCTCCAAGAATTAAAAAATTAAAAAATATGTTTAAGAAGAGACTGCCCCACTTAGATCTCACAAAGCTATAAACTTACTCACTTTGTAGGTATCAGAAAATTTACAAAACCAGATTACCTTAAGCACTGCTATGTTGGTTTTAGAATAGAAAAGGCATAAGAACTTTTGTTTTCTGAAAAGATGGTAAATATTTTCAGCTTTGTGGGTCATCTGGTTTCTGTTTTCTCTATTCCATTCTGCCAGAGGAAAGTTGTCATACATAATATGTAACCAATGAAGGTGGCTGTGCTCCAGGAAACTTTATTTATAAATGCAAAAAGTTAAATTTCAGATATTTTTATATATTGGAAAATATAGTTCTTTTGATTTTAAAGGAAATTTTAAATCTTACCCTATGGGCTATTCAAAAACATGCTGGGGTAGATTTGTACAGTAGCTTTAATTTACCTGTCATTAAACTAGATAAATACATCAAATAGAATAAGACAGTAAGACACCTGAAGACTATATGGATTATTTTTCACGAAAGACTTACCATTTTTAGATCAATGGGAAAAGGGTAAATACTTCAACAAGATATAGATGATTTGTTATTTTTGAAGAGCAACTCCATTAAGGTAAAATTTAGGCCCATTAAAATTAAGCAGGACAATTAAATTATTAGGATATGTACCTAACAAAATCGTCTGTTGTATAATTTCTCTTTTCTTAGCTGATCCTTAATGACCTTAGGGAGAAACTTGTTTTGACAGTGCAAAAGGAGCTGTTATAAATGCAATTAGAGTCAACAGCATCAGCAAGGAGGAAAATACGAGTTCAAAGGGAAAACTAAGGGTTGACATGTGCGGAAGGCTAACATGTTCAAGCTTTTTCTGAAGACAAACTATTTTGAGTTAAAGAGCATCGTGATCATATACACGGACTTGAAACCACAACTGTCTGGCAATTTTGAGGGGTAAGATTAGAAGGACCAGGATCTGGAAGCAGATAGTTCCTGTCAGTTTGCTACGTAACTCAGAGAGTAGGTGAGGGGCAGAAGATGGAGAACTGAAGGAGGAGGTATCCAACTGCCATGAGCTGTAAGCTTTGTCTGTTGGATTCACCAAGGATAGAATAGTTTCATCTCAATAATTCCAAACCACTCATATTTTCTGTCCTTGGACATTCCCACTTGAGCCCAGTATTCTGAATTCAAGAATAAGCATGGAGATATTGCTGATTGAGTGAGTAGGCAGTGGCAAAAGAAAGCCCCTAAATACGGGATGGGTCTAATGGGGAAAGGGAAAAGCAAAAGAAAGCAACATTCAGGAGACTCCAAACCTTCCTGGGCTCATAACTGAGACCTTGTTGTGACTCAGTCCCCAGTACAAGGGGACCCACATTGTTGAGTGGTGGGAGTGGGTTGAGGAATCAGGGAAATCTACAGTGTAAGAGTCTAAGATAGGTTTAGACTTCCAGCAGAAGAGAGAGGGCACAGTGTTTTCCCTGTTCATATGCACACCTTCACAGAAACACACATTCTCAAGTTTCCAGCAGCATTATATTTTGTAAAGTACCATGGAACCCCATGTTGTCTTTTCTGGAGAGTGGTGGGAGGGAACATCTCGCATCTCTTAACTGCACAGCCCCATAAAATAGGTCCCTGTATTCCATGTGGATTTCTGTTCACTTTTGCTGTGGGCCACTGTCCAGGTCAGAATTCCCTCCTTCCTTCTACCAATAATTGCCCAGGAACCCATTTTTCCTGATCTTTGGCATTAGGAAGCAAATAATTTTTGAAAGTAGGTCCTTGAAGATAAAGTCAGCAGTTGCACCAGACTGTTCTGTTTCAGACAAACATAATTTAACCCTCCATTTATTTAGAATCTATGAAATCATAAACTCCATCTATTGTATTGGTGCCCACAAGATGCCTAGGGAACAGCTTTTCTGAATGCTTATCTTTAAAGGAGGCCCCAGAGCTCCATTACCTACCTGAGTATGCTAATTAGTCCCTCATCCAATTCATATCCGTAGTTTACTCATGAAAACACAACACAACACAGCACAACACACACACACACACACACACACACACAGAGAGAGAGAGAGAGAGACAGAGACAGAGACAGAGACAGAGACCCTTAGATTCCATCTACCCTACTTGCCCCACAATACACAAACACATGGTCATAAAGACGCTCACATTCACCCAGAAACACATGGATGGGAATCCTGACATGGTAGCCATTTTTAGGTGCCCACGATTTCTCCTCACCAGAACACTTATTTCTTATTTCCAATCTCCCCACCACCCCAGAATTCCTTTGGAGGTTCTTTGGATTGGATTGTGTTTGCCTAAAGAGGTGCCTGACTTTACTGCACTAAAGATCCATCTATGCCACAGAAAAGGAATTTCTGCAGTTGACAACTCCATTCATGCATCTCCCGAAAGTGAAGCCAACATGGCAAAGTAAAGGGGGCGTGTGAGTTAACCCCATGGGCACCTAGACCTGGATTCCATATGCCTTACTGCCAAGGGCTCCTTTTATTATTTCTTTCCACAGAGACCTCAAGCCTTAACATGTGTTGTGTAATGAGTAACCAGCATACAAAACTAATAGTGTTTTGTCCCTTCTTATTCAATGAAGGTACTTGTGACCCTCAGACTCCCTTTTATATCAACACTGGATCACAAAGCCACATGATGAGCTGATGGGACACCGCTGAAAAGACAAGCAACCTGACACTTTAGTTAGCTTACAGGCCTTATCTCAGAAAATATGCAATCTCTGTCAAGCTTTTGAAATTATTGAAAAATAGCTCAAAGTCCTCCGTGATTCACTTCATGGCTCCCGACAGCACCAGAGACCTCAGGTTGGGAACTGCTGAGCTACACCTTTGACCATCTTTCCAGGGTCAGTAATGACATCAAACAGCAATAGGAGTAAGGGAGGACAAAAAGATAGGATTAATTTTAGAACCTGTGTGCCTTCTGAGATGTAATTGAGGCAGCTGAGAAATACGTACTGGATTTTTTCCTATAAGGTTTGAGTTTTCTGCAGTTAATGGGAATTTATCTGCCAAGGTCCTCTAGGATCCTCTGTCTGTGGATATTGTCCTATTCTAAATCTAGGGAAAAGCAAGTTACCAGATATTCTATGAGCAAAGTAAAATGGTTAGAGTCTACTATTACTAATCTCTACTAATGAGTGAGAAACTGGGGGCTGAGTTTGGGACCCTAGAGTTTGTATGCAGACTGAAGAAAAGTGATGACTGTAATGTGTTTCAAGTTATATATGTCAAATTCAGGAAGCCAAAGGCAAAGCAGGCAAAACTTAAAGACGTGGAGCTGGATTTTCCTTGACATGGAATTCTCTAGCATGGCTACTTAGCAGTTTTCTTGGACCAGAGGAAGATGTGATTAGTTCCTGTGAGTTTCTGGCTATTAGCATTATCAGAAGACAAACCAAGAATTCTTTTCATTGTCTATGTGTGTGTGTGTACCCCATATTTATTAATCTGTTAATGGATATTTGGGTCATCCCTCTGTTATTCTCATTTTATGTCTGACAATTTAATATATTCATGTAATGAATTTTAGTCATTTACATACCCCATCTCCCTCTGTGAACCTCTCCCTCACTGGTACCCTTCTTCTCAGCAAGTCTCTTACTTCTTCCCATGAATTCCTTTTATGTATGTCCCACTGAGTTTAATTATAGTTGCTTGTACGGGTGGGAGATTATTTACTGGAGCAAAGACAACTTATCAGTGGCCACACCACTGAAGAAAATGATTCTCTCTCCTCCTGAAAATATTAACAGCCAAGATGCCTTGGAGAAGGTGGGGCCTCAAGGGCCCTGTGACAAGTTATTAATCACATACTGTTGGAAATTCTGTTCACCTCTCCAAATAAAGGTAATGTTCCCAAAAAGAAAGAATGAAAATTCCCTTTGCATTCTCTTGCATCTGTCATATATACCTCCCTCCTGTATCAGGATAGACTGAGCATGTAAACATTGCCTGCTAACGATTAAAAAAATAAATAAAGTAGGTGATTTATCACCAATTTATCCAGCAAAAGGGATTTACAGTGTGATTGGGTCATGATTTCCATTTTACCAATAGGAAAAATGCAGCTTAGAAGTAGCTGAGAAGTTATTATTAATGAATTTGTGTTAGACAGAAGGGGTGGGGGAGGAGAGAGAGAGATTATAGGGGGGTTTAAATAATTATGAATTGTGAGAAGTCACACTTTCTGGAGTCTCAAGAAAGCCACTGTAATTCAATATAATTCAATCTAAGTCTAACACTTTGGAACCAGAACAGCTAACAACTCAAAACCTAATCTAAGGGCTGGAGATGACAGAAAGGAATCTCTTCTTCGATCTTTCCCTTTGTTCTGTTCAGGCTCTCAGTTGACTGAATGATACCCATCCCCACTGAAGAAAGAAATCTGTTTTGCTGAGTCCACTGACTCAGTGCTGACCTCATCTACAAATGCCCAACAGATGCACTAGGTACCCCTGTGGCCCACTGAGTTTAGCTTATAAACTCTGACAGGAAGAGCCATGGGGACTTGGTGAGGGTAAAACCCCTCTGCTCTGTAGTGATGATACTCTGAAACTTTACATCTCTGAATCCTGGGACATCACAGGGCATTCACTCTCTGGACTGGCTTCGAGAAACTTTGTTTCAATTGTCCCTTTCAGTGTGTACCAAATATCTTTTACTTTTAGAATCTTGGGGTTGTAAGACAGTTCGATGTTTTTAAAAGATAAAGATGTAGAGGAACACACTGTACTGTTTACATTGTTAGTATGTGTGAAAGGGAAGGGAAGACAATTAACTTTTATTTGTAGATCGCCAAATCTGGCGATCTAGAGTTTATTAATATAAGCATGTTTTAAATGAAAGGGAATGTTTTCCTAATAAGAGATTCTTATTCTGCTCTCACTGTAAGGAGGGTAATCCAGCCTGTTATTTAATCTCTCTGGATCTCAATTTTTTCCTAAAGATAAGAGCAGTAGTACTCACCTTTTCTTTGCTCGATGGATATTGTGAAGAACAAGTACAAACCCTATGCATTATAGACACATAAATCAAATATCACTGTTATTGAAAACAAAAAATGTAGAATTATAAGGGATATGACTGTATTGCTTCAGCTTATTTTTCCTCATCCCTTTAATCACCTGTGATACTGATATTTTCTAACCAGAGGGCTGTTTTCATTGATTTCACAAAGATTCTTTGGAAGATTAGAATGGTGAGAACTCACCCTTCCACCTCCCTTACTCTCTCTCTCTTCTATGGGATGCCAGAGAAAAGGAAACAATTGGAGGCAAAATGGAAATTGCTACAAGGGAGTTTTCACACAGACTGACTCCTACGGAAGTCTTCCCAGCTGACCCAGTGTTTGATCAAGATTTTCCTTACTGGGATCAACAAGATTTAGAAGGTATATGGGAAAATGACAAAATGCAGATATGGGAATTAGCCTAGGTAACTTTTGATGCTGTATTTTGACTATATACCCCCAGGCTAAAGACAAAGAAGTATGAACAGATAAATAAGTTAGTTGATTTTTTTTTTATACAGAGCTCCCAAATTCAAACCCGACTTTAAATGTACTTGGGGACCTTATAAATACGCAAAATATATTGACATAATGAGAAGTAGGTCTCCCAGTGTCAGAACAGTAAGTTACCTGTATGAATATGAAGGCTAGAATGAATTCCAACTTGTTCAATTAGATGAGATATCAAGGCTTCTGTCTTTTTAAAAAATTTTATTCATTTATTGCTTCAGGATACATATCCAACTCAGTGCCCTCTTTCCACCTCTCCCAGTCCCGCCATCCCTCCCACTACCCCCTAACCTCTCCATCCCACTCCTCTGGAGTGGAGTGTCCCTACATAACAGTCCCCCGCCCCAGTTCAGCCGTCATATGAGGGCCAAGAGCCTCCTCATACACCAGGGACCTACAAGGCAGCACCATTAGGGAAAAGTGTCTCATTGACAGGGAGAAAAAGAAAAAGTTTATGTTCATGTTATCTTTGGTGCATTGGTTGTAGTATAGATATCCTGTACTATATAGCTAAAATCAGACTATAAGTGAAGGATGCCATGTGCATCCTTCTGAGTCTGGGTTAGCTAACTCAGGATGAGTTTCTCTAGTTCCATCCATTTGGCTGAAAATTGCATAATTTCATTGTTTCTGATAGCTGAGTAGTATTCTCTTGTGTAGATGTGCCACAGTTTTTTAATCCATTCTTTGGTTGAGGGACATCTGGGTTGTTTCCAGTTTCTAGCTATTACAAATAAGGCTGCTATGAACATAGATGAGGAAACTTCCTTGTGATTCGGTGAGGAGTCATTTGGATGTATACCTAGAAGTGGTACGGCTGGGTCCCGAGGCAGAGCTATTCCAAGTTTTCTAAGATACCGCCAGATTGACCTCCATAGTGGTTACACAAGCCTGCACTGTCACCAGCAATGAAGGAGGGTTCCCCTTTCTCCACACCCTCGTCAGCATGTGCTGTCATTTGAGCTTTTGATCTTAGCCGTTCTGACAGGTGTGAGATGAGAGAAATGCAACTCATGGCTTCTGTCTTATGTAGGTACATACTGAGAAAGATGGCAGATAGATGATAGGTAGGCAGTTTAGTGGAGTTTACTACATATATTAATATATCTATATATAACATTGTACATCTCTCAGCTTTGTTTAGGACAACAGAATATCATTGAACAAATAAAGGATCAAAATTTAGCTTCTAAACAATACTCTTCAATACAACCAAGCAGAATATGATATGGTATTGCAAGCTTTCATCCCAGATGTAGAAACAAGAGGATCCACAGTTCACATTTGAGGCCATCTTGGGCTACAAGCTGGAACTTGGCCTCAAAACAAACAAACAAACAAAAACAAAAGAAAAGGGAAAAAGAGAGAAAGGGAGAAAAACCAATAAACAAACTCCTAACCAGAGCTTCTCAGGAAATGTGTTATTCTAGGAGAGGTCAAAAGGGACACAGCAAAAGGAGGCAAATTTAAGAGTTTCCTATCAGTCAAATTTTCTACAATTTGAAACACAAAATCATTCATGAAACAGATTATAATCTGTAGGATAAGATAAAGTTATGTATTAATGTTAATTATTAAAGGAAACAATAGGTCCTTACAAACACCTGTGTCCTAATCCTAAAAGTGTAATTCGAATAAATAAATAAATATTGAGAAAAAAGTCTATGACTATGTCACCAATAACAAAAAGTCTTTGCATTGATTAAACTGAAGAGTTTCAATGGATAGCTTGGTTTGTCGGGGTGGTCATGAACTTATCATAGGCCTCTTTGAATGAAAGAGGGGATCAAGAGTCAATGAGAGTCAAAGATAAAAGCAGAGGCTAGAACAATTTGAGTGGTGGGAGGGGGCCACCAACCAAGGCCTATTGTTAGGCTCTGGAAGTTAAAAATACAATGAATAGATTCTCTCCTCATTGTCTCTCAAGGGAATAGTTTGCTGATTTTTTTTATTTTATCTCTTCAAGACCTGCTATATACTTTTTACCTCCAGAACTTTCAGATCACATATAACTATTTATTTGAGCCACCAACTTTACGATAAATTGTTATAACAGTGATAAGAAACCTGTACAGAAGAATATAAATATGTATACATGCATTCATAACCCCATATACACAAACACACACATAAGTACACACACATATGCTCACACATGCGCATACATGCACACACATGCACACACACACACACACACAGAGAGAGAACAAGGAATGTTTGTTATGTTTTTAATGTTTGTAAATACCATGTTAGAAGTCCTACTTAAATAAAGAGATAGTGATGAAAAATAGAAAATTTTCATTTGGCAACTACTACAGTCTTAGTTTTTGGGGCACTAATGGATGCTAAATTTAATAAGGGGAACTTTGATGAGAAACAGGATCTCTGTATATTCTCAGAATATCTCTTCAGAAACCACTTATAAATTATATAACTCATAAAGTGCTTACAAATTACCAAAAAACATACATTTATAGCAGAGAAAGCTCACAGATGTTAGCTTAATCCACTAATCCAAATTAATATCTCAGATTGAGAATAAATTGTTTCAGTTGTGTCCAGACATGTTTGACTGAGAATACAGTATCACATCTGAGCTATTCCACCAGAAATAAAGGACTTTAACCAATGTGCAAGGAAATGTTAGTTAAAAGGATATACCTTGAGGGATAATTTCAGATCAAAGCAGATTTCATAGGAGGCCGATAATAATGAAAGCAATGTGGGGGATGGGAAGAGAGTCCATTAGATTCTCAATTCTTTCTTTTGCTTCAAAAGATAGAAGTGGAACAATGGTTAAGCTCTGACTAAAGTCTGTAAATTAGATAAAACACTCCATTAATATTCATTTGCTGTTTTGAGGATCATACTGAAGTTATAGATGAAAATGCTCTTGCTTTTATGGCACACATAAAGAAGTATATGCACATTGAAGACCTCATTTTTTTTTCAAATTAAAATGCTTTAGAATGTGTGTAGGTATACATAGGCAGAGGGATTATGATAAGTACAGTAAAAAATAAAATTGGGAGAATGTATTTCAAGACTATATATAGTTTACCCATGTTAGTTTTGGGGAACTTTTTGCTCTTCTAAAGCTATTTCAAAAGAAAATAAAATGTTTAAAGGAGTTGAGGTGAGCCAAACAGTACAGTACTGAGGCCAGAAAATGATTGTTAATTATGGTTTGTCAATGTAGAATCAATTAGAGAGAACTTCACTTGTTACTACTGGAGCGTGAGGACCCAGGAAACATGCAGACTCTAGAGTAGAAGGGAGTACCTTGGGGCCTGCGTGTAGGGCAGCCATTCCTCCTTTCGGTTGCATCTGCAAAGAAGGGCCACTTCCATCTCTACATTTCTTTTCTTTTCTTTTTTTTCTTTTTCTTTTCTTTTTTTTTTTTTGAGACAGGGTTTCTCTGTGTAACAGCTCTGGCTGTCCTGGACTCGCTTTGTAGACCAGGCTGGCCTCAAACTCTCAGTGATCCACCTGCCTTTGCCTCTCAAAGTGCTAGGATTAAAGGCGTGTGCCACCACACCTGGCCTCTACATTATTTCTTAAACATCATAAGAATGGACTACGTCAAGCTTCATGGATTGCCCATTTCTTTCAGTATTAGTTCCCCGAGAACTTAGTCAAATACATGGGCCTCTTCCTGAATATTTGTGCCGTATCCTACGACACTGGAGTGACTCTGAAGCTTGGGAGAGCAGAGAATGATGTCTAGAGAATCCTCTGATATTTGTCAGTGACAGACACCAGCATCACTTACTAACTCCTTAACCCAGAGTGTCAAAAAGGAAAGCGTTCATGGAGGTCTCAAGCAAGAACACTGAAAGTCTTGTGTCTTCTGGTTTCTTGGAATAAGGTCAAAAGAATAACAAACAACCAAAGGAAAAGTTCTGGGAGACCAAAAGGAGCCTAGATTTGCTTCCTCAGAACACAGCCTGAAGCAGAATGACTTAATTCCAAGTCAAGCATTCATCAGTTCAGTCATTGACTGACTGTGGGAGTACAGCAACAAGTCTTCAGTACCTGCATGCAGCCCCACAGGAGATAGAAGGGCTCTACCATTTACTGAAGATCTACTTCAGGCCCAAGCTGAGAGAGGCGATATGTATGGACAGCTGCCCCATGCAACCCTTGTACTCACCACTTTTTTCCTTTCACTTCTCTCTCTGCTTTATTTTTCAATTCATTGAAAACAATGATCCATGATTTTTTTTGTTAAAATTTTCAAATTCTTTAGATTGATTGGTTCTTGCGGTATCCTCTTAAGCATGACCCTTTTGCACACTGCAGAAAGTGAGATTTGGGAATTTACCAAGGTAGGCATGGTGGTAGGAAGCTGAAGTAAAGGGATTGTGAGCTCAAGACCAGTCTGGCTACATAGTGAGACCATGTGCCATTCATGTATACTTGTGTGTGTGTGTGTGTGTGTGTGTGTGTGTGTCGTGTTCCAACTGGGCCTTCAGGGAATCTTTATCCTCATATCATGGAGAAGAAGAGAATCTGGAGTTTGAATAGTAAGTGAACAAGAGCTTAAGTGGAGTGACTTGGTGACAATGATAGTGTAGACTGACACTGAATTAAGTGTTCCTCCTCATGGCTCACTTTGACAGGTGTCACCTTCAAAGAGACACACTTTTTTTTAAATAATTTATTTTTTATTTCTTCAAGTTACATCTCAATCACAATCCCCTCCCTACTCCCCCCTCCAGTCCCACCCTTCCACCCTCCTCCCCCTCAAGCCCCCATCCTCTTCCCTTCTTTTTTTTTTTTTTTAGTTTAAGGTATTTCTTTTTTCCCCCCAACAGCTCTCCCTTTCAGTCCAACAAATGGTTCTTTTTCTTATAACTATAAATACAATACAAAACAACAGAAATAGATAGGCCACAATTATAAGAGTTATATGGCTTAGCATACATTCCCAAT
>CAJQZJ010009840.1:2963775-2998325 GCA_907164525.1 Lophiomys imhausi
TCAAGCCCCCATCCTCTTCCCTTCTTTTTTTTTTTTTTAGTTTAAGGTATTTCTTTTTTCCCCCCAACAGCTCTCCCTTTCAGTCCAACAAATGGTTCTTTTTCTTATAACTATAAATACAATACAAAACAACAGAAATAGATAGGCCACAATTATAAGAGTTATATGGCTTAGCATACATTCCCAATGTCCAGTCCATATGTATTTGGCACCTGACTTTAACATTCTACTATCTAACCATCTCCATGAGTTTAAAGTTCTATATCTAACTCAGCTTTCATACTAACTTGCCTCATAATTTTAAAAATATCTTCTTAGATCCAGAACACCCTCTTGATTCCTAAACAACTTAAAATTTAACTATGAGACTCTAGCTATCTATTCTTCAACCACCTCAGAGACCTGAGAGGGATAAATATATATGATTATGTAGGAAGTGCGGGCCTGCAGCTTCCAAAACTAAAAAATGACATACCAGTGGCTGCCTGGACAGTTCCCATTTTCTCTCCATACATTACAGCATCAATCTTCAGCCATTTGGCCCCATTTATCTGACAGACATTGGTTGTAGAGCGGGAATTATGAAGGACTTACCTACCCTGTCTTGGCAGAGCTAGGCTGTCGACTTATCTGCTTCCAAGTTTTGTCCTTTTTGGACAGAAGTCTGTCTACAGTTGAAGCAAGGGGTTTTTCTTGCCAAGAGAACGGCTTACTACCAATTCAATCATCTCCCACTGGACATTCTTCGATGCTCATCTTCTACTTGGAGTAGAATAGGGGGTGCTGTCAGGAGCTGACATGTCTCGATATCAAAAAATCTTAAGTTAAGAAAACATCTTTGAATGCCATATTCTGCAGATCTCTTGAGGTTTTTGAAGATGCCCTATCTATCTCTTATATTTAGATAAGCAAATATTGCTTGTCAAAGAGACACACTTTAACAGGTAGGAAGTGTGTGTTAGTGAGGCCACCTGTATTTCTTGAAAGGGAATCAAGTCTCAGGTTGACTCTTTGTGTTTGGTGACCAATTGTCCCAGCTTAACTAGAACAAAAAGGTTTCCTAATGTGGGAACTTTGGTGGTGAAAGCCAGGAAAGTGAGGACGTAGTCATCATCCTACTTAGGAGCCTTGTATCCTTTGCAATTGAAGGGTCAGAGAAGAAGGCAAATCAGTGAGTGGCAGAGACTTGATGCCTGGTTCTGTGGTACCAGAGATGTGATGCAGTTCTTTTATGCTTGTGAAAACTCCATGACAGGGCCGGAACCTTAGAGCCTGCAGAGAGCTGTGAAGGGCACATTTGAAACTGGCACAAAACAGTAGTTTCTTGCATCCTGTGTAAGTTGGATAAGGATGTTGCTTATGGTATTGTATAGCAATGAAGCAAACAAATGACAGCAGTGGAAGTTATGAAGTAAGCGCTTGAAGTCATTCTCATTCCTTAGATACCCAAGTTCAGGAATTCTTTCATGATCCAGTGGATGAGGAAAAAAACAAAAAAACAAAACAATTCAACAGGCAGCTAGCCAGCTGGTCTCCCCAACCCTGTCAAATGTGAGTTTCGAGTTGGTGTTCCCATTTTGATCAGTACGGGCATTATTTGATATGTAGGGTTGACTCTCAACTCTGTCACTTCACAGGGAATGTTACCATGAGCAAGTTATTTCATCTCTCTGATCCTTTGTATCCTCATTAAGTAGGATTACCTCATAGGGCTGTGATGTGGGAGAAAAAATAAGTTAACATTTGAAAACCACTTGGGATATTGCCTGACACATTGTAAGCCTGACAGAATGGTTTGTTTATGATTTCTAAATCTAAATTCATCTAAAAAAGGAATTTACCATTTCTTGCAAGAGTTAGGAAACACATTATGTTGAAGAAATCATGATAAAACCACTGGAGTTGTGATTAGAAGGCTGTTGGGAACCTTAATGAATGCAAGAGGCGAACTGCAATAAATTAAGGACAGAACTGTGAGTGATTAGATGCTCATTTTACACATTCTACATAGAAAGTAGAGGGGAAAAGGATTGCTTGGATTGTAGATGATGTAAGTTACCAAGAGAACACAGAGTCTGCCGCAGCAGCACTTCTGCTGGGACCAAAGATCACTCTTCACTTCTAGTTTCCTTTTCTGTTTTCCCAACCTGCCAAATAAACACAATCCCAGCTGAGCTACCTCCTGCTCCAAGGCCAGGGCATAGCAGAGTCCAGCTATGATGTCTAGGATCCTGGTTGTTTACAGTAGCCTAAGTGCTTACAGAGCAGGGCAGGAAATTACTGGTACCTCCCAGATGATTCACAAGGATTCCACCTTCAAGGCCAGATTCACGAATATCCAATTGGTGTCTGATTCACTCACAGCAGACTCTCCTAGAGAGATGGGCTCTTGCAGTTCAGTACCCACGCAAAGGTGACTGAAGGGCGTGAGCTGTAAGTATACAGGAAGAAATCAGGGGCACAGCTCTGTGACGTGAGCTTAAGATCTATAGAATCCTGTGTACATACTGTTGCCAGATGTTGAGCATGGGCTTCACGTGGGTTTTGCACAGATATGAAGTATAAACATGTTATGTAATAATTGTATGTACATAAAAAGACCAGTTACAATACAGAGAAACCAAGTTTAAGGGAGGCCACGTAACTTTCCAGAAGCATACTGAGGTGCTTGAGCTAGATCTGGACATGTTTTTAATGGATGCATGTGCGTATGTATAAGCATAGGTGTATGTTTATGAGCATGTCTGTATGTATGTTCATGTGCATTAATGTACTCGTGTATGAGGCAGGGTCCATGTGAATGTATATGTCCATATGTATGGAGGCCCAGAAGACAACCCCAAGTGTAGTTACTCAAACACTATCCCCCTTATTTTCTGAGATTGTGTTTCTCATTGGTTTGGGACTCACCAGCTGGTCTGGCTAGCCAGTGAACCCCTGGGAATTATCCATCTCTTTCTAATCAGAGTTGGGCTTGCAAGCACATGCCATTTTGCCTGTTTTATATGAGGATTCTTGAAACCAAACCCAGGTTCTCATGCTGCAAAGCAAATATGTTAGTACCTGAACTATCTTCCCAGCCTTGGAATTTTTTAAATTTTATTTATTTTCTGTAGAATCCTTCTCTCTTATTGATATCCTGTTTCTAAGATGTGGTCTATTACTCAATGCTGCATTGGCCAGTAAGAGGAGTTCTATTGGAATCAAGTTCAGTGCTAAGTATAGTTCTATGGATTCTGATTATTAGGTTAAGGGGGACCAAGAACCTGGGTTTTTTTTTTTAATTCTTGAGATACAACTGAATTATTTTAAAAAAGAAAAAATATTCTTCAGATAATGCAGTTGTATAGACAGGTTGGGGAAGCCCTATAGAGAGCCACATTGAAAGTCCTTAAGCTGATTTTGTGTCTTTCCAACTTTATAAAGGAGAAAGAAAGCAACACTTGTAGCCCTTATCTATTATCATCTATTCTCCACTTCAAGAAAGTGAGAAGGAAAAAAAAAGAGGAAACAGAGAAAGCCATCCTGAAATGGGTAAGAGAAGAGAAGGAAGTTAAAATTCTGTACATCTTATGCACCTGTTGTTTAAGAACAGACCCATTCTGGTGTATGGTTGGGTGTACTCAATAAATGGAGACACAGGTTTTAACATGAGATGGAAGTGAGTTTTGTATTTCCCCAGGGGGCTGGAACTCTTGGCTCCTCTTTATGTTCCAGTGGTAAACCCCTGGACAGTCCTTCATCCATCCTCAGTTGACGCCACTGTAGAGAGAAAGAGCCAGATCAGATGACTTTAAATCACCCTTTTACTACTGATGTTCTGTGACTGTCTTACTTGTTGAACCCATACAGCTCAGCCAGCAAAGAGGTCTGTGTCTCTCAGACTCTGAGGAGATAAAAAGAGGAGTGGGTAGATGAGGAAAGAAAACAGACAGCTTCTACCCTGGACAGTGAGATCTGTGTGGTGTGGACAGATCAATGCCTGCAGGGTGAGAGATGGGGCAGGGCTACAATGATGAGGGCTCAGCTACGTGATATTTCTCTGGCGACAGAACTCTTCAGTGCTGAAGTAAAGTAATTGAACTTAATGTCCAAACACAAATCCAGTCCATAAATCCAGGTGCTGTCTATTGGAAATTTCAGAAGGGCTCTGCCTTCTTTAATCTTATCTCTGCCAGACAGTTACTGTGTTCTTGATGTAATTAGAGTGATAAAACAATGTGGTACAACTGCTGGTTTCTATCATGGCATTGCTGCTGTTGACTTAAATGACAAGGTAATAATTTTATAAGAGGTTCCTTATTTTTATTCCTCCCTTCATCCTGGATGGGTGTTTTCCAAATGGAGAATCATATCTTTCTAGATAAACTCACCAGACACCAGACACAAGGGCTGCTTCATTCATTGCCATTTAGTCGAGTATCTACATCTCTCAAGGGACAGTTGAGGTTGGTTTTAGTAGGTAAAATAATAGGGCCAGCTAGAGATTTTTAAAACCTTAGCACATTTCCTGCAGAGCCGAGTGATTTATGCATCCTTCAAAATTAACTCTGGAGAGAACAAAGCTGTTCTTTTCATCCTTCTATCCTATAAGAAAGACTAAGTCTGTGTACAGCCTGTGCCCATGAGGGCACTGTCCAAGTGGATATGTCAAAAGAGAGACATTCCTGACCTTTGGGGTTCAGACCAAAATAATCTAGAAAATACTGTTAGACAGGAGGAATGGAAGTTGAAGACCTAAAACAAGTTTGGTTTGAAACCAAAAAGCCATTTGGAGTCCAAGGACAAACTCAAACCATCTTTGGAAACACAAAGAGTCCAAGGCACATGTCTGGTTACAATTTGCACTTCTCCTGGAAGGCACTTTGGTGGGATCCTACATTCCAATCAGACAGTCACAGTCTCACAGTGACAAAGCCCCAGAGGTGACACTTCAGCACTGGAGATTCCAACACTTTCTTGTCAAGAAAAAAAAAATTGATGCAAAAATGCAGTGTCTAATGATTTGCAGATATGACTGAGCAAGGTTCTTCAGAAACTGGGTGGCTATTGTGTGTTTTCATGAGGTACTTCCCCCAGCACCCTGTAACCCTAGTGCCTGGAGTGACAGGGTGGAGTAAGGTGACTTAGAGACAAGAGCAGCAACAGTCTTCCTTTATTTCAAACCTGGATGAGTTTTGAGTTTCATTCCATGTGGCTGGCTTGCTGCTCTTCCATGAGAGAGTTGGCAAGAAGGAATCTTTAATGTGTCAGACATATATAAAAATGTACAAAATGTATAGAGGACCAGACAAAACTGGTGATTCAAGTTGGAGAATTCAAAAGGCACATTCCTACCCTAAACACCCTGGTGGCCTTTTTATATGGATCAGTGAAAAAGAAGACTTCGTGAACAGAGAGTAGAGAGGTTGCATGACTCTTTTCCCCAAGAATAAAAGTGGCTACCAGTATATGAACAGGGCCACTGGTTACCACCTTTGATGAGAGGTTCAGATTTATATCAGTGCCTTATTTCTTTCCCTATTTCTTTTTCTAATGTAAGTTAGCAAAAAGCAAAAACAATAACAAAACAACTCTTAAAGCAAAAGTAATCCCTGGCCTTGTCATTAGAGTAATGAAAATGTAGACTCTAGGATAGTATCTAACTCACTGTGCAAGTTCTTAGGCCAAGGTGAAGAACTCCAGAAGAGGGGACTCTCTGAGGCCCTGGAGTGGAGAGAAGAAAATAAGGACCTTGAGCATATGGCAAGCATTCACCAGCTGAACTACTGCCTTAGCCTCTAATATGTAAAATGTCTTAAAAGTTCTTTTTCACGCATATACTAATTTGAATATACATATTTAAATATAACCTGCTGAATCCATATAATGGTATTTGTATGTGTATATTCAGGGCCGATCAATTGTTACTGGACAACCAATTGTTATGCTTAACAATTAATTTAAAAGAAAAGAGGTCATAGAATTGAAGGAGAGCAACAGGGCTATGGAAGGGTTTGGAGGGAGGGAGAAATGTTGTAACTAAGTGGAAGAGGTTGCAGTTGGTTTCTATGTGCATGAAGTATGGGATGGGTTGGTGGGGGATCCCTTCTCTGAGAAGAAGGGGCAGGGGGAATGGGGGAAGAGGATGGGAGGGTAGGATTGGGAGGAGAGGAGGGAGGGGTCTGTGAATGGGATGTTAAAATGAATAAATTAAAATTAAAACAATTATAATTCCCCCAAACAAGCAAAAAAGTTCTTTTTTTTATTATTATGACAAGTGTTTGCTATGCAAGCATAAGAACCCGAGTTCTAGCACCTAAAGTCAGGCACAAACATGTTTCTAATATCAGTGGAGACAGTGGGATTCCAATGCCTGGTGACCAGCCAGTAGCCACCGGAGAGTTCCAGGACACAGCGGGAGATGCTTCTTGAAAACCCAAGAAGGCCAGCTCCTGAGGGAGAACGACAGCTGCTGTTGTTGTCTTCCTTCCACATACAGAGCACACATGGCCATGCATACCTGTAGACCCCAAAACATGCTCATACTCCTACGTGCACACACACACACACACACACACACACACACACACACACACACACACCACACCACACATACACACACGCACACACACACAAACACACAAATACACAGAGAGGGAGAGAGAGAGAGAGGGAGGGAGAGAGGGGGATAGAGAAGTAGGGAGAAGAGAATTTTACATGTATTGATAACTAAAATGTAGCAAGCCAAGAAAGGAGATTTTTTTTTTAATGTTTACTTATTACTTCAAGTTACAGCTCCATCACAGTGCCCTCTTTCCATCCCTTCAAGTCCCACCCTCCAACCTTCTCCCTCCTCTCCCTTCTACCCTACTCCTCTGGAGTGGGGTGTCTCTACATATCAGGCTCCCACCCCAGTTCAGTAGTCATATGAGGGCTAAGAGCTTCCTCATATACTGGGGGCCTACATGGCAGAACCACTAGGGCAAAGGGTCTCATTAACAGGTAACAAAGTCTGTGTTCCTGTTCCCTTTGGTGCATTGGTTGTAGTATAGTTATCCTTATAAAAAAAATAGTTAAATTACGTTGGATTCCATTTGTAGAAATAACCCACTGTAATTTAATTAATTTTTTCTCTACATGATCCTGTACTTTATGGCTAAAATCTGATTATAAGTGAATAAGATGTGCATCTTTCTGGGTCTGGGTTAGCTCACTCAGGATGAGCTTTTCTAGTTCCATCCATTTGGCTGAAAATTGCAGGATTTCTGTGTTTCTGATGGCTGAGTAGTATTCCATTGTGTAGATGTACCACAGTTTTTTTTTTTTTATCTATTCCTCAGTTGAGGGACATCTGGGTTGTTTCCAGTTTCTAGCTATTACAAATAAGGCTGCTATGAACATAGATGAGGAAACAGCCTTGTGGTTTGGTGAGGAATCATTTGGATGTATACCCAAAAGTGGTATGGCTGGGTCTTGAGGTAGAGCTATTCCAAGTTTTCTAAGATATCGCCAGACTGATTTCCATAGTGGTTTTACAAGTTTGCACTCCCATCAGCAACAGAGGAGTGTTCCCGAAAGGAGATATTTTTAACACTGTGGAAAGTATCTTAACTAAACCTGAAACATTTTTGATATTGAAACTTTGAAATGAACTGGTGAGCCTCACAGGCAAGTCTAGAAGGATTTTCCTTAATATTATTATCCCATGTATACTAAGACATTTATAAAAAGATAACTTGGAGAAATAGGGTATTAGAACAATGAAGAAAGTAATATTTTATTATTTGCAGATGTATGAATGCTTGTCTGTATAAAACATAAGAATATAGTGAAAGTTAAGATGGATATAAGTCTAAAGCTGTAAGAACAATAGGCAATAAGTGGTTTCACACCAAGTGAATAATGCATTCAGAATTACTACCGCAACTGTAAAGTAAAAAGGGACAAATACAATACATGCAATGAGATACAAAGAAAATTATAAACCTGTATTACAGGGCATTAGAAACTCACATAACCTCAGAGATATACCCTGGTCATGAATGGAAAGACACAGTTTCATAGAGATGCAAATTCTTCAGACATAATTCATGAATTCTGCTAAATACTAAACAAAAAATTCACATGGAAATGTTCACAGAAGCAATTAAATTGATTTAGAGTTCATTTTGAACTATATTAAGTCTAACATTTGCCAAGTCAATTATGAAGTATAAGAAGCAGGAGTAATTTTCAGAGGATTTTGATTTTACAGTCTCACAAAGCCATAATACATTTTCTAAGCAAGTTTAGGGACAGAGTTGACTGAAGTGACCAACACTGTCTCTACCCCAAGAGAATGTTGTGTGACGATAGAAATATTCATTCTTACTCTTTAAAACTTGGGAACAACTGGCCATGTGTGGGTTCTGAGCACTTGGAATGCTGCCTTGGTGATGGTTACCCAACTTTACTTAATTCAGGTAAGTGTTTGACCACTGAGCTACTGCTCCAGACTGACTTTAATCAACTTAACTTCAAGTCATCGCCTATAATTCATGGCTACCATATTTGGAAGCACAGATGTGTCATAGTGGTCCAGTACTCTAAAAAAATAAATATAGTATCACAATATCCCAGTGAGGTGCTATAAAAAGTCAGAGGGGAATAGAATTTGGCTGTACAGAGGAAGAACATATATTTATACTAATTTAAGTCCCTGCTGTTCCACATGTGCACAAATAAATTCCAGATGAATTAGAGACTGAAATCTTAAAATCAAGTTTGATACAACTTTTAGGGAAATATGAGAGAAGATGGGTGATAATATCTTACAGAAAAGGATTTTTTTGTTTTGTATAAGAATCCCCCAAAATCAAGATACAAATCTTAAAGCAAATTTGCTAGTAAATTGTAATACTAAAGTTTAGAACTCCTATACAATAAAGATACTAAAATGCATGTAACACAACAGGACACATCTTTCACATATATAACTGACAAAGAGTATAAAAAATATAAACCAATGGGAAATAGCAAACAATTCAGTGGCAAATATGGACAAAATGAATGAACAATGTTTACCATAAGAGAAAACCCAAATAAACAATTTAAAAATCAGAAAGAACTTTGACTTTCATGGTGATAAGGAAATATAAGTCATTCCAGCAACACTGTCTTTTTCATATTCAAGAGAATGTCAGTTGGATGGATGTTTATCACTCTTGCTCATCTATATCTGTATCTATTTTCTATGATGAAGGAATTACCCACCTCTGAGGTACAGACCTAGACTTCCTCTAAGAACCAACTAAGTCTGGGAAGATGTTTCATTTAGTAAAGAATTTGCCACACAAGCATGAAGACCTGGCTTCAAATCTCCAGGACCCATATAAAGCCAGGTGCAGTCATATGCATCTGTAATCTCAGTGCTCAAAAGGTAAGATGGGAAGTACAGATAGGAGAACACTCACAGTGTCATCCAGCTAGTCTGTCATATATAGTGGTGAACAGCAAAACAGACTCCTATATTAAACAAAGTAGAAGGTAAGGCATAATACCTAAGGTTGATCTCTGTCCTCCAGACATGCACCATGGCATACACATACATGCAGACATACGCAAGCACACACACATAGTGCATACACAGAGATGAAGATAAAAATAAGAGCAATAAGTACTCCCTGGTGCCAGATGATTCCTGCTTTAGGCTCCCTTACAGCTCTATTATGAACATATGACGTGGGCTCTACCAATCAGCTTCTGCTTAAAGTAAGTCAAGAGGTAGCAATGGTGGTGAGAACAAAGAGTGCTCCATCCACAGTAGCAAGGTCATGATGATACAGGCAGTGTATCCTTCAGCTTTCACTCTATCAAAATCAGTATCACATGGGACACTCTCACACATTACCAGGTTTGATAGTCAGCCTAGGATGTAGCTGTGTTCTGTTTCCAGGGAAATACTTCCCGGGAGATTTCACCTCAAAGATGCTAGTCTATTCTTAGAAGTGATTCTTCAGCCACAGGTAGCCAGCATCTATTGTCCCAGTCTTATCAACTGTTCAAGCAAAGCAAAGTTTTCTTTAATGGTGAAGTTTTCACAGTTAATACTTCAGTCCCAGCAGATCAGAATCCACACATTCTTAATTTAAATATATGACATGAATTTTCCTGATAGCCTTCACTTCCCTGTGAAACTTTATAAGCCATGCCTCTGTCATCTGTATTTCTCTCAATACTCTTGTCTTCCAAGCTTCCACAGAACAGTACAATAAGCATCAACATTCAATGGCTTTTCTAGCCCAAAGTTTTAAACTCTTCTGCCATCCTCAGGTCAGGTCTATTAGAGAAATACTCTACTCTCTGGTCACAATTTGTAGGTTCCTTTATGTTCCTGTGAAAAACACCACAAACAAAAGAACTTGGTAAGTAAAGGATTTATTTCAATCATCAATTGGAGCCAAGGAAGGGACTCAAGGAATGAACCTGGAGACAGGAACTGAAGCAGGCACTCTGGAGGAATACTCTTTTCTGGCTTGCTCTCCATGGCTTGCTCAAGTTCCTTTCTCATATGGCCCAGAACCGTCTTCCCAGGGGTGGCACTGCCCATGGTAGGCTTGGCCGTCCCACATCAATCATTAATCAAGAAAATGCTCTACATGCCTACAGACCATCTGATGATGACAGTCCCTCATTGGAGATTCCCTCTTTCTAAGTGACTCCAGTTTGTGTCAAGATAGTGAAAACTAAACAGCATAATGTAAAAAAAAAAAATTCAGTCAAGTGGTTGTCTCTAAGGTGAGAAAAAACAGGAACAAAGAAATTACATTATAATCTTACATCTTTTTGTCAAACACATAACAAAACTTTGTTTTTTTATTCTCGGAATTGAGTTTATCCGTGCTTGCAACATTCTTTTTTCTAGTTTACTGTATATTTATTTGTATTATTAAGAAAGCTCAAAAGCTTAGAATTTTGTTTATGTGTGTATGTATATGTATGCTCATGCATATTCATGCGTGTGTGTACACATGTATGTAGAGGTTCACATATATGTATGTTCTATTGTGTTTGAGGGCATAGGACAACCTTATATGTAGTTCTCTAGGTACTAGCCACAGTTTTTTGAGAACAGTCTCTTACTGACTTGAGAATTTCCATGTGGGCCAGGCTGACATCCAGTGAGCCCCTGAGATTATTGTCTCAGCTTCCCCAGTGCTAGATCGTATGCTAGTCAGCACTTCCTGCTTTCTTTCCATGGTTTCTGGAGACTGAACAAAGACCTCACGCTTGTAAGGCAATTACATTACTAGATGAGCTATCTTTCCATCCCTACTGTCCCTTTTTAAATTAGTATACAAGTAATAGGTTTCATTATAGGATATTCATAGATGTTCTTGCTTTCCTAGTGCTCAGTGGCTTGTCAATGTAGCTCCTTAGCAGGTGCAGCTGGACCCAGCTCAGTGTGAGCAGTGTGCTTCATCTGTATGCCAACTGGGCTTCTCTATAGGAAAAAAATTCCATTGGTGATTATTTCTACTTTATTTATTGTTTCCTCTTATTTCTCTACTGACTTTTATAATCTTAACCTTTTTGTATCCATTATCACCTATGTAACTTCTAATCCACCACCTTTCCTGGAGCTCCATTTATGGTCATTTTGCTACAAGACATAACAATCATATATCTCAAAAGTTTAATGAGTCTGGAACTATGCTGATTTTTTTGTCTGTATGATTCATTTAAAACCTCTGTCCAACACTATAGTAGGAACCAGTAGCTCTTTTGAGACACATTTGGATCTTTGGAAAGGACCAGTCTTTGGAACTCATTTCTGATATAGGTTTGGTGTTGCTAGGTGCTGGTAACTTTCACACCATCCTAGGGATTTTTAGCATAAGCCAGGTTTAAGACCCCTTGGAGAGTTTACATATGTGCTTTCCAAGCTCCAGCTAATGTTAAGACTCACAAGAGCAGTTATAAATCTGTATTCCTGGATCCAAAGACTCAAAGAATCAAGGTGTGAAGGTTTTGTATCAAGTAGTTAGATGCTAAAAACAATGCTTGTTTTCTTGGAAGACTCAGTTAGCATAACCCTATCCAAGCCCACACACCCTTTCTGATGGTTCTGCTTTCAGACATCTCAAGCAGGATTTAAAGAATCATTAAAAATAGATTTCTCCTTTTGTATCTTATTGGATCATCATGGATTAAAGCTGGAGTTCAACAGCAGCAGAAACAACAAAAATCCTACAAACTCATGGAAACTGAATATCTTTCTACTCAATGACTACTGGGTCAGGGAAGAAATAAATAAAGAAATTAAAAACTTTCTAGAATTCAATGAAAATGAAGACACAACATACCCAAATTTATCGGACATCATGAAAGCAGTGCTAAGAGGAAAGTTCATAGCACTAAGTGCCTTCATAAAGAAATTGGAGAGATCTCATACTAGTGACTTAAAAGCACATCTAAAAGCTATAGAACAAAAAGAAACAAACACACACAAGAGGAGTAGATGGCAGGAAATAGTCAAACTCTGGGCTGAAATCAATATATTAGAAACAAAGAGAATAATAGAAAGAATCAATGAAACCAAGAGCTAGTTCTTTGAGAAAATCAACAAGATAGATAAACCCTTAGCCAAACTAACTAAATGGCAGAGAGACATTATTGAATCAGCAAAATCAGAAATGAAAAGGGAGACATAACACAGACCTGATCTCTCCAAGACTTTTATCTTGAATGGGTGTTGGATTTTGTCAAAGGTTTTTTTCAGCACCTAGTGAGATGATCATGTGTTTTTTTCTTTCAGTTTCTTTATATGATGGATTACATTTATGGATTTTTTTCATATGTTGAATAATCCCTGCATCCCTGAGATGAACCCTACTTGATCACGGTGGATGATATTTTTGATGATTCTGTTTGACAGTATTTTATTGAGTATTTTTGCATCAATGTTCATGAGGAGTCTGGAGTTCTCTTTCTTAGTTGAGTCTTTGTGTGGTTTAGGTATCAAGATGATTGTGGCTTCATAGAATGAGCTTGTCAAAGTTTATTCAGTTTCTATTTTGTGGAATAGTTTGAGGAGTATTAATATTAGCTCTTAAGTGGAGTATATCAAGAAAACCATCAATTTCATTTAGATTTTTCCAATTTTGTGGGGTACAGGTTTTCGAAGTAAGACCTTACAATTCTTTGGAAGTGGATGAACAGAGGGATCCCAACATTACTGCCATCCAAGAAGCTTTATCCAGAAGAAAATGGAAACAGATGCAGAGACCCACAGCCAAACACTAGGAAAAAATCAGGGAGTCTTGAGGAAGAATCAGGGCAAGGTCTGAGAGAGTTGGAGAGATCAAAGATACCACAAGGAGACCCCCCATAGCCAATTGACTGGTACACAAGGGTGGGCTCATAGAGACTGAACCAAAAACAAAGAGCACACATAGACTGGTCCTAGGCACAGTACACATATGAAGCAGATGGGCTGGATGGTACTCAAGTGGATCCCCTCACAATTGGAACAGGGACTATCTTTGACTTGGACAAGTTGCCTCTCTCTAGATCTATTTCCTAGCAGAAATGCCTTGTCTTGCCTCAGTACAATGGGAGGCAATTAGTCCTGATGGGATTTGATATCCCAGGGTGGGTTGGTACCGATGTGCAGTGAGGGAGTGGAGTATGGGGAAAGTGGGTAGGAAGGTGGGATTGGGAGGAGGGAGGAGAATGGTGATTGGAATGTAAAATAAACAAACTAATAAAAAACTAGATTTCTCAGTAGGTAATCATCCAAATGAAGATCTCTTTACTAATTATTATTATAAATAGTAACTGGAATTGTAAAATACCAAGACTGTCAGGTTTTTTCCTCCTCCAACCAATTTGATGCTTCTTCTTTATGGAATCATTTGGTCCATTGCAGAATGGGCTTTATGCCTGGCCTGTGTTAATTTTGGTCTATTATCTTGTGCCATTATTATTCAAGGTCATGACCCTATTTATTCATTACTGGAAACATAAGTTATAGAAATCCATGTTCTCTTTGGTGCATTTGGTTGTAGTATAGATATCCTGTACTATATAGCTAAAATCCGACTATAAGCGAATAGATGCCATGTGCATCCTTCTGAGTCTGGGTTAGCTCACTCAGGATGAGCTTTTCTAGTTCCATCATTTGGCTGAAAATTGAATAATTTCCTTGTTTCTGATAGCTGAGTAGTATTCCCTTGTGTAGATGTGCCATAGTTTTTTAATCCATTCTTCAGCTGAGGGACATCTGGGTTGTTTCCAGTTTCTAGCTATTGCAAATAAGACTGCTATGAACATAGATGAGGAAACTTCCTTGTGATTCGGTGAGGAGTCTTTTGGATGTATACCCAGAAGTGGTATGGCTGGGTCCCAAGGCAGAGATATTCCAAGTTTTCTAAGATATCTCCAGACTGACCTCCATAGTGGTTGCACAAGCCTGCACTCCCACCAGCAATGGAGGAGGGTTCCCCCTTCTCCACAACCTCGCCAGCATGTGCTGTCATTTGAGCTTTTGATCTTAGCCATTCTGACAGGTGTGAGATGGAATCTTAGAGTTGTCTTGAGTTGCATTTCTCTGATGATTAAGGATACTGAACATTTCTTCAAGTGTCTCTCGGCCTTTAGGAATTCCTCCTTTGTGAATTCTCTGTTCAACATGGTACTGGTATAGAAACAGACCAGTGGATCAATGGAATCGAATTGAAGATCCAGAAATGAACCCACACACATGGTCACCTAATTTTTGACAAAGAAGCCAAAACCACAATATAGAAAAAGGACAGCATCTTCAACAAATGGTGTTGGTCCTACTGGATGTCCACTTGTAAAAGAATGAAATTAGACCCATACTTATCACCTTGTACAAAGCTTAAGTCCAAGTGGATCAAAGACCTAACATAAGCCTGGTCACACTAAATCTATTAGAAGAGAAAGTGGGAAAAGCCCTCGAACTCATTGGCACAGGTGACAACTTCCTGAACAGAACACCAACAGCTCAGGACCTAAGACCAACAATCAATAAATGATACCTCATGAAACTGAAAAGCTTCTGTAAGGCAAAAGACGCTGTCAATGGAACAAAACGGCAGCCTACAGATTGGGAAAAAAATCTTCACCAACCCCACATCTGACAGAAGGCTAATATCCAAAATTTTCAAAGAACTCAAGAAATTAAATGCCAAGAAACCAAATAATCCAATTAAAAAATGGGGGAAAGAGCGAAACTACACTTTCTAAAATGTATTCTGGAGAATATGGATCTGCTGGGCAAGAGCTTTTATGTAGCTGCTTCAAGTGTCCTAGCATAAAGAAGCATCATTCTCTTTATCATGCACCACTCTCAACCCCCAAGAAGAGAATATCACTGATATGCTCCAGTGATAGATTCTATCTTTGTCATAGGAACATCTTAAAGCTTTGCAACTGCAGTGTTCTCAGAATGCATTTTGGGAAACAACAGTACAAGCTTTCATGTCATCCCTCCACAGAGACTCTTTATGAACATTGTTTTCTGCAGTCATAGCCGATTTGAGTTATTTTAGCATGTAACTATAACTTGATCCCATCTCAGACAAACATGAACAGGCAGTTGCGTGTTGAGGGCAACTCTTAATGTGATTCTGATGGGCAATTGTTCACAACCATTGGTGCAGAAAAGAAATCGTGAGCTTGGTCCTTGGCTGTGACCATGCGTGCACAACTCCAGGCTGTTTCCTTTCCGTCACTTCCTATTTGACACCACCAAGCAACATCGATTCTGAGTTTTCTTTTTGTTACTGAAGTTCTGTGGACAGTTCGTCATTTTTCTAAATGATACAATTATGATCACACTATGTTCTGCTTTCTTTATGAGAAATTCCATGATTGGTCCAATCACATAACAGTTTCTGTTTTGAATGCACTGTGATGTCTTCTTCTCCAATTATCTTCCATTTTTTTCCCCATCATCAGTTTCCTTCTCTTAATGGAGAGAGTGTGTACTTTTGTGCCCAGACTTTGGACTGTAACACTCCTAGGTTTGATCTCAAATCATAATATGTCTCTTTGTTCTGCTCCTTTTTCTTTTTCTGTCTTGTTGGGACAGAGTACCCAGAGTCTCGCACCCACACAAAGCTAGGGCACCCACACAAAGCTAGGCAAGTGCTCCCTCATTGAGTTATGTGCTCTGGCCAACTCTTAATTTTTCTTCTTACTACTTTTCTTTCATCTGAAAAAGTAATATAAATATACACCTTGAGCAGATTCCATAAGAGTATGTGAAATAATTCAAATTCCTGGCAAGGCCTCAATTAGAGGTGGTAGCAGTGATTGCTATTATTGTCATCATTAGATTTAAGTTTCTTAATGAGAAGGATCTTTATTCATTTCATTGTTTGAAGTATCTCCTTTTTAAATAGTGCCCTGCATGATCTACCTACTCCATCATTATTAATAGAAGAATGGATATGGTACCCAACAGAGGTTAAGTTCTACATCTCTTGCTTTGAATCTTTGAATAGTACCTCATAATATTAATGACATCTGGAGTTCTTCTTGGCTTGACACATTTCTGGCCAGGTTATTGTTCTGTATCTTCCTCAAATCCACTCTCTTTGAAAAATATGTATTGTTGCCAGGCGGTGGTGGCGCACGCCTTTAATCCCAGCACTTGGGAGGCAGAGGCAGGCGGATCTTTGTGAGTTCGAGGCCAGCCTGGTCTACAAAGTGAGTGCAGGACAGCCAAGGATACACAGAGAAACCCTGTCTCGAAAAACCAAAAAAAAAAAAGAAAAATATTTATTGTTATCTCTCTGTCTCTCTCTCTCTCTCTCTCTCTCTCTCTCTCTCTGTGTGTGTGTGTGTGTGTGTGTGTGTGTGTGTGTGTGTGTGTGTACCTGCCACAAGGCATGTTTGTAGGTCAGAAGATGACTCTGGGGATTCAGTTCTGACTTTCTGCCATTATTTGGGTTCTTAATGTTTGAATCAGTCAGGCCACCAGACTTGAGATGCCAGTACCTTGACCCACTTCTTGCCAGAGTCATAGTCTGTCTTCTTAAAGATATAAGAAATAATAATACTTTATTTTAGGATGACTCTCTCCCACCCTGGTTTTGCTGCAGAGAACCAAAAGAAAGTATATAAGCTGTTTGTGCCAAGTGAAATGTTCGTTCTCCTCAGTCAGACAACATATTAGCATTTGAACTATACATTAGCTACTTTTCTCACCACTGTGACAAAATACCCAACAAAATCAATGTAAGAAAGAAAGGAATGTCTCACAGTGGCTCATGGATTGCAGATAGAGTCCGTCATGGCAAGAAAGGTATAGTGATGATGGTAACTCTATTTGTGGTGACAGGAGTGTAAGGTGACTATTCACATTGCATCTACAATCAGGAAGCAAAGTGAAATGAAAGTTGGTGCTCAGCTTAATTATGCCTTTCCCATCTTTTCACTCAGGCTGGGCCCCAGACCCAAGGTGGTACTTCCCACGTTCAGTGTAGGAGTTCTTTCTTTTGTTGAACGTTTCTGAAAAAACCATCATAGGCACATTCAGAAGGGTGTCTCCTGGGTGATCCCAAAAAAGGCAACTTGCCAATAAAACAAACTCTTGAAACTATGTTGAAGCACAAAAATTCATGAGACAACAAAACTTTCCTGTAGAAAAAAAAATAGCTACTTAAATTGTTTAACCAGTATTTATATTATATTTAATTGGTTTGCAATGCTAATCCTTAACCCAACATTATAAATGAATACACACAGACATCACGTGGATTTTAACAAGCCTAGGCCTGAATTGTGTAATCCTAGCCCATGTAAGCTAGCTCATAATTCTACTACCCAAATATGACCCCGTATATACATACTTCCCTTTGGACTATTATTCTCCACACTATGGCTATGTTCCAGGCCACGTGGAAGGGTCTTCTTTAGTCTGCCCCATGGCGTGTCCTCCTTGTTTGCTCCTGGCTTTTTCTCTGGCAAGCTTCTTCTTCCCAAGATGCTCTCTCTCTCTCTCTCTCAAAAAGCACTTGCACCTTAGTCCTGCCTACCTCTGTCTTTGCCCAGTCTCCAGGCCTCAGCATTTATTTAACCAATCAGAGTCAAAGTAAGTAACAGACAGCAAGCAGGACCAATCAACATTTAGAATGCTTAACACCACCCCATCACTTTCCCTTCATTTTCTCTTTCCAAAACTTATGATAACAATGGTATTGTCACTTTTAAGTGCCAGGGACACTATAGACAGTTAACTTACAGAGTACAAACCCACAGAGGAGAAAAGGAACTTGGGAATGGGGACAGTGAATAGCAATGTGCTCATGACATGTGCTAAGTTCCTGGATCCAGCTGTGCTGAAGCTAATCTTGCTCTGACTGTTTTGATTACAGTGATCCAGTTTGCTAGCTCAAAAATTTCCCAATGAGGCCAGTTTGTAGTGTCTACCACTTGCCATCAGAGTACTTCCTAATATGGGGTTCTTACTCTGCCCCCCAAAGTAGGATCATGAATTCATACGTTTACATTTGTCTTCCCCTCTGTTCTTCCACACTTGTCTGAGGTACAGGCCAATGGCTTCCTGTCAGAACTATTCTAACTATAAGGGTAATACTGTCATGTGTCTTAAGCAAACTCTCATGCCTCGAGTGTCTTTTCCCACTAGAGTATGAGTTCTAAGGTCACATCTGGATTATATTTCTTTGATTTCCCAGCTGCACCCACCACAGGGTCTGGAGTGTGCCCAAGAGCTAAGTAGAACTCCTGAAATGTATTTTTGGATAACCCCCATTTCAAAACTGTACCAAAGAAGATAGCATCTTCTTAATTTGAGCCATTAGCACCCAAAGCATGTGTGCTGAGTCCACCCCCCTTGGGTGATTTTTAAGGCCATGAAGTACAGGCTGTTATTAACAGCTCTTGTGGTGCTGTTGTCCTGACCTCTCACATGGGTTACAGTAATAGGCAGCACAGGAGAAATGTAACTTGGGACCTTGCTAATTGTTCTTGCTTTGCAGAGAGACATTATGTCTGCATATGACTGAAAGGCAATGGAATGAAATAGAAGTGCTCCCTCAGGGAAACTAACAAAAAGTCAATTAATTTGGCCCTCTGAATTGCACTTGGAACATCCCCTTTCCCAGCCTTACAGGAGGTAGCCTTTGGCACTCCTCTTTGTTAGGTAGATTAAGAAACCTAAAAAAGCAGTTTTGGGCTGTGTCTTACGTTGTGTTAAAAAAATATTTGTTTTCCAGTACAGTTGTGGGCCACATAATCTCTGAGGGCTGGTCTCTGACTCAGTCAACATATGATACACATGTTTTTTAGTCAGCATTTCCTTCAGCCAAGATGGCCATGAAACTTATCCAGTCTCTCAGAAGTGAGCATGGCTCACCCACACATGTGGAAGCCAGTGGATCAGTCCCCTTGAGCAGAGGAATATTACATGGGGGACTACCACTGTCACATTTGCACACTAGCTCAGGCCTTCTAAATCATCTCCCCAGTTTCTGTCAAGTACAGGGCACTGTGGTTCCTGACTGCAAGAAGGAACAGGGGTACCCCTGTTGTCGTCAGCCACCACACTGGGTTGTTGAGCTAAGTGCGAACATGTTCTTATTTAGCAAAGGATCTCAACTTTTAGAAAGCAATTTCCACCAGCGACAAAGACTCTTTTGTTACTCAGTCTGTGACAGAAGAGCTTAAAGCCCAGAGGAGGGGTGTGGCACTCGGCCTCAGCTGGAGGGGAAACCCAGAAGGTTGGAGCTTTTTGTTAAGAAGCCTGCACACTCCTGAAGGACAGAGAAATCTTTCATTTCCCTGTGACTCTGCCTCCCCTCCCTGCCCCGCCTTTTACTCACTATGAGTTCTTCTTTTTGTTTAATATTGGATGAAATGAGTGTAAGGGCTATTCAGAAGCTGAGGGGTGAGGGTCATACAGTAAAGTGAGAAGAATGCGGAAAGGACTGACACTGGCTTTATAGGTGTGACAGATATCGGGGCTCTTAGATGCATGATCAAGGAGTGCAGATTCATGGGGCAGGGTTCCGTTCTGGGCTTCTCGTTACAAGAGGCAACTCATCACACTTTCATCTCCTTGCAGGTCCTCTCTCCCCCTTCCTCACTGGCTTCTCGATAGCTTGGAATTAAGGGTAGAAGGACATTCAGGGGCCACCAGATCTTCCAATCTCTTTCCAACAAAACCAGGTAGCAACAAGGAGATCTATATCAGCAGCCATCTCCCTTCCTCTTCTGCAGTTCTTACAAAAGATGGATTTTTATTTTCTGATTAGGGAGGTCTTTGCTGTCTCTTAGGTTTTATAGTATTCAGATGTTCTTTGTTTCCTAACCACTTATCCTTCCTGTAGTGTGTGTATGTGCACACACACATCTTGACATGTTTGCATGTGGTGGGGGTCAATAAAGGGTTACATCAGACAAGCTTATATTTCACCTCAGATATCAGACTATGGGCTTCTTCCTTCTCCATACTCACTGACACTCCAAGATTACAGTAGCCAATCTTTTTTTTTTTTTTTCTTTTCTGGATGGCAATCAAGCATTTCTAGCAAGCAAGCAACATGGTCTTTTCCTGATCTGATTCCTCATGCACACCAGGGGAGAGAAGTGCCTCCCATCAGTATTGTGGTCAGTTTCTCCTCATTCATGGAGATGGTGCTTCATAGACAAAGGAAAAGAAGTCAGAATCTGCCAGAAGGTAAGAAACTCATGGGACTCTTCCATGGTGCTTCCCCTGGGACTGGGCAGTTTGCTGTCTTTCTTTTTATTCCAAGATCCAGATCTGTAAGCACCTTGCCATTATCAGGCCGAATGTCTTTTCCAGTTCTGATTGGTAGTAACAACTTTTAAAGCATCCGTAGCTTTTTGCTGTCACTGCCCTCTAATGTCCCTTTCCCATGTGTGCTGCTTGGCTGAGTCAGAAACTTTTAGTCCTACTGTATGGAGAATCTGAGTTGGCCGGTGTATACAAACCTATACCATGCTACCTGAACTCCATATTGGAAGTATGTAAAACTGGACGAAGGCTCCGGGCTTTGGGGAGTATTATTTAGCTGAGGAGAGACAGAAGTTCCCTTGAAGGGACTGAGAATCAAGGGCAGTCTCGACTCCCTGAAGACTGTGAACTTACAGACAACAGGTTACTGGGGATCTCCTTGAGAGAGGGGTCATAACCCTCATGTACTTTACAGGGCACAAAAGTTAAGTTGAAAGTGGAGGCACAAACTAATAGGAAGGACAGTCTGTTGTGCTCATAGCTGCAGTTCTACAGTGAGTTACATGGGGGTCTTCTTGGGACAGATGATGACCTGGACATGTATCTGAAGCTAAGCCCTGCTTCCTCAGGGAAATGATCTCTTATTACTATTATAGCTGGAGCGTTAATGCACATGGGTCTCTCACTGTGGAGGCATAACCTGGCAAGAGACTCTATAGCCCAGCCACCTGTTTTCACTAGAACCAGGAGGGCTGACCGGGAGGAAGCAGACATGGATTTGAACAAGAGTAGTCTATGTCCAGTTCTTCCCTAACGAAATGATTACAGTGTATGTGTGTGGGTGGAGGGGGGGAGCTTGAATGAGCACATGCATGTACATACCTGAACTGATGCAGAATGATACATTTATTTATTCCTAAATGCTGCGAGCCTAAGTCAAGGGTAAAATTCGGTTTGTTGCTGTACTCTTGTTTGGATTGCTTACATTTCACACATTCTCGCTTCTCTTCTGTCACCAGCCACTTTCATGCTTCATTCTTCGTATTCGAATGATCTATCTTCTACTTTCTTCTTTCTTCTTGGCACCTTCCCAGACACCATCTTCCCCTAGTCCTTAGACACATCAACACTGGCTTCTTTTGTTTTGCTAATCACAATCAGCTTTCAGAATGCATAAGGAGAGCAGGTTAGGCAAGACTGGCTTTAACAAAGCCTACCTTCTCAAGCTTGCCTGCCTGACTCTTGGAAAGCCCTGGTGTTTAGGGATTGGTTGCTCACGGCTCGGCGCATGCTCTGTGACTTTGTTTCAAGCTATGGCTAATTGTCCTGATGGGGACAACCAGATTATCCTCTGTCTTGGGATCATCAGACTTGGAAGAGAGAGTGGAGAAGGGAGGTGAGCCGACCCTGCTGATAGTGCTGGAGAGAGGAGGTTCATCATAACTCCTGTTACCGTGGCAGCCACTGCAGCGGTGGGCTCCTGTGTGTGCCAGGCTAGGCTGGCACAGAGATCAATATTCTTGCCACCCTACCCACTCACATGCTTTCTTAGAATGGATCATGTTACATCTTCCTTAGAGAATGGTGCAGTGAAGGGTTATTTCTTGGTTATCCAGTACGTAATGTTTGGATGCACTGTAAATCTGATCTTCTTCAAACATGACCCATAGGTTTGAGTCGCCTCCATCAGGTCAACTTGACATCTGGGATGCAGGGCTTCCAAAGCTGGCTCTGTAGGAAGATGTGAGGAAGCATACAGAAGGGTTCTGTATGTCCCTTTTCATTTGTGTACATGGAACACAGGAATGCATGAGTATTTGGTGAGCACTACAATCTCTTTGCCATGTATTATTCCTTAGAAGAGGAGGGAAAAGGAGCAAGAAACTGCTATAAGATGTCAGAGTTTTCATGTGATGAGAGGAGCTCTCTACATAAATATTTTAAGGCCAACAGAATCTTCAGAGCAAAGCAGATCATAAGATGAAAGGTACTGTCTTGTTTGAATTCAAAGATAGCCATGGATACACCCTACCTTGCCCTTTGGTTGCCCAAAGGATGGGTAAAATTCAATCCCTTACAGTCTCCAAAACAACGGAGCTGAGATTAAAATGCTACAAGAGGTAGGAGCTGTTTTTCTAGTGAAATTTTCTAGCTGCTTCCATAAGCCCAAAACAATATGTCTAGAATCACCAGGTAGCTGTCAAAACTTCAAATGAGAGAGGAGGTAGGAACTATGTGGTAGTCAGGGATACTGGGCAGAGAGCACCGGGAATGAAATGCTGCAGAAACAGGGGTCTGAAGTAGGAGAGTTCCATGGTTTGCAGCCTAAGACAATGCTACTGTGGTCTCAGAACAAGTGGGAATCCCAGGAGAACATTTCCTGGCTGGAGACTAAGAACAGAAAGAAACTGTGATAGAAGCTTGAAGAATCACACTTAGATTTTTAAGCACTGGTAATTTCTTTTAACATCTCCTCATTTCAAACTTGGCTTAGACTTGCACATCACCCCGAGACCAAAGATCAGCTTTGCTGACTCCCCTGTACAGCACTATAGGGATGCAGTGGCAAAGGCAGTTTCCTTCTCTGAAGTTTTACGAGCATCTTATTTTATGAATTCTGTTGCAAGAGATAAGACTGAAAGATAATTACCTCCTTTGGTTTTCTGTTGCTGTACTGAACATTATGACTGAAAGCAGCTTGGGGGAGAGTAGCTATTTTAGCTTACAGGTTATAGACTATCATCAACAGGAGCCAAGGCAGGGGCTCAATGCAAGTGCCTGGAGGCAGGGACTGAAGTAGAAACCACAGAGGAATACTGCTTACTCTTTTGTTCTCCATGGTTTACTCAACCTTCGTTTTATTCAACTCAGGCCCATTTGAGGAGTAGCATCACTTAAAGTGGGCTGGGCTTTCCCACGTAATCACTTTTTTTAAAGTTTATATATTACCTCAAGTTACATCTCCATCACAGTTCCCTCCCTCCACCCCTCCTGGGCCCACCCTCCTACCCTCCCACCATCTTTCCCTTCTCCCACTTATCCTACTCCTCCTGTGTGGGGTGTCCCGACATATCAGCCCCCCTCAGTTCATCAGTCATATGAGGGCTAAGAGCTTCCTCTTACACTGGGGGCCTACATGGCAGCTCCAATTAGGGCAAAGTGTCCCACTAACAGGTAGGAAAGTCTATGTTTCTGTTCCTTTCAGTCTGTTAGTTGTAGGGCAGTTATTCTGTACTATATGGCTAAAATCCAGTTAGAAGTGAATAGATGCCATGTGCATCTTTCTGGGTCAGAGTTAGCATACTCAGGATGAGCTTTTCTAGTTCCATCCATTTGGCAGCAAATTGCATGATTTCCTTGTTTCTGATGGCTGAGTAGTATTCCATTGTGGAAATGTATCATAGCTTTTTAAAAAAATCCATTTGTCAGTTGAGGGACATCTGAATTGTTTCCAGTTTCTAGCTGTTATAAATAAAGTTGCTATGAACATAGTTGAGGAGATGTCCTTGTGATTTGGTGAGGAATTGTTTGGGTGTATACTCAGGAATGGTATGGCTGGGTCTTGAGGTAGAGCTATTCCAAGTTTTCTAAGATATCTCCAGACTCATTTCCATAGTGGTTGTACAAGTTTGCATACCACCAGCAGTGGGGGAGTGTTCCCTTTCTCCACACCCTCACCAGCATGTGCTGTCACTTGAGTTTTTGATCTTAGCCATTCTGACAGGTGTGAGATGGAATCTCAGATTCATCTTGAGTTGCATTTCTCTGATGAATAAGGATGGTGAGCATTTCTTCAAATGTCTCTGGGCCATTAGTGATTCCTCCTTTGTGAATTCTCGGTGTAGCTCTGTTCCCCATTTTTTGATTGGATTATTTGGTTTCTTGGTGTTTAATTTCTTGAGTTCTTTATAAATTTTGGATATTAGTCCTCTGTCAGGTGTGAGATTGGTGAAGATCTTTTCCCAATTTTTAGGTTGCCATTTTGTTCTAATGACAGGTTCTTTGTCTTACAGGAGCTTTTCAGTTTCATGAGGTCCCATTTATTGATTGTTTGTCTTAGAGCCTGAGCTATTGGTGTTTTATTAAGGAAGTTGTCACCTGTGCCAATGAGTTCTAGGCTTTTCCCCACTTTCTCTTCTATTAGATTTAATGTGTCAGACTTTATATTAAGGTCTTTGATCCACTTGGACTTAAGTTTTGTGCAAGGTAATAAATATGGGTCCCTTTGCATTATTTTACTTGTTGACATCCTGTTAGACCAGCAGCATTTGTTGAAGATGGTGTCCTTTTTCCATTGTATGGTTTGGCTTCTTTGTCAAAACTTAAGTGACCATAGGTTTTGGGTTTATTTCTGGGTCTTTGATTAGATTCCATTGATTAACTGGTCTGTGTCTATTACTATTTTTTATTACTATTACTATTACTATTTTATTACTATTACTCTGTAGAATAGCTTGAACTCTGGGGTGATGATACCTCCAGATGTATTTTAGTTCTACAGAATTGATTTAGTTATTCTGGGTTTTTGTTATGCCATATGAAGTTGAGAATTGTTCTTTCAACAGTTGCAAAGAATTGTGTTGGTATTTTGACAGGAATTATATTGAATCTAATCTGTATATTGCTTTTAGTAGGATGGCCATTTTTATTATGTTGATCCTGCCTATATACAAGTGTAGGAGATCTTTCCATCTTCTGATGTCCTCTTCAATTTGTTTTTCAAGGACTTGAAGTTCTTGTTGTACAGGTCTTTCACTTGCTTGGTTAGAGTTACCCTAAGGTATTTTATGTTGTTTGTGGCTGTTGTGAAGGGTGTTGTTTTTCTAATTTCTTTCTCAGCTCATTTATCTTTTGTATAAAGAACGGCTACCGATTTTTTTGGATTAATTTTGTATCCAGCTACCTTGCTAATGGGGTTTATCAGCTGTAGGAGTTCTCAGGTGTAATTTTTGGGGTCACTTATGTATACTATCATATCATCTGCAAATAGGGATAATTTGACTTCTTCCTTTCCAATTTGTATCCCCTTGATCTCCTTTAGTTCTTTTATTGCTCTAGCAAGAACTTCAAGTACTATGTTGAAGACATATGGGGAGAGTCCCACATAGTCATTAATCAATAAAATGTTCTAAACACTTGTCCACAGGCAGGTCTGATGGGATCTTCTTCTCAGTTATTGTTTACTCTTCCCAAACAACTTGAGTTTTTGTCAAGCTGACCAAGCTAACTAGCACAAATAATGAAGAATGTCTCTTTAATTCAAGTTTAACTGAAAAATGGGGGAAAGATTTAGCACAGCAGCTAATTTTGTTGCAAATGAAGTGTTCCTCTTATTGACTTAGTCTTTCTGTATTCTCTTAAGATTAAATGGACTTGTGCTCCAGGTCAGCTGTTTACATCTGTGAATGCGAAAGAGCATTGGGGTTTTTTATTTTTGTCTTTGAAGGCTCAGATTTTGTCTCCCTTCTTAAGGCTTGTTCTGGTCCATGATTCTATCACTGCAGGCTGTATTTCTGTCCTGTGGTTCCAGCTGTCAAGTAGGCTTAGTAGACAACGTGGCACTGAGGATGGAACACAAACAGACTCCAGCCATTTGTTCCTCAGTGCGAGTCCTGCTCTGTACCACAGTGAGCTTTGTGTGAAAGTTTCATGTCTTTATTTCCTTCCCCCATTTGTGACATGGGGTCATCCTACTGGAAGTTCATGTTAATTTACTAGGACCTATTTCTGAGCACTTTAAAAGCCGTTTGATAAGAGGAATATCTTACTTAGATGAAACTGGGCATTGTTGGGCATAGTGTGTTAAATTCTTCCTTCATTAGTTTTTTGGTTAAATTAGAATTAAAGAGGTGTTCTTCATTATTTGCATTACTTAGCTCTTGTGAACCTCACACAAACTTAGAGTCACTTGGAAAGAGACATGATAATTGAGAAGATACCTCCATCAGCTTGGCTCGTGGGCAAACTTGTGGGGGCATTTCTTTGTGTCTGCATTTATCACATTGTCACTTTGGGTAATGTGATATCTATGAAAACATTTAGCATGCTCTTGGTAGCACGGAACAAAATTAATAGAACTTAATGTCTCCATCATTTAAAAGGTGGAGATGTGGGCAAAATAGAGCCCCATAAGCCACAGACTATCCAGAATGCTGGTTTTGGATCTTATCTGGGTCATAGATGTATTTGAGTGTCTAATGAATGCCCTGATACCTTTCTGCAGAAAAAAGAATATATACAATATTTACAACCTTCTTCATTCTTTTGCTGTTTGCTTACCAGATCTCATTTCAGCAGTTCTCAAACTCTTGGACTGAGAGCATCGTTTAGAGTGACAGTCTCCTTCTAGCTCTTTCCAACCTAACAATAATGGTGTTTTATATATTGTTGATTGAGAAGATACCTAAAAACACACAGTTACTCTGGATTCTGTAGTGCTTTGAAGTTGTTTGGTATTTTGTTAATCACCATAGCACCTATGCTAAATTGGAAGGAAACATTGTAAATATATCTACCAGCTACCAGCTGTGTGATTGATTCTAACTACATCTATTGAGCCCAAGTGGGTTCCTCCATTGTTGGAAACCTCTGTAACTGACATGTTATGGAATCAAAGACTGTAAGGAAATCAAGACTATTCAACTATTCAAGAACTCTACATTTTGTATAACACAGAAGTCAAAAGAGGGACAATAACTTGTCTTGAGTCACAAAGCCAGATGCTGTCCAAAGGGAGACTAAAATCTGGCTACCCTTTTAACCTATTGTTCTTTCATTACTACCAGTCAGTAGTCTTAGGGGAGTGAGTAGGATATGAAACAGTCTTAGTCTCAAGGCTAAAGGTATTATATAGTTTATCTTGAAGTTGACTGTATTTGAGACCCTATGTTCAAAAGCTTCTTCAGGGGGAATTGCCCAAGGCTGTGGGTCACCAAATCAGGAGGTGATGATTGATGGGTAGGAAAAGACTGACAATCCAGAGCTTACATTTAAGGGATATATGGTGCTGTGGTTTGAATGTGAATGGCACCTCCTCAAGAGTAAGCTCACACATTTGAATATTAGGTGGAACTGCTTGAGAAGATGAAGAAACCATTATGGAGTGGAGCCTGAATTGAAGAGATGGTCCCTGGGGGGGGGGGGGGCTGAGGTCTTTTATGACTGTACTATCTGTTCATTCTCTCCTTCCTGGCTGCTGATGCAATATGACCGGCCAGTCTCTTGTCCCTTATGTGAGGTCTTTGCTGCCTGTTTCCATATCTTCCCTGGCATGATGGCATTATCCCCTCAAACTGTATGAAGAAACTCTTCTTCCCTCAAGTAGCTTCTTGTCAGATATTTGGTCACAGCAGCAAGAAAAATAACTAATCCAGGTGGGGTGTGCTTTGTGGGGATAGAAGAGTAAATACCATCCATGTTCAGGACTTTAGTTTAGAAAGGGGTAAAGGCTGTGCCATTATTTGAATTGCATATGGCAGAACAAAGAGACAAAGGAAGAGAGATCAGGCTTGAGATACTGGGCACTGGTCAATAGGACTCTAAAAGATTGATTCAAAAACCCACGAGGAGGGGGTCTGTTTGTACTCAGTTGGATGCCCGGACACCCATGTGCTCTCTTCTATTCCTTACATATCCCATCTCTCTCCCTTAAAGTATCCCATGCACGAAAGATATTCACAATGAGGTTCACAGCAGGCAGAGGTGATTGAAGTGGCTTTAACATTTCAAACTTTGCAATGGAAACTACAAGACTCTGACTCATGCTCCCTGTGCCCCAAATTTGCTACAAAAGTTGAGAAACCAAAGAGGCCATAGAATCATAATTTGCATGAGGTTGTGTGTAGGGGGGGGGTGAAAGAGACAGGGCTATACACAGTGGAGAACCCAGGCTTCGCCTTCTTTGGGGAACATAGCAAATGGCTTATTCACTTTTTTTTTTTTTTTTTTTTTGTAATGTGTGTGTGTAAATTTCCTTAAAGGTTGACCCGAGGAGTTCTTACCAAGATCTGATAACCCAGGACAAAGGACTAATCCTTTTTAATAGGATTAGAGACTGTGCTAAAGGGAACTGGCAGCTTTTAGGCTCTTCATTGTAATACATGCTCAAAGAAAGCACAGGAAGGGAAGACAGACAACAGATTTCCTGTGCTGATTTCTCCCTAAATCACTAATATTTCTACTTACAGCGTCTTTGGCTGCACAAACTGTGTTCACTGTATGTTTCATTCAAGAAGAGGTAAGCAAAATTGAATGTTTGGAGCCAAGCAATAGGAACTGGGAATGGTATGTTGTATAAGGAAACAAATGTACACTTAATGTTTATGTTTATATGTTGATATGTTTATACATGTACATGCATACATAAAAGAGAGAGAGAAAGAGAGAGAGAGATAGAGAGAGAGTCACTTTGTAGCCTAGGCTGGCCTCAAACTCACTATCCTAGACCGTCTTAGAATTCATGGCAATCTTCCTATTTAGCTTCCCAAATCCTGAATTTACAAGCACAAGCCACCGTTCCTGAATACATAATGTGCACATGCGTATCTCTAAATTAGCTGATCATATCTCACCAGATACATGAAGATTTTGATTAAGGATCAAAACAAAGTTTGGTTTTTATCAAAGTTATTATGCAGAACATTCAAACTGATAACAGACTCTTTGTGTCTCCATTGAATAAAATTTTAACAAAATATTGTTTTCATTTGTAATGACTCAATGATTATATTTTCCAATAATCTGTATCGCCTATGCAGAGAGGACTTCAGGCATTCTGCTGCAGTGTGTGTGGTCCAGTGTATATCCTTAATGAAAGGTTTGCTGTTGGAGAGGAACAGGTCTCATGCTCCTCTGAGGATGGGGCTTGGTGTAGCTGTGCCCATGTTTGGCTTTGCCACTTACAGAGCATGTCATCCTAGAAGGTCTAATTTTAGAATCTAAATCAGTTTCCCTGTGTGTCGGTTAGAACACCTGCCTGAGAATAGTGAAGGATACATGCTGTTAGAAGGTATCTTGCTCCAGAGAAGGTCTTTATACACCGGCAGCTCAACAGCAGCACCTTTTCCTGGGGGCATTGCTCATGCCTAGCCTAACTAGACCCACATAGCAAGCATGCTTCAGCCGACACAGCTTCCTCCAGACTCTCCCCAGACACAGACTGCAATGTATTCTTTCTCCAGTGACCCATGTAGTTAAGCACATGAAATAATGGAGAGAGGAAAGTATGACCCACTGAAATCAAACTCTCACTACTGCTGATGTCATTGGAGGGACCCCTCTATTCATTTCTTTTCATGGAGGTATCAAGGAGGCCAAAGAACTAAGGGCTATTTGCCAGAAAAGCATCTCAGATATCCATCCAAAGATAAGGGGGTATCTGAGGGACCTATTAAAATATTTAGGCTCATGTGTGCCATAGCAAAGGACTAGTCCAAGGACACATGATTAAAAATAGATATAGAGGCAGTTTATTAAGGAAAGGAGAACGCCCCTAATAGTGGGAGTGCACAAACGAACTGAAGAAGAGCTTGCAAAATGCTCGGTCACAATATCCATGACCCTTTAAAGGTCACTCACTCCTCTTACATTTGTACTCTGTGAGCTTTTGTTTAGACTATTTTTGTATGAAGTTTGGGGTGGGGGTGGAGGTGGGGATTCTAGACTTTCTCTGTTCACTGGCTACTTTCGTATGTGAGCCTTGATGTTGCTCTCTCTAGTACATACTCACCTGTCTTAGGTATGCTAGACTCCAAATCCTAACTCACATGTGCTGGGTCGTGCTGTTTTCTGTCCTCTCCTCTATTGTTCAGGCCTTTTCCTGAATAGACTTGATTCATTCACATCTTATACCACTTCTAGATTGTACACTTGGAAATGATACTGGCCATTGAGTGTTTCATTCTGCATGTTCCTTACATTTCAGAAAACATATACCTAACTCTCTGTTATGTCAGTAGAGAATGAAAGAAAGCAAACACACATCTGCTGCCAGTGTCTTAGCCTGATAGGACACCTTGAGTATCTCCTACACCTTGTGTGTATCCTCTACATGTGGCTCAGAAGTGCCTGTTTTTACTGCAAAGCTCTCCCATATCAGCCAGAAAGCTGATGAAACTTGGGAAAGCCATGATTTGATGACAATGGAACTCTACATATGCTGGACCACTCTCCATTTAAAACTCAGAGTGGCTACAGTGAACCCAATGTAACATGTCCAAACTAAACTAGCAAATAATTATTGAACATCATTGTCAGAAATATAAAGCAGTCCTCAAAAATTAGAAGAAAAGATTCTCTGATTTCCTGGAGACTGATTTGTTACTGGGGCCTGTTTCAAGGGCTTCTGATGGCCCTCTCTGATTGCCATTGCTATAAAACTTATCAGACTTGTTATGGTTTTATACCCAGCTTTCCTGACCTACCTCTTGACTGGGAAGGTTATTTATTTACCTGCTGTGCCCCTTTGAAATGTAGCTTGTCTGTACTTACAAATAGATGACATTGCTTGACACTGGCAATGTTATGTTCAAATGTTAGTTTCTTTGGTTGTGTGCTTAGACAATGAGAGTCTAAGTATAGAATCTACCTATGGCCTCAATCTTTACAAAAAAACTTAGTGGCAGGAGAATTCTGACATGAATGGAAAGTGCATTTGATCATGTTTAATTACACAGGCTTCCGGGCTCAGTGGCCAGCCAGTTTCTGCATTTTATTGTGGCTTTTGGGTTTCTGTTTGGTTTCTGAAGTGAGTCTTTCCTTCTCTCTTGATTTCTATTTGTAGAGCCTGATTTGACCTTCTGGTCCCTCTTTATTTCTCATACTTCATTTCCTGGACCTGACCATGGCCTCGGCTTCCATTTGTGTTCCTTGAAAAGAAACATGTTTGACAAGAGCCAACAGTCTCTGGCAGCCCAAACAAGGAGAGCTTCCTGGTAAATAGCCCTTCCTGATGCTCAGGGTCTCATGGGAATCAGGGATTCTTTTAGATTGCTCTGCCTTCTGCCAAGCTCACTGTGTCCCTGAAGTCTTTTTGCTTGGGTCACCAAGAAAGGGAAGTTGGCACATTTTGAATCTCTAAGGGGAACTTCCAGAGACGTCAGCAGCCTCCTCAGTGATGAACTATGCATGGTGAATGGGAATGTGTGCTGTCTTCACTCTGTTAAATCTCAGTGATGACCAAGGGGAGAACTTTACATCTGTATCTGTCTTTTCTCTGTCTCTTTCTCTATCTATCCCTTGTGTCTACCCTGTTCGCAGAGGGATCCAGTGGCTTGAACTGAGTAGTTGAGGAGAGTTGTCACATCACTTTCCGGGATTTACATTTGACCTGGTGGACTTTTATTTGAAATGCAAAGAAACAAGGATGTACCACCCATCTCAAGAAACACACACACACACACACACACACACACACACACACACACACACATATATATATATATTGGTCATTCCCTTCTAGCAAAATAAAAATACACTCTGGGCTAAGGAGATGTAGATACTCAAGTTACTCAGAGTAGCGAGCTTTGGGGAAGGCTTTTCTACCTGAAGGACCCAGAGCAAGGTTCTTGAATGTTCACAGGTTTGAATTCTTCAACAAGAAAATAAGATTCAGGTTAGATGATCTCAGAGGGAGGGAAAGCTCCTCTGACTCTAATATTTTGACTTCTGATTGCTATCACTTACAAACAGATTTTACTGAAAATATGATTTCATAGACTATTCTCTTAAAATTGCAGACGACTGTAGAAAATAAAACATTTGTCTTTTTCTTTTATTGAAAATAGGATTTTTTTTAGTAGAATGTATTCTGAATGTAGTTTTCTCTCCATCTATTCCTTTCAATTCCTACCCAAATTTCCTCCCATTCATATTCACCTCCTTTCTGTCTCTCTTTAGAAAAAAACAGTCATCTAAGGAATAGTAATAAAATATAATCTAATAAGAGAAAGCAAAACCAAACAAATTTAAATAGGACAAAACAAGCAAATAGAAAGAAAAGAGCCAAAGAAAAGTCCTAAGACTTGCAGACAGGAGCCTAGCATAACTATCAACTGAGAGGCTCCACCCAGCAGCTGATCAAAACAGATGCTGAGACCCACAACCAAACATTAGATGGAGATCTAGGAGTCTCGTGGAAGAGTTGGGGGAAGAATAGAGGGACCCAGAGGGGACAAGAACTCCATAAGAAGATCAACAACCAACAGAGACTACTAACCTAAACCCATGGGGGCTTACAGAGATTGAACCACCATTCAAAGAGCATTCATGAACTGGACCTATGCTCCCTACACATATGTAACCCATGGGAAGCTTGTTCCTCATGTGAGTCCCCTAACAAGTGGAACATGGGCTGTCTCTGACATGGATTCCATTGCCTGCTTTTGGATTACTTTTCCCTAGCTGGGCTGTCTTGTCTGCCCTCAGAGGATAGGGTGCCCTTAGTCCTGATGCAACATGATGTGCCAGGGCAGGTTGGTGTGTGGTGGGGGTGCTCCCTTTCTCCTCAGGGAAAAGGAGGGGGAGTTGGGGGAAGAGAGTGGGAGGGTGGGACTAGGAGGAGAGAAGGGAGGGGGCTACATCAGGATGTAAAGTGAATAAATAAATAAACTAATGAGAAAAAAATAAAAGAAAGAAAATGCATAAAAAATATGTTGCAGAAACCCATTTGTCAGTACATTAAGGTATTCCATAAAAATACAAATCCACAGTCATAATACTTATGCAAATCTTATAGGACAATAAAATAAAATAAAAGTGAAAATAAAAATTAAAACTATTTTTTAAAAAAAGACTTGATATGACATTATGAGATAAGGAACCTCCAAAAATGCCTTTGAGTTTGTTTTCTGATAGCCATCAACTGCTGGGCATGCAGCCTACCTTTAAAGATAGTTTGCTTTCCCAGTGAGACTTCCTGAGAGAAAGCCATTTTTTCATTTGTGAGTGGTTACCAACTGGAGACAGCTTCTGGGTTATGAATGGGGTCATGTGTCCACTTCTCCTTTCAGGTCTAGGACCCCATCTGATGCAGCTCTTGTAGGCCTTTTACATGCTGCCTCAGTCTCTGTGTTTAGAAGGTTAGAGATGTTGAACATTTCTTTAAGTGCTTTTCAGCCATTTGAGTTTCCTCCATTGAGAAGTCTCTGTTTACATCTATACTCTATTTTTTATTCCTATTATATATGATATTATAATATCATATATATACATAAGTCCTCTATCAGAAATGTATTTGGTAAAAAATCTTTTTCTGTTAGCTGCTGCTTTTTCTAAATTGTGGCATCCTTAGCCATTCAGAAGCTTCTCAGTTTCATGAAGTCCCATTTATTAATAACTGGTCTTAAAATCTGTGCTAATGGTGTTCTGTTCATCCTTCCCCTGTACTGATGAGTTCAATGCTATCCCACTTTCTCTTCTATCAAATTCAATGTATCTGGTATATGCTGGGATCTTTGATCCATTTGGAGTTGAGGTTTGTGTGGTGTGACACATATGAACTTATTTGAATAATTTTACATAAAACTGTTCAGTTTGATGAGAACCAATTCTTCAAGATGCTGGGTTTTTTGCCATCTAGTGTGTATTTATGGCTTCTTTATAAAAAATCTGGTATCCATAGCAGTGTGGATTTATGTTTGGGACTTCAATTTGATTTCATTGATCAATGTGTCTGTTTTTATGCTAATGCCATGTAGTTTCTATTATTATAAGTTTGTAGTACAATTTGAGGTTGAGTATGGTGATAGCCCCAGCACTTCTTTGATTATTGTGGCTTTTTTTAGTTATCATGGTGTGTGTGTGTGTGTGTGTGTGTGTGTGTGTGTGTGTGTGTGTGTGT
>CAJQZJ010009840.1:2998335-3033249 GCA_907164525.1 Lophiomys imhausi
TGTGTGTGTGTGTGTGTGTGTGTGTGTGTGTGTGTGTGTGTGTGTGTATGTGTGGGTGTGACTTTCCATATGAATCTTAAAATTGTCCTTATGTGATCCACACAGAATTCTGCTGGAATTTTAATGGGAATTGCAGTGACTCTGCAGATTACTTTGGGTAGGATGATAATTTTTACTGTTTTAATCCTACTGATTCATGAGCATTGAAGAACTTTTCATCTTCTGATATCTTCTTCACTTTCTTCAGTGTCCTAAAGTTTATATCATACAAGCCTTTCACTTTCTTTGTTAGAGTTACCCACAAGGTATTTTATATTATTTGAGGCTATTGTATAAGATATTGTTTCCCTCATTTCTCTCTCAATCTGTTTGTCATTTGTATATAGGAGGGCTACTGATTTTTGTGAGTCAATTTTGTATCCAGGTACTTTACTGAAGTGTTTATCAGCTGTAGCAGTTCTCCAGTGGAATTTTTAAGTTCATTTATATATTCTAGAAAAATCATCTGCAAATAAAGATATTTTGACTTCTTCCCTATGATCTGTGTCCCCATGATCTTTTTCAATTGTCTTATTATTCTAGCTAAGACTTCAAGTACTATATTAAATAGATATGGAGAAGTGGGCAGCCTTGTTTTGTTCCTGTTATTACTGTTATTTATTTGACCTTCTCTCCATTCAAGTTGATGGGAGCTATGGGATTGCTGTAGACTGCCTTTATTATATTGAGGTATATCCCTTGTATCTCTAACCTCTCCAGGACTTTTATTATGAAGGTTGATGGATTTTGTCAAAGATCTTTTCTGTATCTAAAGAGATGATCATGTGGTTTTGCCCTTCAGATTGCTTATATGGTGGGTTATATTTATCTATTTATATGTGTTGAACCACCCCTGCACCTATGGGATCAAACTTAATTAATCATGGTGGATGAACTTTTTCATATGCTCTTGGATTTCATTTGCAAGTATTTTATTAATAATTTTTCTATCTTGTCATACAGGTCCTTCACTTGCTTGGTTAGAGTTACCCCAGGTATTTTATGTTGTTTGTGGCTATTGTGAATGGTGTTGTTTCCCTAATTTCTTTCTCAGCCCATTTATCTTTTGTATAGAGAAGGGCTTCCAATTTTTGAGTTAATTTTGTATCCAGCCACCTTGCTGAAGGTATTTATCAGTTGTATTAGTTCTTTGGTGGAATTTTTGGCATCGCTTATATATACTATCACTCTGAGATTCCATCTTACACCTCTCAGAATGGCTAAGATCAAAAACTCAAATGACAGCACATTGCTGGTGGGAGTGAAAACTTGTACAACCACTATGGAAATCAGTCTGGTGATGTCTTAGAAAACATTGATTAGCTCTACCTCAAAATCCAGCCATACCACTTCTGGGTATACATCCAAATGATTCCTCACCAAATCACAATGATGTTTCCTCATCTATGTTCATAGCAGCCTTATTTGTAATAGCAAGAAACTGGAAACAACACAGATGTCCTTCAACTGAGGAATGGATTAAAAAACTGTGGTACATCTACACAATGGAATACTACTCAGCCATCAGAAACAACGAAATCCTGCAATTTGTAGCCAAATGTATGGAACTAGAGAAGCTCATCCTGAGTGAGCTAACCCAGAGCCACAAGGATGCACATGGCATCTATTCACTTATAATAGGATTTTAGCCATATAGTACAGGATAACTATACTAAAACAATGCACCAAAGAGAACAGGAACATAGAATTTGTTTCCTATCAATGAGATACTTTGTCCTAGTGGTGCTGCCTTGTATGCCCCAAGTGTATGAGGAGGCTCTTGGCCCTCATATGACTGCTGAACTGGGGCTGGGCACTGATATGTAGGGACACTCCACTCCAGAGGACGGGGATAGAAGGGTTAGGGAGGAGAGGGTGGGAGGGTGGCACTGGGAGGGATGGAAGAGGGTACTGTGATGGAGATGTAGCCTGAAGTAATAAATAAATATTAAAAAAAAGAAACAGAAAAAAAAGAATTTTTGTATCTATGTTCAAAAAGGAAATTGGTCTGTAATCTGTTTGTTGGGTCAATATGTATTTTTTTTTTTAAGCCCAGTTCAGCAATCATATGAGGGTCAAGAGCCTCCTCATACACTGGGGACCTACAAGGCAGCTCCACTAGGGCAAAGTGTCTCACTAACAGGAGACAAAGACTATGTTCCTGTTCCCTTGGTGCATTGGTTGTAGTATAGTTATCCTGTACTATCTAGCTGAAATCCGATTATAAGTGAATAGATGCCATGTGCATCCTTCTGAGTCTGGGTTAGCTCACTAAGGATGAGCTTCTCTAGTTCCATCCATTTGGCTGAAAATTGCATGATTTCGTTGACTCTGATGGCTGAGTAGTATTCCATTATGTAAATGTACCACAATTTTTTTATCCATCCATCTGCTAAGGGACATCTGGGTTGTTTACAGTTTCTGGCTATTACAAATAAGGCTGCTATGAACATAGATGAGGAAATGTCCTTGTGGTTTGGTGAGAAATCTTTTGGATGTATACCCAGAAGTGGGATGGCTGGGTTTTGAGGTAGAGCTATTCCAAGTTTTCTAAGATATCTCCAGACTGATTTCCATAGTGATTGTACAAGTTTGCACTCCCACCAGCAATGGAGGAGGGTTCCCCTTTCTCCACACTCTTGCCAGCATGTGCTGTCATTTGAGTTTTTGATCTTAGCCATTCTAACAGGTGTGAGATGGAATCTCAGAGTATTTTTGAGTTGCATTTCTCTGATGATTAAGGATGCTGAGCATTTCTTCAAGTGTCTCCCAGCCATTAGGGATTCTCCCTTTGTGAATTCTCTGTTTAGCTCTGTTTCCCATTTTTAATTGGATTATTTGGTTTCTTGGCATTTACTTTTTTGAGTTCTTTGTAAATTTTGGATATTAGTACTTTGTCAGATGTGGGGTTGGTGAAGATTTTTTCCCAATCTGTAGGCTGACGTTTTGTTCTAATGACAGTGTCTTTTGCCTTGCAGAAGCTTTTCAGTTTCATGAGGTCCCATTTATTGATTGTTGATCTTAGATCCTGAGCTGTTGGTGTTCTGTCCAGGAAGTTGTCCCCTGTTTCAATGAGTTCGAAGATTTTCCCCACTTTCTCTTCTAATAAATTTAGTGTGTCAGGCCTTATGTTAAGGTCTTTATTCCACTTGGACTTAAATTTTGTACAAGGTGATACGTATGGGTCTAATTTTATTCTTTTATATGTTGGCATCCAGTTGGACCAGCACCATTTGTTGAAGATGCTGTCCTGTTTTCATTGTATGGTTTTGGCTTCTTTGTCAAAAATTAAGTGCCAATAGGTGTGTGGATTCATTTCTGGGTCTTCAACTCCATTTCATTGATCTACTGGTCTGTTTCTATACCAGTACCATGCTGTTTTTAGTTCTATTGCTCTGTAGTACAGCTTGAAATCTGGGATGGTGATGCCTCCAGATGGTTTTTTATTGTACAGGATTGATTTAGGTATCAGGGTAACTATGGCCTTATAAAACGAATTGGACAACGTTCATTTTATTTCTATTTTATAGAGTAATTGAGTAGTATCAGCATTAACTCTTCTCTGATAGTCTGGTAAAATTCTATAGTATTTGAGTGGTTATTTATTAACACCAACTGGTAGTAAATAAATAAATAAATTACTAAAACTATCTGGCCTTGGAGCTATTTTTGTTATTTGTTGAGAGAAGATCTAATAAGGGCTGATTTCAATGCTGAGATCTGGTTCCTGCCCCTTCTGAGGCATTCTCTGATTGGTTGAGTAAATGCTGAGGCCTGAGATTGGGCAAAGACAGAGATAGGCGGGACTAAGGTGTGTAGACTTCTGAAGCAGAGAGGTTGATGGGTAAGAGAAGCCTCCAAGAGAAGAAACAATGAGCAGAAAGGTAGGCGCATGCCATGGGTTAGAGAAAAGAACCTCATTCCATGTGACCTGGAACATCACATGGGCATAGTGTGGAGAAAAACAGCCTAGGGGATATATGTATATTATACAGGGCTTTATTCAGAAATAGAATTAAGAGCTAGCTTAGATGGGCCAAGATTGGTCAATTCAGGCCAAGCCTTGTTAAAATCCCTGTGGTGTCTGTGTACTCATTTATAACGGCTGGTTAAGGATTAACAAATGCCGAATCAATTAACAATAATATAAATACCATTAAACAATTTAATTAATTATTTCTATAGTTGTTTTTGTTTGTTTGTTTTGTTTTATTTATTTGGTTGGAAGAGTTTTAATTAGTTCTATTTCACTAGGAGTTATGAGTCTGTGTTTGCTTATAAGATTTTCATTTAACTTTGACAGATGCTATATATCGAGAAAATTATTTATTTATTTTAGATTTTCCAATTTTGTGAAGTACAGGATTTTAAAATCTGTCCTTATGAGTCTCTGGATTTCCTTGGTGTCTGCTGTTATGTTTCCCTTTTCATCTCTAAATTTTTTATTTATTTTTTTTTTAAGTTAGTATGAAAGCTAAGTCAGTTATAGAACTTTAAACTCATGGAGATGGTTAGAAGGTAGAAGGTTAAAGTCAGGGGCCAAATATGTATGAACTGGACATTGGGAAGGTATACTGGGCCATTTAACTCTCATAAATGTGGTGTATTTAATTCTGCTGTTTTGTATAGAATTTACTGTTATAAGAGAAAGAACCATTTGTTGGATTGAAATGGGAAGCTGTTGGGGGGAAGAGGGTGGAAGGGTGGGACAGGAAGGGGGAATAGGGAAGGGTTTGTGACTGAGATATAACTTGAAGAAAAAAAATAAAGTACTTATGTAAAAAAAAAAATCTAAATTTTTTTAATTAGAAATTTTTTCTCTGCCTTTTAGTTACTTAGGATAAGGGCCTGTCAATATAATTGATTTTCCCAAAGATTGAACTCTTTGAATCCTCAATTCTTTATATTTTGTATATTCTTTTCTTTCTTTCTTTCTTTGGTTGTTGTTTTTATTTTGTTGATTTTAGTTTTTAGCTTGATTATTTGCCCTCTACTCCTTTTGGTTGTTATCTCTTCTTTTTGTTCCAGATTTTTAGTGTGTTGCTAGGTTCCCAGAATGAAATCTTTCTAATTTCATTATGTAGGCATTTAGTGTTATGAATTTGCCTCTTAGAACTGTCTTCATTTTGTCCCATAAGTTTTAGTATGTTGTGTTTTCATTTTGTGTGTGTGTGTGTATGTGTGTGTGTATGAGGGCTTTGTAGGTGTGCCTTTGCACTGCCTGTGTGCCTGGTCCCCAAGAGGCCAGATGTTTTGGAGCCACCGTTTGGGTGCTTGGAATTGGACTTGGGTCCTCTGGAAAAGCAGCTGTGTTCAGCTGTCTCTCCAGCCCTTTCTCTTGCTATTTGAAGTTGCATCTGGCTTTGCTTTTTTTTCCTCTGGGCTGGAGATATGGCTCAGAGGTTAAGAGCACTGGCTGTTCTTCCAGTGGTTCTGAGTTCAATTCCCAGCAACCACATGGTGGCTCACAACTATCTATAATGAAATCTGGTGTTCTCTTCGGGCCTGCAGGCATACCTGCAGACAGAACACTGTATAAATAGTAAATAAATCTTTTTTAAAAAGCAAAGCCAGATGTGTTTTCATTTTAATTCAATTCTAGAAAGTTTTCAATTTCTTTCTTGATCATTTTTCATTCAGTATTTACTTGTTCGGTTTTCATGAGTGTGTAAGCTTTCTATTGTTACTATCCAACATTCATCTGTGGTAGTCAGGTAGAATACATGATGTTACTTTAATTTTCTTTTATCTTTTGAGATTTACTGAGTGTCAGAGTATGTGGTCTGTTTTGAAGAAAGTTCCATAAGGTACTGAGAAGGACATATATTCTTTTGTGTTTGGGTGAAATGTCCTGTAAAATTATATTAGGTCAATTTAGTTTATGTTAACAGTAAGGTCCAGCATTTCTCTGTTCAACTTTTGTCTGGATGACCTACTGTTTACAAGAGTGGGGTACTAAAATCTCCTACTATCATTGTATGATGGTCAATATGTGATTGAAGAGGTTCATTTGTTTCTGTTATGAAGCACTAGGGTGCTTTTGAGTATAATACTTAGATGTCAAGAATTATAATGTTCTCTTGGTGGATTTTTTTCCTTTGATAAGTGTGTAATGTCCTTCCCCATCTCTTTTGTTTAGTTTTGCTTTGAAGTGAAGTCTATTTTGCCAGATAGTAAAATGGCTACACAAGCTAGTCTCTTAGGTATATTTGTTTGGAATATCTTTTTCCATAATTTTTCCCTGTGGTGATGCCTATCATTGATGATAATGTGTGTTTCTTGGATGCAGCAGCAGAAAGGATTCTGTTTTCATAATCATCTTGTTACTCTGTCTTTTTATTGAGGAAATGAGTCCATTGATGTTGAGAAATATCAATGATCAATTATTGTTGATTCCTTTTATTTTGTTGTTGTTGTTGGTAGTGGTGGTAGTGTGTGTGTTTCCCTTCTTTTGGTCTTGCTGGTCATAGGTTATTTATTCTCTGTGTTTTCCTGGATGTAATTAATTTCTTTAGATAGGGATTACCTTCTATTGGTCTGAATTTATAAGTAGATGTTGCTTAAATTTGGTTTTGTCATAGAATGTCTTATTTTCTCCATCTATGATAACTGAAGTTTTGTTGGATATAGTAGTCTGGGCTGGCATTTGTAGTATCTTGGAGTCTGTATTACATCTGTCCAGGCCTGGAGGTCACCATTCCCTTTGTTCCATTTAACGTCAGGATTTTCTTTAATCTTTTTATTTCCTTGGATACTAGACTTAGCTCCATTATACTTCCTTGTGCCCCTTTCTTTCTCAAACTGTATATATTGTATTTTTCTTGCTAAACTTACTCCTTTTCATTATAGGTCTGCATAAGAATGACCACTAGTAACCATAGGACAAATTCAGTACAAGGCTATCTTGAAATCTCTGCTAATGCCATTATCCAAAGCCCTTCAATTTAGTGTCAGGTAGATATTTGAACAAGGACAGAAAGCAGCCACATTCTTCACCACAATATCACAAGAATTATCTCTAGGCCACTTACTAATATCCCTCTCTTCCTCTGAAACCTATTCAGCCAGGCCATAATAACCTACATTGCTCTGAGCACCACTGTCTCCCATGTTCCTACTAGTATGGCCTACTAAGTCACACTTAAAATGTTCAACTGCTTTTCTAGTCCAAAGTTCTGAAGTTCACATTTTGCCAGGATACAGCATGGTCAGGCCTGTCACAGAAATTTACCTCTCCCAGGTACCAACTTCTGTCTTAGACTTTGTTCTGTTGTTGTTAATAGGTGCCATGATCACAGCAACTCTTATAAAAGAAACATTTAACCAGGGCTCACTTACAGTTTCTGAGGTTTAGTCAATTATCACCATGATAGGGAGCATAGTGGCATATAGCAGACATAGAACTGAAGAAGTAGCTGAGAATTCTACATTTGGATTTTCAGGGAACAGGAGGAAGAAAGACACTGAATCTGGTTTAAACTTTTGATTTCAAAGCCCACTCCCAGTGATGCATTTCCTCTAATGAGGCCACACCCTCTAATCCTTCTTAAGTAGTGCCATTCCCCAGTGACTAAGTATTCAAATATGTGAGCCTATGAGGGCCATTCTTATTCAAAGTGCCACACCTACCATGAATACTTTTGTGATTATATTAAGGATTCACTTTTGAATAAAGAGTGATCCAAGAAAAGGAGGCATAGGGATCCCTAAAACAACCCTCTCACCCTCCCCATGCAGCTAGAGCTTTCACAGGTTGCCTGCATGTGGTAGTGGTAAAAGCTTGCTATATGGCTGTGGTACAACATGTTTTCCCCAAATGATGTTCATATCTTCTGTAGATGATCCTTTCACATATCATGATTAAAGATTAAAGTGAGAAAAGCAAAACTATTACCATATGGCAAGAGGAGGGAACTGGAGGCCGGAAGAGGCCTGACTGCAAGTAACCAGTTGAGGCTGGTTGGAATCTGGAGAAGTCAATCACTCCACAGCTCTCATTCTGGAGCTGGGAAGACTGAGCCCAGAAAAGCAGAGGCATCTTTCCTAACTCGTCAAGACTGCTGCAAGATGGGCGTACTGTGCTTCATGTGGCATGGATGGAGGAACTGTCAATCAGGCTTTCCTGCCCACAGTCAGATGACAGCAACCATGGAAGCTCTCTTTACTGACCTAGTATTCTGTTCTGAGCCTTCACAGAAATTGTCCCCAGAAAACAGAGAAGTCATGGGGCTCAGCATTTTGAGGAGATATCTGATGTAGAAAATATTCAGGTGGCCAGACTGACTACTAGCCTGCTTTTGTTTGTCCTACCAGGGTTTAGAGGAGCCATAAAATGTGTCCTCTGCCCTGGGGTGATTTGTGGAGCCCTGGAAGGGTGGCATCATCGGCATCAGCAGGTGCAGCAGCAGCATCAGACTCGGGATGATTCGTCATACCCCACAGCATTACACTGTAATTACACTGGAACAAGTTCTTTATTTGAAAAGGGAGTTGGAGCATAAGAGACAAATCCCACCAAAACAACAGGCTTGCTGCTGGCAGTACCTGCCAAGGCTCCTGTTGCTGCTAATACTGCTGGTAGTTCTGACATGTTGGTGCAAGTTTGACTCTGGCTTGAGAGACTGGATATAGAGTCCACCCTACGACATTTGCAGAAATGTCAGCTTTCTGCTATGATGTGGGAGAAGGGAAGAGGAAAAATGAAGAAGGAATGGGAAGGGAAAGGAAATGGGAGACTATGAATCAGAAAAGCGGGGAGGCCAAGGGAAGGACAGTACATGTGCTAAAGGAAGTAATATAAAGCCCAGACGCCCCAAGAAACATACACGTAACTAAGATGAGACAGTTACTACAACTTGAGACTGAGATGACAGAAAAAGTTAGGAGCCACACATATTCTATTTTCTGTCCTAGAATGTATTAATGCCATAGCAGGATAGCTAGGTTCCCACGAACAGCTGGTCACCATGGTGATCATCCCGATGAAGTGCATAGGGAAGCATGGGCAGTGAAGGCAGTAAGCCTCTGGTCTGATTCTGCTGGCTGAGCCCATAGGAGGCTGTGCACAGGGGCAAATGCTGAACACAAGTCTCTTCCCTTCAAGGCATTCCTTCAACTGCAGCTGTGAAGGAAGAGTCTTGAACACAAATTTTGAGATCTGAGATTGAATCTGGCTCCAGCATTATGAGTAGTTTGGAGGTTCCGCTAAGTCTTGATCTTAGTGTTTCCTCCCTGTTGTAAGGGTTAAATGTCATAGGACATGCAGAATGTTTTTGAGATTTCATCTACATGGATAAAACATGTAAACAGTGTTATTATTTAGGTTTCTTTCAACCAGTTGAATGCAATTCTGTTCAGTGAGTTTCAGCATGAATTGTAGATCCATTGTAGAAGTTCACTATGTGGAACTTTTGTGTTAAAATTATTTATAGGGTTAATGTTTAAGGACGAAGGGCTGTAGAGCTTCAAGCTCATCATGACACTGAGCATCTTGGGCACATAGAACGATAGTGCCAAGAGACCCAAGGAAGAACAGCATGCCCACTGCAGGGATGAGAAATGTCAAGTGAATAGGATTTTATCTGAATTGGTTTTGTCAGCTCAGTGATGATGCTGGTCTTAAGTGTAGAAAGGATTCCTGGTAGAAGGAAGTATAAAAGTGATAGAAAGCAGGTGTCAGAAAATGTGTGGGAAAGGCGCACCAACCTACCTACAAAATCTTTGACCCAAAATTTGCCGTGCCTACAAGATGTGCAGAGATAAAGATAGACCAGAGGTTGAAGCAACAGCCAACCAGTGACTGGCCCAACTTGACACCCACCCTATGGGACAGAGCCAACTCTGTTAATGACACTATTAATGATACTCTTATATGCTTGCAGACAAGAGTCTAGCATAACTGCTCTGAGAGGCTCCACCTTACAAAGTATTGAAACAGATGCTGAGACCCATAGACAGACACTGGGCAGAGACCTGGGATTCTTGTGGAAGAGTTGGGGGAAGAACAGAGGCACCTGAACGGAATGAGAACTATACAACAAGACCAACAGAGGCAATTAACCTATGCCCATGGTGGCTTGTAGAGACTGAGCCATCATCCAAAGAGCATGAATGGACAGAACCCAGGCATCCTACACTTATGGAGCTGAGGGGCAGCTTGATCTTTATGTCGGCCCCCTAGCAGTTGGAGAGGGGGCTGTCCTTGACACAGACTCTGTTGCTTACTGTTAGATAACTTTCCCTTCCCTGGACTGCATTGTCTGGATTCAGTGGAAGAGAGTGCAGTTAGTTTTGATGATGCAACATGAAGTACAGGGTGGGTTGGTGGCAGGGGTGGGGGGAGGGAGGGTGTTTCCCATATCTGACAAGAAGGGGAGAGGAGAATGGGGCAGAGGGTGGGAGGGTAGCACTGTGAGGAGAAGAGGGAGGGGGCTGGGATCAGGATTTAAAATAAATTAATTAATTAAAGGACAAAACAAACAAAAAAACCCAAACAAACAAAAAAAGAAAGTGCATCTGAAATCAGGATTCTGATCACCATGATGTTCTACTGAAGGTGCTGGATAGAAGGAAATATCATTTTTGGTGTTCTCCCTTTCACAGCTGGTAACTTCTCTCCAGCCTTCTCAACTTGGGGACACATGAGGTGCCAATGTAAGACTTGCAAATTTCAGTGGGATTTCAGCTGAGTCCCTGAGATCTGCAAACCTCGTGCTCTGCTTCTGCCTCTGAAACACTTTGTGTTTCTGGAGTCATTCTCCCTTCTTGTCACATGGAGATCACAGCATTTGCTAGGAGGAATCAGGCAAACAAAACAGGGACACATGTATTTTAACATTTGTGTGTAATTGTTGACTCACTCTCATATGTTCTGTATGTTTTTTTTAATGATGTCATAGAAGGAAAAGAAAACAACAATAGCTCTTTGTAATTTCGTTGAGATCAAACACGAGTCTGTGAAAAGCAGGCATAGGCCATACTGTTCCAGCAGCAAAACTGGGCCCTGCGACATCAGCAAGGCAACAGCATGATCACCATTGCTCATCTAGAAGTTCAGTCCAGCGCATGTTGGAGAGAATACCTTTTGGCTTGCACAGAATCCCTTTATAAGTTGCAACTATTTGTGGAATTAATTTTGGACTATTGAACTTGCTGAGGACAATAGAAATCTGAGAGAGCTCTCTCTCTTTTTTTCTTTTCTTTTGTGATGTTTTTGGGGCAATTAACACGGGGTGAACAATTTATTAATTTAAAAAAAGGGAGCTGTTTCCTTTTCCTCATCTGCTAACTCTGCATAGGTAGCAGAAAGTGTCTCCAGGCCAACCTACAAAAGCTGCAGATACCTTACTTTAAAATGCCACCGACACCAAATTTGTCTCATGAAATCATCTTACCAGCTCTGAGCATGAAAGAGGATACCAAGCAGTATCCTGTATCCCATCCAATGTGGTTTCAAGTATTTGATGGGATGTGCTATGAGCTGGTTGTTTCCTTCCCTCATGACTTGGAAGATGGCCATTATGAATCACATGGTTATATTCTGACCTGAAACTTGCCTTGCCCTAGGCAGGTCCTCAGGGGTGCCATGGGCTTTCCTGTCCTGACTGGAGGAGCTCCAGTTGGATTGGAGGGGACTTTTCATTTTTTTTTTTTTTTTTTTTTTTATCTAGTCCTGCTAAGGGCAGCTGGTTTTCACACTAGCAGTTTAGGTCTCAGTAAGGCATGTGGTTTTAGGCCATCTGCTGCATCTGCTGCAGAGAGGTGCACTCTTGAACGGAACAAATCAGAGTTGCACATCAACAACAGCCTGGTTTTGTTAGTGCAGACTTGCATGCCCAGAACACAGGCTGGGACTCAGGACCCCAGCATAGGTGTTGACGGTGCACATGTCCAGATGTAACCATTGCGATTTCTCAGGTCACATACCAGTGGGGCTGGAAAAAGAGAGATAAAAATCAGTTAAAGAAAAGCTCATCTCTCAGCAGTGCTCACACCAGAGAGACTGCATTGTGTTCCCAAAATAACCACATCAGTTGGACGCAGACTGTTATTTTATGTTTGGTTTTGTTTACATTTGTATTTTTTTCAAGTAGTGCTTTCAAAAGCTAATTCATGTCTGTCAGCACATCCTTAACAAAACTGGCTAATCACCCAGTTAAAACAAACATTTCAAAAATAGATAAAGTGAAAAATAGGTTGTTTTCATTACACTGCTGCAGACTGTTTCATGAATAATGTGACCTTCTTAAGAGAAACTCATTCCTTAGAGCCAGAGGGAGGCAAGCTGAGCTCCACCTGTGCCTGGTGGATGGACATTTATCAACAGCAACTGGCCTTTGTTTCTCAGGAGAGTGTCTCCATGACTTGGTTCTTCAGTTTTTAATACTTTCATAGGCAAGTGATACTTTGAGAACCAAGTTCTCAACTGACGGAGCCTCTGGTATAACTCAAACGATTTCATTCCTTCCCCATCTTCTCCAATATCTAGACAGCCTCCTACGCATAATTAAAAGACTACCCAAGCAGGACCCAGTGATGCAGGCCGATAATCCCAACTACTTGGAAGGCTGAGGCAGAAGGATCACAAGTTTAGGGCCTTTCTGGACTACAGTGACTTCAAAGCCAATGTAGGCAACTCAGTGAGAGCCTGTTTCAAGTTTAACTGTAAAAGGCAGACTGGGAATGCAATACAGTTTTTAAAAGCTTGGTTAGCACGGGAAAGACCCTGAGTTCAATCCCTACTTTCCACCATTTTCTACCTCATCAAAACTATCCATTCCTATTTGTATGCATATGTTTACGTGTGTGTGTGTGTGTGTGTGTGTGTGTGTGTGTGTGTAAGGCATGTATTCTAGGCATTTATGATATACACTCTACCCAGGCATGTTTACCCTTGCATGAACATGTGGTTGATGTTGGGTATCGTTTTCTGACACTCTCCCCTTTACTTTTTGAGACAGGGTCTCTCACAGAACCTGGTCCTCACAATATTGGCTACACTGACTGACTGGTGAGCACCAGGGATTGCCCTGTTGCCCTGCCCCAGTACAGGGTTTATTCGTGCATGCGGGCCATGCCTGGCTTTCATGTGCATGCTGGAAATCTAAGTGCAGGCCCTCAATTTTGCTCAATAAGCTCTTTTTCCACTGAGCTGTTCCTCAGTCATTTTCAGCTGTATTAATAGGCATATAAATATTGAACATGCTATGTATGTATTTTTTATGTTTTTATTCATTCATTTTGTGTGTGTAGGGGGAAACATGCCGCCAAGCACATGTAGTAGTCAGAGGACAACCTGTGTGCGTCAGTTTTCTGCTTTCACCCTGTGGATAAAACTCAGGCTAACTCAGCAGGCGCTTTTCTCTGCTGAACTACCTTGCTAAGATTGTTGTATATTTTTAACTGTATATGTTTTGAACCCCATTTTTGATTTTATGTAGAGCTCTTATTATATGGGTGTAGGGGATCCTTCTACAACAAAATGCTTTTAAGCCTTACCTGTTATGAAAAGTGCTACATTGAATTCCATGGTAGAGTGTCTGATCATCTGATTATTTTCTTAGTAGTGAATATTCACAATGGGATAAACCAGCCATGAATTTCAACCAGTACAATACTGTAAACTTGCATGAACTTTGTAAGCTTTGCTTTTTTTTTTTTTTTTAACCACTCAATTCTGTAGATCTGGAGAGTGAAGTTTGCAGCTGGCAATGTCATTTTACAGTGTATAGTGTTTGGACACTTCTGCTTTAAAATTTTCCCTTCTATACTATCATGAAAATTCATAACTTCACTGTCTTTGTCTCTGGGATAAATATCATTGAAGGGCTGGTACCTAGAACTCAAATTTCTGGGTTTATGGGTATGAGTACTTTAAAATTTTAATAGAAACCACTCAAATTATCTCTAAGAATCTGGGACTAATTTATATCCCATCAAGAGGTATTGAGGACCAGTTTCCATGTACTTGAGATAGAGTTAGTTACTGGGACTGCTTTACTGCTTTATAAGGAGTTAAAATGGAATCACTTTGTTCTTTTAGTTTGCCTTTTATTTGGGTTTCTAGTGAAACTCAGAAATTTCATATTTGCCGTAATAATGTCTTTAAAAATGAATTTAAACATTTTTCAATTAGATTATTTTAACTAGTACATATATATGTACATACATACATACATACATATATATTTATTATATTTAAAAAATGAAAATTATATGTTCACTTTAAATACAATATATACACATTATATATAATATATACACTCTAATATATATTATATAATAATATATAATGACTATATTAATGGGGTATTGTGCTTTTACTGTTGCTTTTGTTTTTGAGAGGGGTGTCTCTCTATGGAGCCTGGACTGGATGACATTGAACTTGTGATCTTTCTATCTCAACACCTTTAGTTATGGAGTAGAGGCCTGTATCTCCATACTTGGCACACACAGATATATACGTATTGTGGTGGTTTGAATGAAAATGTTCCACCATAGGCATAGGGAGTTGCACTGGTAGGAGGTGTGGACTTGTTGGAGGAAGTGTGTCACTGGGTGTGGGCTTTGGGGTTTCTAATGCTCAAGCTAGGCCCAGTGCTTCTCTCTTCCTGCTGCCTGCCTGTCCAGATGCAGAACTCTCAGTTCCTTCTCCAGCAGCATGTCTACTTCCCATTATGACAAAAATGAACTAAACCTCTGAACTGGAAGCCAACATCAATTAAATGTTTTCCTTTATAAAAGTTGTCATGGTCATGGCTTCTTTTCATGTCAATGGAAAACCTAAGGCAGAAGTTGGTACCAGGAGTGGGGTATTGCTGTGATAAACCTGACCATGCTTTTGTTTGGAGGAATGTGGACTTTGGAACTTTGCATTAGGAAAGCAGCTGAGTGCTTCAAGTGGGCCTCAATGAGCCATACTAGTAGGAACATGGGAGAGAGTGGTGCTGAGCGTGATTTGATCTGTGGGGGCCTGGCTAAAAAGGTTTCAAAGGAGAAGAATATGTTATTATGTGGCCTAGAGATTGTTCTTGTGATATTTTGTGAAGAATGTGACTGATTTCTGCCCTTGTCCAAAAAAAAATTTACCTGAGGCTAAATTGAAGAGTTATGGATTAACAGCTTTGGCAGAGGAGATTCCCAGACAGCCTAGAATTGATTTAGTTGTTTGGCTATTAGTGGCCACACTTATGCAGATCTATAGTGAAAAGGAGCAAGCCAAGCAAGGAAAAAAAAATGTACAGTTTGATGGGTAATGTGACACCAGGAAATGTAAAGGAGCTAAATCCTCTTTCTGCTGGTTGCTGATACTGATGTAGAACTCTCAGCTTTCCCTCCAGCACCATGTCTACCTATGTGCCCCCAAAGCTTTCCACCATAACAATACTGCACTAAATCTCTGAACTGTAGGCTAGTCCCAATTAAATGTTTTCCTTTGTAACAGTTGCCATAGTTATGGTGTCTCTTCAGAGCAATAGAAACCTTAACTAAGACATGTGTATACTATATACTTTTAAATATGTTTTATATTCATATATATATATATATGTATATATATATATATATATGAATATGAATATTTCCCAAACATTTGTCATCTTATTCTGGCAAAACAATGAAAATCTTTTTCTCTGACATTGTTGCCTGCACAATGTATTGCTGGTATCTGAAGTCAATCTGCTGACTACACCGTAGTCTATAGTCTATACCCCAGAGCTTTACTCCTATCCAAGTGTAGTTTAGCATCGGTTTCTCAACACCTCCAGCCTCCACTCTCCCTGGCCTGTAGTGACCACCCGTCACCAGTGTACAGTCAACCTTCATCAGCCCTGCGCTTTAACGGTTCAGTCATGCCTTCGATCACGTGGCTGCTTGTTTCTCTATCCTGTCTTATTTCAGTTAACAGTGATCTCTACTTATCTCTGTGCTGTTGCAGCTTTCTCAGAGGCAGACTATGTCATGGTGGTGTGTCACCACTGCCTTTTTAAAAAAAAATAAAAATCTAATCCTCTCTGAATGGATTCTGATCATCAGACATTTCATATTGCTGGGTTATATTGTAGCTTGTTTACTTTTAGGGTTATATTTATTTTATTTTTCGAGAATATAGTATTTCCTTGAAAAGGTCCGTAATGTTTTCCATCCTGCCTGAGCTCATTTATTCCCACGGGGGATGTGCAGGACTCTACATCTTTGCCGGCACTTGCTTCTCTTCAGCCTTTTTGGCAGCAGCTGTCCCTCCTAGGGTGTGGAGATCCCTCACTGGCTTTTGACTGTGCTTCTGTGGTTAGTGGGTCTGAGCGTTTTCTCACATATCTGTGATTGTCTTTAAAGTTTTTGAATTGTAATTTTTGCAGGAAGTGAGTGTGTGCCCTACGGCCAGGCACAAAGCTTTGCAACAACAGCAACAATTACAACAGTATCAATCCTGTTTCCCTCTTTTTTTTTTCTCTATTTTTCTCTCCAAAGAAAAAAACTTTCACATTATGCAAATTTTTGCCTCTGTGTGTCTGGATACTGTTTGTATATTGCTATTTTCTTGCTTCGTGTTTTGCATATGTGCATATTCATGTATGCAGATGCACCTGTGTGTGTGTGTGTGTCTGGTGTTTGTGTATCTGGTGTGTGTGTGTGTGTGTGTGTGTGTGTGTGTGTGTGTGAGTATGAAGACCAGATCACAACCTCAGACATCCTTCCCCATCCACTTTGCTTATTTGACACAGGATCCCTCACTGTTCCGGATTTTTTAAGGTAGGGCAGGCTGGCTTGCTGGTAAGCCTCAGAGATTCTCCTGTCTCTGATCCCAAACACTAGGATTTTGGTTGCCTGTCTCCACCATGAAGATATGAAAAAAAATTCATTTAATTAATTTATTTGTATTTATTTTTGTTTTTGAAATTATAACACATTGCATCATTTCCTCCTCCCATTCCTCTCTCTAAGCCCTACCATATGTACCCTTCTTTGCTTTCTTTCAAATTTATGACCTCTTTTTTTATTAATTATCATTACATGTATATTTTTTAATAACATGGACTCTGAAGTTTGAACACAGGTCCTCATGCTTGCAGGACAATCATTTACTGACTGAGCTCTCTCACCTTCTTTCATCAATTTAATGTATTATCTAATGGCTTCTGAGGCAAAGCTGGCAAGTTTTTCTTGTGCAGCCACCATGTTCTGTGTATCAGGTGACAGTAGTGTTTAAGAAATGTGTCCTACTTCTCCCTCATGGCCAGAGAGAGTAGAGTGATGTTTTAAACATGGAACTCATTCCAAGGACGTGACTCAATTGGCTGCTAAGTGGATTTAACTTTTCCTCTTTCCTCCTTCCTGACAGAACAGCTGATGTCTGAACTGTTATCTTAGAACCATAAAATAAACTGGAAAATTGGATTTCTCCTCTGAAGAGAGTGGAACAGGAAAATCGAAGCCCAGACTCCTGCTTTTCAGGGAAACATCTCCATTCACTTAACCCAAATTGCTTTCCTACCCCTTGCTAATCATTCATTCTTTTCTATGTGAAACTGGATTTTATGCACTATGGTCAAATTTCAAGAAATTCCTGAGTTTTACAGAAAATATAGATTGTGGACCTATTTTATTTTTTCATATTTTGTGAATATTTTCCAGAAGCTAAGTGGCAAGAATGAGCCTTGTGTTCTCCTTGGAAGTTAACAATTTGCTATATCTTTAATGTACAACTTTCTAGCAAGGCTGGGTCTATGCTCATCTAGAGCAGCTGCATGTCAACACATCTGTCTTACCTCCTTGTTGCCACCATTAAATATTATTACAGTTTTAAATGTCCACTGGTCTGATTTGATCGACAACTTTGTTTCTTGCATTACTGGTGAGGTGACATAAATGTAACAAAAATAATCTTTAAAAAAAAAACAAAAACCAAACCCTTTGTTTCATCCTCTGTCTCCTTTTCCCTCTCCTCCTCCTCCTTTCTCTCCTTCCCTTCCTTCTGCTCTCCATACCGCACCTTCAGTACAGGAGATTGAAGTTATGCCCTCTCACATACTAGGTACATATTCTACAACCCAGCTATATATCTAGCCCTCTTTTAAACTTTTCGTTTGAGATAGGATTTCAGTAAGTTGTCAGGATGGTCTTGAAGTCACTCTGTGGCCCAGGCTGGACAGAAATTTTATAATCCTTCAGCGTCAGCCTCCTGAATCACTGGGATTAAAGGCCTGAACCACTAGGCTCAGTTCTTTGAATTTACTGAGACTCTGTGTCATTTGATGATTCTCTCAGTGAGTCCCTCACACCCCCTACCCCAGCCCTGGAGACCCTGGACATCCTATCTGACTCTGCTTCGAAGAATCCCACATAGAAGCACGTCTATTATTTCTTCTGTTGTAAAGTTTTTGTGTGTTTTGCTTATTATTTTTTAACTTTTCTTATCCTTTCAAAGACCTACTCATTTACCAAATGCTTTCCTTTCATGTACCAAGACTTTCCTTTTTCAGATATTGTTGGAAATATCTGTTGCTGATATTTGTTCTAAGTTTTTCACAATGTATATTTAGTTGCTTATTATCTTTGGCATATGAAAGATAGCATTTTAATATGGTTACATATATTCATGTTTTCCTTATATTGCTTTTTCATTTAAATTATATCTTCCTATTTAGATGATTTTAAGATACCTTTTTCTTCACATCAGTTTTTACATTTAAGTCTTTAGTACAATGAGAACTTACTTGGTTATGCACATATACTGAAGTTTTCCTTTATTTTGCATGTGATTTAATATTTAAAAATTTTTTTATTGAAAAAAAAATTTATTTTGTGAATTTCACATCATGCACCCTGTTCCCTCCCATCTCCCATTTTCCCCCAGACCCATCCTCCACCCTTGCAATCTGTCTCAACATAAAAAATAACAGCTCATTTTGGAAGCTGCAGTGTGTCTCAGTATGTCCCACAATATTCCCCTCTGTCCACACATTCTGCTTGCAAATGTTCATTATAATGACTCCTTGGTCTGGTATGAAGTCCCTGATTTCCACTACTCTATCAGTACTGGAGCCTCACTGGAACTCCTCTCAGATATGCTGTAACTGTCCTGTATCATGGAGATCCTGCAGTTCTGAGTTGTGGAACTGACCTCTTTTTGCACTCCAGCACATCCACGGGGTAGATGTTGGGGTGGGCCAACTCAAAGCCCTGGTTCTGGACCTGCAATCCCCACTTGCATGCCCAGTTCTGCTAAGGAAAAGTGCAGGACCTTCTCTCCAGAGTGTTACAGCATGTGAAGGGAAGGGACAGCTCTCCTGCTCTTGTGTCCCCTTCTGGGACAGATCTCCTGTCGGTCACTGGTGGTGATGGCAAAAGGGAGGGGAGGGGATCTCTTCCTAACCAACACCACCACATAGCAGATTGAAGACAAGGCTGGCTCTCCACACTCACTCCCTCAGGGCTGGCTCACCCACAACCCCCATATCCAGGACTAGCTGTAGTGTGCTACCCAGGAAAGGTAGAGGACCTGCTCTCCCAAGTGATCCAGCATATGAAGGGAAGGAATAGCTCTCCTGCTCTTTTGATACCACCTGGGCCAGATCTCTTGTTGGCCAATGGTGGTGAGGGCAAAAGGGAGGGGAGAGCATTTTTCCCTAGCCAACACCACCACATAGCAGACTGAAGGAAAGGCTGGCTCTCCCACACTCACTCCCTAGGGTTGGCTCACTCACAACCCTCACATCCAAGGCCAGATAGAGTTCTTCTAGTTTCTGTTTTTTTTTTTTTTTTTTTTTTTTGTCCTGTCCTGGGAGTCCATCCAGTGTTTGCCTGGTACTGATCTGGTAGTCATCACAGGCTATCTCATGGCACCAAAGTGGTGGTGGTATCCATTTTGCTTTTTTCCCCCAGGAATGTTAGGCTACTATTCATTCAGATGTTCATAGGTTAGAACATTGACTGTAGGTATAGCCTCTCTCTTCTCTCTGCCACCTACTGATGCACCTGTGACATAGCAGTCACATCTGCAATGCATATAGGGGCAGGTATGGTTTAATATTTTATAGCACATTTCATTCACTGACAGTCACTACCCTCACTGTCTTGCAGTGTTCTCTAGAACAACTAGTGGCTGGTTATTTATTTTTGGATAATCTGTAGTTTTGGGAGGCTATTGGTTCTTTGGTCTCTTTTGTGCTTATCAAATTCAAATTATCAAAATTCTGTGAGATAATTTTCTATGGAGAGGTCCATTAATACTAACTAATATTTTCCCCAAATAAAGGCACCTCTTTTTTTAACTTTAACTTTTTTTTCTAGAATAAGTTTATAATCATTTTGACCTATATTCAAAATAGCTAAATAAGTAGACTTTAAGTCTGTGTTACCTTACTGTTATGCCCTACCCATATGAAGTTCTTACTTGTCAGAAAGCTTTGGTCTTCTTATCCAGAACCATTATTTACTTCATACTTTTCAAACTTCATAGTTTCTTTTATAAAGAGCCCGTGCATATCTTTTTAGGGTCATTATTGTAGATAGTTGCTTTTTTTGGCTTACTTTTGTAAATGTAATTTTGTTTCCATTATGTCTTTCAAATGATTCTTTCTGGCATATAGGAAATCTGATTTTTTTATGTTTTTCACATTTTTACATTACATATGGCCATTCAATGAACACTAATAAATTATAAGAGATTTTAAATGGATTTGCTAGTGTTTTCTGGGACATAATTAAATTTTAAACCTGGCTTTCATTGAGCTTGCTGAATTTTATTAATTGCTCCTGATTCTCTTCTATGTACCACACTGCAGGGGAGGGCTAAGGCCAAGTGAAGTTCTTATGTGAAGTCCTTGTTCAAGGGGAGGCTAGAAATGTATGTAAAAAGAGGCTGAAATGTTGTCACTCTGGGCAATCTGAGCCCATTTCAGTGCAGAGAAAAACACATTCCATGACATAAAGAGGCATCTGGGTGGGGACTGTAAGAAGTTGGTAACTAGAGGCTGTGTTTCACCCAAACCCCACAGTGTGTCCCCTGCAGCTGATCTCCCTAGGGCCCATCTTGTGACAGGTCTCAGCAGCCAGCATGCTTCTTGCTAGTCCTGCCATCTCTGTTGCTCAACTTGATGCTGCAAACCTCCCCTGTCAGTCTCTGGCAGAATATTTTCTCAGGCCCCCAATGCCAAACAAAAGAATAAATAGTTACAGCATTTTCAAAAATAGATATAATATGTTTGCCTCCCATCCTCACCAGGGCACAAAACTCATGTCTTATCTTTCTATCTTGCATCAGCCTGCCAGTGTCTGACACATAAAAGACAGACTTTAATTGAATTGGAGCTTTTTTACATTTATGAAAGTTTTGCTCATTGTATAGTTTATGCTCAAACCCATTCCTCACCATCAGTTCACTCACCCTAATTGAAACCTATCAATTTATATTCCTATTTTTTTCTTTTTTGGTCATGTTTCTTTCCTTCTTACCAGGTTTCTGTCTGTTTTTTTCAGCTTTTCCCATTGCTGTTCAGAGGCTGGCTTTTAAACTGTTCATTCCAGTCTCACGAAGAAAAAAAAACTTGGAAGTTTTTTTGTCTGTTTGTTTTGTTTTTATCAGTTTTCTAAACATGAAGTAGAGAAAGTCAGAGGAAATTCTTTTTTTTTAATTTTATATAAGTACTTTATTTTTTTTCTTCAAGTTACATCTCAGTCACAAACCCTTCCCTATTCCCCCTTCCTGTCCCACCCTTCCACCCTCTTCCCCCCCAACAGCTTCCCTTTTCAATCCAACAAATGGTTCTTTCTCTTATAACAGTAAATTCTATACAAAACAGCAGAATTAAATATGCCACATTTATGAGAGTTAAATGGCCCAGTATACCTTCCCAATGTCCAGTTCATACATATTTGGCCCCGGACTTTAACCTTCTACCTTCTAATTCTAATGAACTATCCATCATAGCAAGGATAACCAATCTTATGGAGGGGCCTCATGTGTAATGGAGAGGTATTTTAGTGATAATGTCTTTAGCAAAATATTTAATAAGGGAGACTGCTACTGATATAGTCACACCAGACTCTGGGAGGAATGGAGATGTTGAGTAAGGGTCCTTGTGCATAACCTTGTCCATATTTTGGGTATATGCCCAGGAGTGGTATACCTGGGTCTTGTGGTAGAACTATTACCAGTTTTCTGAGAAACCACCAGGTTGACTTCCAAAGTGGTTGTACAAGTTTGCACTCCCACCAGGAATGGAGGAGTGTTCTCCTTGTTCCACATCCTTGCCAGTATGAGCTGTTGTTTGACTTTGTGAACTTAGCCATCCTGACGGGTGTAAGATGGAATTTCAGAGTCATTTTGGTTTGGATTTCTCTGATGACTAAGGATGTTGAACATTTCTTTAAGTGCTTCTCAGCTATTTGATGAGGTAGTGTTAAGCATTCTAAATGTTAATTGGTCCTGTTTGCTGTCTGTTACTTAATTGACTTTGATTGGTTAAATAAATGCTGAGGCCTAAGACTGGGCAAAGACAGAGAAAGGTAGGACTTCCTGAGATTAGAACAGGAAGCCTGCACTTTAGACAGAGGATTCAGGATTTCCAACCAGGATAGGAAGGAGGATGACACACACCATGGGTTAGGAAAAAGAACCTCATTCCACATGGCCAGGAACATCGGCATATTGTGGAGAATGGGGACGTATGTATATATGGGGTCATATTTGGGTAATAGAATTAAGAACTAACTTAGATGGGCTAGGATTGCACAATTCAGGCCAAGGCTTGTTAAAATCCACCTGGTGTCTGTGTGTGCTCATTTATAATGGCGAATTAAGGTTAACAGACACCAAACAAATTAATAATCTAAATATGGTTAAACAATTTAGTTGATTATTTCTACAAATGGTGCCCAACGTAATCTAATTAAATTTTTTTACAGCTATTAGTGATTCCTCTGTCATTAATTCTCTGTTTAGATCTATACCTCATTATTTGGTTTGATGATGTCTAGTTTCCTGAGTTCTCTATATATCTTTGATATCAGGCCTCTGTTGGATATGAGTTGGTGAAGTTCTTTCCCATTTTGTAGGCTGCTGTTTTGTTCTTTTGACAGTGTCTTTTATCTTACAGAAGCTTTTCAGTTTTATGAGGTCCCATTAATTAATTGTTGATCTTAGTGCCTGAGTTATTGGTGTTCTATCCATGAAGTTGACTCCTATGCCAGTGCATTCAAGGCTATTCCCCACTTTATCTTCTGTCAGGTTCAGTGTATCTGGTAGTAGGTTGAGGTCTTTGATCCACTTGGACTTAAGTTTTATGTAGGGTGATAGATATGGATCTATTTGTATTCTTCTACATGCAAACATCTAGTTAGACCAGCACCATTTGCTGAAGATCCTGTCCTTTATCCATTGTATAGTTTTGTATTCTTTGTCAAAAATCAAGTGACCATAGATGTGTAGGTTTATTTCTGGGTCTTTGATTTGTTTTCATTGGCCAGCCAGTCTGTTTTTATGCCAATACCTTGAGGTCTATATTACTATTGCTCTGCATTAGAGCTTGAAGACAGAGATGGTGACACCTCCAGGAGTTCTTTTATTATATAGTGAAACTACAATTTGATTATCAATTATATTTATTAATAAGTATAAACTCTGATATTAGGCTGGCAGAGAAGCTAGGTGGCTGGTGGGATGCTGGCAGGCCTGATCAACTTTAACTGGTGGCCTGATTTGTCCTAGTGAAAAAGCCCTGGACCAAGGGTGACCTTCACCACCTGTAACCTCAACTCTGTTAACTAATATCTTCATTAATAACTGTAAGTTGTTATATTAGACTGAATAAGCAGCCATCAGCCTGGTGGGAAGGCCTGGCAGAGATATACAGGACAGCTGCCAGATAGTTATTAATAACTATAAACTGTTACATTCGACCAGCAGAATCACCAGAGGCCTGGAGGGACAGCTGCCAGGGCTCAGTGGGAGGCCCATGGGCCTGGATTGCTTTGACTGGTGGCCTATAGGCCGCTCTGGCCCTTTCCCTTGTAATTAAATACAGCTAGACCTTTTAATGTTTCAACACTTAGCCCTTATCTGGGCAGACTCTCAACGAGCTAATCTAAACTAACCTGGACCACCTAATTACATATAGCCATGTGGCCTGTTGTTACCTCCCAGAGCTCTCAAACACATCTGTCTGCTTCTGTGTCCCCTGGCAGAAAGAGAGATTCCTCTGTGTAAATATTACAAAGATCTACAGGCATAGATTCAATAATCTACCTTTTCCCCTAACATTCTCATATTATGTCTATAACCTTAATTTTGTATCAATAACAAAGATATTTAGTAGTAGATTCAATAATCTACACTTTTTTCCTATCATTCTTATGTCATCATGTCTATAATCTCCCCTCCTATTTATTTGTTTTTTAAAAAGTCTTTTCCCCTACATATGAGGGAAAGAAGGACAGAGAAAGAAATCCCTAAGTCTAATTTCCTATACCTTGCTTAACAAGACCATTTAACAACTCATAATCCATCCCTCTAAGCAACATCTATAACCCATCAAATAACCAAAGAATCACCCACCCCACTTTATGGGAATGGGGTGTTGCTTACTTAAAATTACTTCCTGTTGAATTGGGATGCAGAAAACCTGTTTGGGTGCCCAAATAAAATGGGAAAAATAGTTAAGCAAGTTAATAGTAATATTTGTTGTTCAGTTTCTATGTGCTCAGCAATTTGAATGTCCTGAGCAGTTTGTAGTCTGAAGCTGAACTTTGGATGGGAAAGTCCAGGGCTATATTGAAGTCCTGGCTGGAATAGCCTCTGAGGCTCCATCATTTGGGCTACTTGTCTTGTCTTCTTTGGTGTCTGATCTCTTTTTCTTCATAATTTCTAGTTTTCCAGTGGTCTCTGTACTCCTTAGTTGGATGTTTTTATTTTCCTGGAAAGATAAGAACAGAAACCTGGTCTTAGCTCTGGGGTATTCTTTTTTTTTTTTTTTTGCATGTAATATCTTTCTTAGGACAAGTTGTTTTTTGGCAATAGAAAATAAATTTCATCTTTCAAAAGAAATCTTGAAAATTTGAAACTAAATATATCTTTAGGTGTATGTAAAACAAAATAATCTTAACTTTCTCTCAATATCTATTATAACAAAACAATCTTAAATTTCTATCAATATCCATTAATATAACAAAATAATCTTACATACTAAAAAACTGGCAGCCTTCTAAACAGAGGTTCAGAACAGAATTAAAAATAGAGGAATTCATAATGCCTCAATACGTTTGGATTCCAATTGAGTTTGTTCCTCTTAGCATGCAAATGATTTTTACCCTGACAATTGTGGTTCTGTGTATCTTTTTTGAGAAAGTTCAGACTAGGATAGTCTTAAAGGAAAGAATTTACAGATGGAATGCTAAATTGTCAACAATGATAATGAAGGAAAGAGGGAGGCCTTTCCTGATAAATAAGGCAAAATTGATGGCAGCTGGAGCTAAGAGCTCCCTGGCTATGAGGTGCTTCTCAGGACTTTCTGGGAAGGGTCCACCAATGAAATACAGTCAGAACTAGTTTTCAAGGAATAATGAACAGAACTTTAACTGCAGCATGGGATAGCATGGTTAGACATGCCAAGGCTTTTGGAATGTTGTTTGTTTGCTTGATTTTTCTTTAGATGTCTTTGATTTTCCTATATCGGGAGGTAGAAAGGATATTTTTCTGGTTTGGCATTGCTAAAACATAAGAGATTTTTGAAGATTTTGGGCAGATTTCAAATTGTCACTACAGTTCAAGGTTGCTCTTTGGGTCACAGAGTTACTAAAATCTGGGATTTAAGTAAAATATTTGAGCAGGGTGGTACTGGCACACACCCTTAATCCCATCACAGTAGAGGAAGAAGCAGGCAGATCTCTGGATTCTAGACCAGCCTGGTTTAAACAATGAGGGCATGGCAGGAACCCTGCTGATAAAATAAGTCTGCTTACTAAAGACAGTCTAGATTTCAAAAATGACACATTTTTTTCCTTGATGTTAAGTATAATAATATCCTTACTGATCTAATGGATAAATGTACATAATCTTAAATGTACATAAAGAGAAAGAAATTACAAGCCAGTCTTCTTAGGTGTGGGGCTCCCACTGGAAAACTGGTTTCAAGAGGCATTTGTCCCTAAAAGAGAACTGTTAATTGCTGGGTGTGGAGCTACATACCTTTAATCCTAGAATTTTGGAGGCAGAAGCAGGCTAATCTCTGTGAGTTCAAGGCTAGCCTAGTGCAAAGTGAGTCCAGGTCAAGGATACAGAGAAATACTGTCTCAGGGGGAAAAAAAAAAAAAAAAGGACAGAGAGAAAAAGTGATATATTCTGTTAACCAATGTAAGGACCCAGAGTTAGGCTAGGGAAGAACATGCAAACAGCATGCCTCACACAGCCAACAGTTAAGAAAAGCTTAACATAAAGTTACATATCATGCTATTTTACACCAATCTCTTTAAGAATGGGGTTTCCATGGGAGAATTGGAGCTCAAACTAATACAAAACGGTTTAATTAATGTTATTGTTTACTAAGGGTAATTCAATTATTTAGGTTTATACCTTGATCTCAAAACTTGGGAGACAAGGGAAGAACAGGTTCCTTGTGTGTTCAAGGCCAATCTAATTTACAGAGCTCTATAGAGCAAATCAAGACAGCCCAAGCTACAAAGAGAGACCCTGTCTCAATAAGGATAGATATATCCACATAGAAATTAAATCTCCAAAGAAAGGAGAAAAGGAAAGAAGAAATATATAAATGCATACCTTTGTTCCCAAAACATGGGAGACAAAGACAGAGACAGATTGGTTCCTTTTGCGTTTGAGGCCAATCTAATCTACAAAAAGCCAGAACAACACAGAATAAACCTGTTTTAATCAATTAATAAATTTATGTCAACTGTAGAGGAGAATATTTAACTCCATTCAGTCTTATGCTGTATTTTCAATTTAAAATATATTATATATAATACTATTACATGCCATATTTTTATATGGCATGAATGGAGACTTACAAATGTCTTTCTTCTGTTCAAAAAGCAGAAAATATTCCTTCATTGATTTGTGCATCTTGCACATCCAAGGCATTTTGGTAATCGCAGAACTAAATGTTACTTATGAGAAATTATATATTTTCAGAACAATGGGACCTGAGTCCAAGGAAGATGAGACAAGTAACCCAAATGATCCAGCCTTATAGACTGTCTCAATAGCTGTTTCCTCCAAAATCTGCATCCAGAACAACTTCAAACAGCTTGCTGAGATGACCCAGCCTCAAAGACTGTTCCAGACAGGACTTCAGTGACACCCTGAACTTTCCTACCCAAAGTCCAGACTTCAAACTGCTCAGGACATTCAAATTGCTGAGCACATAGAAACTGGACAACAAATGTTACAATTTATTTGCTTAACCATTTTTTTTTCATTTTATTTGGGCCCCTAAACAGGTTTTCTGTGACCCAATTCAGCAGGAAGCAGTTTTAAGAGAGCGACGTCCCATTCCCAAAAAGTGGGGTGAATGATTCTTTGGTCATTTGATGTGTTATAAATGTTGTTTAGGGGTAATGGCTAAAAATTGTTTATGGTCTTGTTAAGCAAGGTATAGAAAGTTAGACTTGAATATTTCTTTTTCTTTTCTCTATCCTTCTTTCTCTCTTATATAGTGGGAAAAGACTTGAAAAGAAAAAGAGGGGGAATATATGTATATAATATAGAAATGATAAAATATAAGGATAGATTATTGAATCTGCTCTGAAACTTAAAATTATTGTTACTCTTAAATAAGGTTATCTTTTGATACATTGGTATAGAATTTTGTATATTGATACAAAAATAAGATTAATTTTGATTCATTAGTATAGAATTTTATATTTTGACACATAATATGTATATGTCAACTCTTATATAAGGTATTGTGCCTATACAACTCATTTAAAAATACAGGTTTACTTCCAATCCTTTTATGGGTTGCTATTGCAATCTATTTAGGAGTCTGGATAATACAAGTTGACTGGCCAGTTGAGCTTCTGGTCATGTCAAATACTAGTGTTAATTTATCACAAAATAGACTTAATATGTTAAACAGAGAGTAAATGGTTAAAAATTTGCAGTTTGCTTGTTCAAAGATAGATAGATTGATGATAGATAGATTTATAAATTAATAGTAGATGTCTTCAAAACCCTCAGAGGCATACAGAAAATGGCATTTAAAGATGTTTTTATTATTTTAAGAATTGTTTGACTTAAGACAGTCAGCTCCTGACAGCTCCATTGTGACTTGGAAGAAGACAATGAGCATCAAAAAGAAATCTCCAATCAGGAGATAATTCCTCAAAAAGAAATCTCCCATCAGGAGAAAATTACGATTGGGCAAAAATGCCCCTGCTTTCTCAACAGACTATATACAGTCCAAAGATGGACCAGAGCTTAAATGCAGGTAAGTCAATGTCTCCTGATTCTGCAGAGACAGAATGGGAAAATCTTTATTTCCTGCTGCACAATTTAGTCTGAAAAATGCTTGGCCAGAAGGCTGAAGATGATGCTCCAATGACATCAAGAGATATTTGGGACTGTCTAGGCAACAAACTGTCATATTTCTTTTTGGAAGCTGCTCTCCTATGCTTCCTACTCACTCAAATAGTAACTTTATCCCTTTTATGTCTTTGATGGGATTGAAGGCATAATAGTTATAAAATTTCAATTGAACTTGAGTTTTTTAGGATTTAAAAGGATATTTTCAAGTTTAAATAAAATCTTTAGGTTTAAAAATATAGGATATGATAGAAATTATTTATGTTCAGAACTTTAGACACAGCAAGATAGATAGATGATTTTTTTCAAGATTGCCTGATACAAACATTATGTGCATAACTTTTATATATGGTTTTCTTCATTGTTTCATATTTGTTCTTATTGTTTTTACTATATAAATTTAAAAATTTAGCCTTTTTATTAGACAAAAGGAGGGAATTGTTGGGGTAGTGTTAAGTATTCTAAATGTTAATTAATTGGTCCTGCTTGCTGTCTGTTTCTTACATTGACTCTGATTGGTTAAATAAAATTTAAAGGTAACGCTTCCTAATGGTATCATACCTAGAGATACTTAAAAATAAAATGTGAAGCTCTGACCTCTTGATACCAACCGTCTAAAATGGTCTAGGATAGTTAAGTAAAACAAACTCCTAGTCATGCAAACATGTCACTTTGTTAGCTACTATGACAGTCTATCACAGATATTCTCTAAGCTACCCAGTAATCAAGTTGCTAAGAGACAAGCAACATTTGCTTATCTAAATACAAGAGATGGATAGGGCATCTTCAAACACCCCAAGAGATCTGCAGAATATGGCATATAAAGATGTTATCTTAAATTAAGATTTTCTTTTCTTTTTTTTGATATCGAGACATATCAGTGCCTGACAGCACCCCCTATTCTACTCCAAGTAGAAGATAAGCATCGAAGAACCTCCACTGTAAGATGGTTGAATTAGTGGCAAGCCTATCTCTTGGCATGAAAAAACCCCTTGCACCAACTGCAGACAGACTGCTGTCCAAAAAGGACAAAACTTGGTAGCAGAGAAGTCAACAGCCTAACTCTGCCAAGACAGGGTAGGTAAGTCCTTCATAATCCCTGCTCTACAACAAATGTCTGTCAGAGAAACAGGACCCAAAGGCTGAAGACTGATGCAGGAATGTATGGAGAGAAAATGGGAACTGTCCAGGCAGTCATTGGTATGTCCTTTCTTAGTTTTGGAAGCTGCAGGCCCTGCACTTCCTATATAAGCAAATATATTTATCCCTCTCAGGTCTCTGAGGTGGTTGAAGAATAGACAGCTAGAGTCTCATAGTTAAATTTTGAGTTGTTTAGGAATCAAGAGGGTGTTATAGATTTAAGAAGATACTCTTAAAAGTGTGTTGCAAGTTAGTATGAATGTTGAGTCACATACAGACCTTTAAACTCAAGGAGATGATTAGATAGTAGAATGTTAAAGTCAGGGGCCAAATATGTATAAACTGGACATTGGGAAGGTATACTGGGCCATTTAACTCTCATATATGTGGCATATTTATATCTGTTGTTTTGTATAATACTTACTGTTATAAGAGAAGGAACCATTTGTTGGACTGAAAGGGGAAACTTCTGGGGGGAAGAGGGTGGAAGGGCGGGATAGGAAGGGGGAATAGGGAGGGGTTTGTTACTGAGATGTAACTTGAAGAAAAAAAAAATAAAGTATTTAAAAAAAAATGCCGAGGCCTGAGATTGGGCAAAGACAGAGAAAGGTGGGACTTCCTAACAGGAAGCCTGCACTTTAGACAGAGGATTTACGCATTCCAGCCAGCAGCAGGAAGTAGAATGCACTCCAGCCAGGAGCAGCAGGATGAAGGAGGCACACACCATGGGTTAGAAAGAAGAACCTCATTCCACATGGCCGGGAACATCGGCATATTGTGGAGAATAGCAGTCCAAGGGGACATATGTATATATGGGGTCATATTTGGGTAGTAGAACTAAGAGATAGCTTAGATGGGCCAGGAATGCACAACTCAGGCCTAGGCTTGATAAAATCCACGTGGTGTCTCTGTGTGCTCATTTATAATGGTTGCTTAAAGATTAATGGTTCCGAACAAATTAACAATAATATAAATACTGGATAAATAGTTTAATTAGCCATATATTTTTTTTTACATATATCCATCCTCCATCCTAGATGACAACAAACAATCACAATACATAATATATATCCATTCATCCTAGACAACAACAAACAATCACAACACATAACATATATCCATTCATCCTAGACAACAACAGTCACAACACATATCATATATCCATTCATCCTAGATGACAACAAACAATCACATCACATAACATATCACACAAGAAAAAACTCCCATCTCTTCTCTTGGGAATGGACATATAAATATTTTTGGCTACCCTTTAAAAATTGAGATATTGGCTAGTTCCTGGGAAAATTAGTTATAGCTTTTGTTGTCTAGTCTCTGTATGATTGATCATTTTTGGGACAGCTCTTTTAAAAATTGATTTGCATGCAAATTTTTTGAGAAAACAGTAACTGAAGCAGTCTGTTAGACTGAATCATCTGGCCTATTTATCTTGTCATTGTTGTCATTTAGTCTTTGGCTCTGAAAATAAAGTTTTGCTATAAATTTGAGCAAGTGAAAGGCATATAACAACTTTGTAAGTCCATTTAAAGCATAAACTCCATCCATGCTGGATGAAAGATTGGAATATCATGAACAACAAACAGTTAATAAAAAACTCTTACCATGCAAAGACATTCATGTTCTGCCTGGTCAAATCTAATCTTTATAAGTTTTGTTGGTAACCACATTTTTCATTCCATGTAGACACATAGGCATAACTACATCATCATCTTGAAACTATTGCAGGTTTCCACTCTAAAGTCAAAATATCCTTATAGTATATTGGTTGGTTTGATTTCTCAGTTTTTTTGTATAACCCAGTGTCTCTCAACTGCAGTGGTACCTTTTTCACCAACATTTAGGAAATTCAAAGTTAGCAAAGCATTGTGCAATCTATCCCTGGGATTCCTTAATTCACCCTTTTGTTTAATAAACATCTCTTTTAAGGTATGATTAGCTCTTTCTACAATTGCTTGTCCTGTAGGATTGTGTATAACCAGTAACATGCTTTATATTATAATATGCAAAGAATTGCTTCATTTTATTAGATGCATATGCAGGAGAATTATGAGTCTTAATTTGTGCAGGTATACTCATAAATGCCATTATTTCTAATAAATGAGCAATAACACAAACAGCTTTTTCAGAACTTAGAGCAGTTGCCCATTGAAATCGAGTATGTAGCAATGGTATGATGTATGTACCTTTCCCCCCCAAATTCTGCAAAATGAAACACATCCATTTACCAAACTTCATTCTTTTTAGTATCTCTAGGGTTACTGTCAGCAGGTAATGGAGTTTGGTTATACAGAGACCATGAAGGACATTTTTTTTTCTTATTTCCCTAGCTTGTTGTCAGGTAATAGAGAATTTTTTCTTTAAACTTGAGCTGTTAACATGATGTTTCTCATGAAATTTTGAGGCTTTCAACACATTTCCTATTAGTAATTGATCAATCTCCTCATTTCCTTGTGGCAGGGGACCTGGCAAAACTGTACAAGACTGAATATGAGTTATATATAATGGGCTATTTTTATTTCTCATGACCTATTGTGTAGGGGCTAAATAAATTAGATTTAGAAAATATATAGGAGTTTCTGATACTGTCTCTTAATTCGGGGCCTGAAGAGCATTATCAGCATGAAGTCAGCAAAAATGGGAAAGACTCAATAGCCGGAAAAACAAGTTTGAAGTCAGGAAAACAGGAAAGACTCAATAGAATTGAAGAAACAAAGTATCTGGCCTGACATTGTTTTCAGCTGCTAAGTGGGCGGAGCCCAAATTAAGCTGAAAGAGAGTTCCTCCTATTTGAGGACAGTGCGTGGAGCCCAGAAGAGAAGAGGCCCCTGATGCTAGAGAGCTCCAAGAGTCCTGCTGAAAAAAGGGCTGGCCATTGATGGCCAGCTCTCTCCCTGAAGCAGAAAGAAGCCGGTGAGCAAAGAAAGCCTGAGCAAGACACCAAAAGGCCAAGGACTGGACCCTGTGGCTCAGCTTTTGCCTAGAGGGGTTTGATCTGTCCAAACAGTGGCCTAAAGGAAAGGGTGCCTGGCTTTAAGGACTGAGGCAGAGCAGCTGAGTTCCTGATTCAAAAGAAGTAAGTTGACCTGCAGACGGCTGGGGTCTCCCACAGAGAAGAAAGCAAGAAGCCTTATTTAAGGTGAGACTGCAATAACCAGTGACCCTGACGAACCTGCATCTGAGAGATCCAGAAAAAGGACTGCTAAGTGTGTTAAAGAACCTACAACAAAGACTGTGTTCCTGACGACTGAGGACCTGCCCCAGAGACTGTATCATTCTAAAAGGTTATGAAAGTGGTTGTTATAATTATCAATAGGTTTGTTGGTGTTTGTTATAAGTGAATTTAGTAATAAATAAATAAGTGTTAAATAATAATTTAAAAGTTCGGATACACTATTGTATCATCAGAATTTATTAATGTATAAATAAAGAATTTAATTCTGTGTTATCAGGAATAAATTCAGCAGTTTCTATATGCAACACAACTCTTTCTGCATATAGAGAATCAGTAATTATGTTAAGAGACTTGGGAAAATCTAAAACACCATAAGGATTGCATACAATTCTGCTTTTTGAAGCGAGGTATATGGACTTTTGATTGCCTTGCTGCCTTCATCTGTCTTATAACTTGCCATTCTCATCTTGATAGCATCAGTATAGAAGGTTGATCCGGGGGGACCAAGATAACGGCGACCTACACTGACGCATTTTGAACGCAGGGAAAAAAGAGTCATAAAAAACACAGAGTTATTGGGCACTGTGCAAAAACCGGAGGGGCTAGACCCCCCTGGGAACATTCACAGCTCCTAAGGGACTGTTAAAAGTCCCAGGGTAAGGCTCTCCCCCCATCTCTTGCAGACATGGAAGCCACTAAACCTGGGATTCGGGAACTCCCATTTGGAGAGGTGCCTGGTAAGATTGACCCCAACTCACAGCAGGCAGAATCAGAGGCCACTTGGTGATCGATCACTAGCCTACTGGGCTCCCCACACCTCAGGAAGAACTTATAGCCACTTAAGAAACTTTGCGGGATAGTGGAAGTCTTAGCAAGGAACAAACAGGGCGCTCAGTGGGTGGTCCGCGGCCGCTCGAGACGTGGAGGGCGGCAGGAGGGGCCGAATCCCCGTGCACTTACGGCAGCGCAGCTGGGGAGGGAGCCCGGCGCCGGCAGGACCAAATCTCCGGGAACCCATGGCAGGACAACTGGGGAGGGAGCCCGGCGTGGGCGGGGCCAGGTATCCACGCACCCATGGCCGGTCAACTGGGGAGGGAGCCAGGCGCGGGCGGGGCCAGGGATCCATGCACCCACAGCTGAGCTGCTGGAGCGAGAGGCCCACTCAGGCGGCCGGAGGATCCGGGGTTCGGTGCACCCACAGCCGAGCAGCTAGGGAGGGAGATCCGTGGCTGGGCAGAAAGGGAGGGAATCAGGCACAGAGGTCAGGCCTGTGGCGAGAAGCCTAGTAAGAAACCAGAAATCAGGGGACCATAGCTGTATTCTGGAAAATTCAGACATATTAGGTGTGGAGCCAGACCCTGTCAGTCTCCGTGACGACAAACAAAGCCCACAGAATCTGTGCCTGGGCAAACAGGTCCATACCATCAGAACCATTACAGGCTGATAACTCAGAGTGCAACATAGAGAAGTCTGAATTGGGAACAGTGAAACAATCCCGGTCCATTACTCATAACCTGGGAATAGGCTGCACCAGTTCACAGTGCTTCAGGTGATTAAAACCACAGTGACCCTGAAATCCCCCTGTAAGCAACAACAGATAGCCAAATAACTCGTGCCCTGCACCAAAGCATCCACTGTGGATCCAAGCACAGAAAATGACAAGAACAGACAGCTAAAAGCATCCAATGGCCAAAGTTCCAAGAAAAAATAGAAATCAAGGAAATATGACTCCAACAAAGCAGAATTATTCTAGCACATCCAATTTGGACGACCTCACACCAACAGAAACACATGAAAACGTTGACAATTCTGCATTATGGAAAGTGATAGAGTCTCTTCAAGAAGAACTTAAATCTATGAAGGAATTCAAAGAAGCCACAACTTTACAAGTCAAAACAACGAACAACACCATTAAAGAGCTCCAAGCCAAGGTGACAGAGCTGGAACAGGAAAAGGACAAAGCAATGAAAGATTTTCATACAAAAACAAGCAAGCTGGAGAAGGAAATGTA
>CAJQZJ010009840.1:3033649-3082585 GCA_907164525.1 Lophiomys imhausi
AAATTTAAACAATATCTACCCACAAACCCAGCCCTACAGAAAATCCTAGAAGGAAAATCCCAACCCAGAGAAGAAAACTCCACCCAAGAAAACAAAGGGAATAGAAAACCCCTCAGCAACTAAACCAAAAGAGGCACAGGACCACCACCTATACCAAACTAATGGGAAATAACAACCCCAGGTCACTAATATCCATCAACATCAATGGACTCAACTCCCCAATAAAAAGACATAGGTTTACAGAGTGGATCCGCAAGCAAGACCCTTCCTTATGCTGTATACAAGAGACACATCTAACTACGAAAGATAGACACTGCCTCAGAGTAAAGGGGTGGGAAAAGGTTTTCCAAGCAAATGGACCCAGGAAGCAAGCTGGAGTAGCCATCCTAATATCAAACAAAACAGACTTCCAACTGAAGTTAATGAAGAAAGACAAAGAAGGGCACTATATACTCATTAAAGTGAGTATTCATCAAGAGGAAATCTCAATACTGAACATCTATGCCCCAAATACAAAGGCACCTACTTTCGTAAAAGAAACACTTCTTTTTTTTTTTTAACTAATTTATTTTTTTTCTTCAAGTTACATCTCAATCACAATCCCCTCCCTACTCCCCCCTCCAGTCCCACCCTTGCACCCTCCTCCCCCTCAACCCCCCCATCCTCTTCCCTTCTTTTTTTTTTAGTTTAAGGTATTTATTTTTCCCCCCAACAGCTCTCCCTTTCAGACCAAATAATGGTTCTTTTTCTTATAACTATAAATACAATACAAAACAGCAGAAATAAATAGGCCACGATTATAAGAGTTATATGGCTTAGCATACATTCCCAATGTCCACTCCATATGTATTTGGCACCTGACTTTAACATTCTACTATCTAAGCATCTCCATGAGTTTAAAGTTCTATATCTAACTCAGCTTTCTTACTAACTTGCCTCATAATTTTAAAAATATCTTCTTAGATCCAGAACACCCTCTTGATTCCTAAACAACTCAAAATTTAACTATGAGACTCTAGCTATCTATTCTTCAACCACCTCAGAGACCTGAGAGGGATAAATATATCTGATTACATAGGAAGTGCAGGGCCTGCAGCTTCCAAAACTAAAAAATGACATACCAGTGGCTGCCTGGACAGTTCCCATTTTCTCTCCATAAATTACAGCATCAATCTTCAGCCATTTGGCCCCATTTCTCTGACAGACATTGGTTGTAGAGCAGGAATTATGAAGGACTTACCTACCCTGTCTTGGCAGAGCTAGGCTGTCGACTTATCTGCTTCCAAGTTTTGTCCTTTTTGGACAGAAGTCTGTCTACAGTTGAAGCAAGTGGTTTTTCTTGCCAAGAGAATGGCTTACCACCAATTCAATCATCTCCCACTGGAGATTCTTCGATGCTCATCTTCTACTTGGAGTAATATAGGGGGTGCTGTCAGGAGCTGACATGAAAGAAACACTTCTAAAACTTAAAGCGCACGTCAATCACAACACATTAGTAGTGGGAGACTTCAACACCCCACTCACAACAATGGACAGATCATCAAGACAGAAGACAAACAGAGAAATATTGAGTCTAACAGAGATCATGAAACAAATGGACCTAACAGATATCTACAGAACGTTTCACCCAAACACAAAGGAATACACCTTTTTCTCAGCACCCCATGGAACCTTCTCCAAAATCGACCACATAGTTGGTCATGAAGATAGTCTCAATAGATACAAGAAAATTGAAATATCACCTTGTATGTTATCAGACCACCACGGAATAAAGCTGGTCTTCAACAGCAAAAGAATCAACAGAAAGCCTACACACACATGGAAATTGAACAGCTCCTTACTGGATGACCACTGGGTCAGGGAAGTAATAAAGAAGGAAATCAAAGACTTCTTAAAATCCAACGGCAATGAAGACACAACATACCCAAACCTATGGGATACATTGAAAGCTGTGCTACGAGGAAAGTTCATAGCACTAAGTGCTTTCAAAAAGAAAATTGTGGCAGCTCATATTAGTGAACTAACTGATAAGCTGGGTGAATTGGAAAAAAAAAGAAACAAACACTCCCAAGAAGAGCAGAAGGCAGGAAATCATCAAACTTAGGGCTGAAATCAACAACGTAGAATCAAAAAGAACTATACAAAGAATCAATGAAACCAAGAGTTGGTTCTTTGAGAAAATCAACAAAATAGACAAACCCATAGCCAAATTAACTAAAAGGCAAAGGGAAAGAACACAAATCAACAAAATCAGAAATGAAAAGGGAGAAATAACAACAGACATTGAGGAGATCCAGAAAATATTCGGGCATTACTTTAAAAATCTATATTCCACTAAATTTGAAAACCTAAGTGAAATGGACAATGTCCTCGATAAATTCCACCTAACAAAACTAAATCAAAATCAGATTAACAGCTTAAACAGCCCAATAACACCCAAGGAAATAGAAACAGTCATTAATAATCTCCCAACCCAAAATAGCCCAGGGCCAGATGGCTTTAGCATGGAATCCTACCGGACCTTCAAAGAGGACCTAACACCATTACTTTTCAAACTCTTCCACCACATAGAAACAGAAAGAACACTGCTAAACTCATTCTATGAGGCCTCTGTCATTCTGATTCCTAAACCACAAAAAGACCCAACAAAGAAAGAAAACTTCAGACCAATCTCCCTCATGAACATAGATGCAAAAATAATTAAATACTAGCAAACCGAATTCAAGAACACATCAAAAGTATCATACACCATGATCAAGTAGGCTTCATCCCAGGAATGCAGGGATGGTTCAATATACTAAAGTCTATCAATGTAATTCACCACATAAACAAGTTGAAAGAAAAAAACCACACGATAATCTCGCTAGATGCAGAAAAAGCATTTGACAAAATCCAACACCTCTTCATGCTAAAAGTTCTGGAGAGAACGGGCATACAAGGACCATACCTAGAAATAATAAAGGCAATATACAGCAAGCCAGTAGCCAACATCAAATTAAATGGAGAGAAGCTTGAAGCATTTCCTCTAAACTCAGGGACAAGACAAGAATGTCCACTTTCACCATATCTCTTCAATATAGTACTTGAAGTCCTTGCTAGAGCAATAAAACAACTAAAGGAGATCAAAGGGATAAAAATTGGAAATGAATAAGTCAAATTATCCCTATTTGCAGATGATATGTTAGTGTACATAAGCGACCCCAAAAACTCCACCAAAGAACTCTTACAGCTGATAAACAACTTCAGCAAGGTGGCTGGATACAAAATTAACTCAAAAAAATCAGAAGCCCTTCTTTATACAACAAACAAATATACTTAGAAAGAAATAAGGGAAACAACCCCCTTCACAATAGCCACAAACAACATAAAATACCTGGGGGTAACTCTAACCAAGCATGTAAAGGACCTATATAACAAGAACTTCAAGCCCCTGAAGAGCGAAATGGAAGAGGCCTTTAGAAGATGGAAAGATCTCCCATGCTCATGGATAGGTAAGATCAACATAATAAAAATGGCTATCCTACCAAAAGCAATATATAGATTTAATGCAATTCCTATCAAAATACCAACACAATTCTTTATAGTCCTGGAAAAAGCTATTCTCAACTTCATATGGAACAACAAAAAGCCCAGAATAGCTAAATCAATCCTGTACAATGAAAAAACATCTGGAGGTATCACCATCCCAGATTTCAAGCTGTACTACAGAGCAACAGTAATAAAAACAGCATGGTACTGGTATAGAAACAGACCAGTGGATCAATGGAATCGAATTAAAGACCCAAACATGGACCCACACACCTATGGCCAACTAATTTTTGACAAAGAAGCCAAAACCACACAATGGAAGAAGGACAGCATCTTCAACAAATGGTGCTGGTCCAACTGGATGTCCACTTGCAAAAGAATGAAATTAGACCCATACCTATCACCTTGAACCAAACTTAAATCCAAGTGGATCAAAGACCTTAACATAAAGCCGGCCACACTAAATATACTAGTAGAAAAAGTAGGAGAAAACCTCGAACCCATTGGCACAGGTGACAACTTCCTGAACAGAACACCAACAGCTCAGGACCTGAGATCAACAATCAATAAATGGGACCTCATGAAACTGAAAAGCTTCTGTAAGGCAAAGGACACTGTCATTTGAACAAAATGGCAACCAACAGACTGGGAGAAAATCTTCACCAACCCCACATCTGATAGAGGGCTATTATCTAAAATCTACAAAGAACTCAAGAAACTAAATGCCAAGAAACCAAATAATCCAATCAAAAAATGGGAGATGGAGCTAAATAGAGAATTCACAAAGGAGGAATCCCTAAGGGCTGAGAGACACCTGAAGAAATGTTCAACATCCTCAATCATCAGAGAAATGCAACTCAAGATGACCCTGAGATTCCACCTAACACCTGTTAGAATGGCTAAGATAAAGAGCTCAAATGATAGCGCATGCTGGCGAGGGTGTGGAGAAAGGGGAACCCTACTCCACTGCTGGTGGGAGTGCAGGCTTGTGCAACCTCTATGGAGGTCTGTCTGGCGATATCTTAGAAATCTAGGAATAACCTTGCCTCAGGACCCAGCAATACCACTTCTGGAGCACAAAGACCTCTCACGGAGACATAGGGAAGTCTCCTCATCTATGTTCATAGCAGCCTTATTTGTAATAGCTAGAAATTGGAAACAACCCAGATGTCCCTCAACTGAAAAATGGATTAAAAAACTGTGGTACATCTATACAATGGAATATTACTCAGCTATCAGAAACAATGAATTCATGCAATTTGCAACCAAATGGATGGATCTAGAGAAGCTCATCCTGAGTGAGCTAACCCAGTCTCAGAAAGATGCACATGGCATCTATTCACTTATAGTAGGATTTTAGCTATATCGTACAGGATATCTGTACTACAACCAACACACCAAAAGGAACATGGACAAAAACTTTTTTTTTAATTTTTTTTATCTTTTTCTTTTTCCTTCTCCTTTTTTTCCTTTTTTCTTTTTCCTTTTCCCTTCTCTTTTTCCTCTCTTTTTTTTGTTGATATTCTTTGTTTTTGTGGGTTTGTGTGTTTGTTGGTCTTTTTTTTAGTATTCCCCCAATAGCAAGGAGACACCTTTCACTGGTAGTACTGCCTCATAGGCCCCCGGTGAATGAAGAGGCTCTTGGCCCTCATATGACTCCTGATCTGTGGTGAGAGACTGTTAGGCAGGGACACTCCACCCCAGAGGAACAAGACGGAAGGGTCAGGGGGTAGAGCATGGGATGTTGGGGCTGGGAAGCGGGAAAAGAGGACAATATTATAAGGATGTAACCTGAAGCAATAAACAAATAAATTTATTAACTAAAAAAAAAAAAAAAAAAAGGCATGTGGCAGGGCTGAAACACTGTGAATGGAATAGAGGATACAGCTGTTCGGCCTGGTTTTGCAGACCTCCAGGTGTCGAGAAGACGTGGAGCTAAGGTAAAAAAGAAGAGAATTGTGGTGTTGGCCCATGCCTTTGACTTCAGTGGAGACGGGGGGAGAACCGTAGAGTTGGTGGTCTTATGTATTCTGGAGTCATACGGAGCGGGGTGGTGAGGGTGCATACCCTTGGTCCCACCATTCAAGAAGAGTACACCCTTGGTCCCAGCTCCCAGCACACTGGAGACAGAAACTGGCAGATCCCAGAGCTCAGGGTCAGCCTGATGCAGGGCAAACTCTAAATAGAGAAATACTTCAATCCAGGAGTGGTGGAACACATCTTTGATCCTTTCAGATGGGAACCACAGGTCTCTGATCCCAATAATTAGAGTTCAGAGACACACACATGGGATTTGGAGGGACCTAGGTTTGGAGGCTACTTACAAAAGGCCTTCTCGATGCAGGCAGATTGTCCTTTGGGATCTCAAAATATATACACTGGAGCTGGTTTAGCTCCAAGGTGACAGAATGATTTCTTCTTTAACCCGGATTGAAAGATAACGATTTGTATGTTGTCGGAAGGCCAAATTTGCTTCAGGAGAAGTATTACCTAGCCCCCTCCCCCCAAAAAAAGAGGGTAATGGTCCCAGGGTTGGGCTTGGGGCAGGGCTCTGTTCTTATCTTTCCAGGAGAATCGAAGCATCCATTAGGGGAGCCTGGGGACGGCTGGACAGCGGAAACCTCATCAGAGAGCAGAATCAGGCACCAAGGAGGACGAGTGACCCAGTTGATTCTGCCTGGCAGACTTCCTCAATAGCTGTCTCCATCGGGGGCCTGCAACCACCACTGCAATCCAGTGTCGCTGGGACCGTTCAGCTCTACACAATGCCCCGGCCAGAACCTCAGTGAAGCCTGCAAGATCAGCTTCTGCCTACAAAGTCTAAACAGCTGAGAACAGAAGGACTGAACATAAAAGGATTGTACTAACATTTTTAACCATTTTTTCCATTTGGGTTCGGGCCCCAAACAGGTCTACTATGACCCAAATCAGCAGGAAGTCACTTTAAGTGAGCAATGTCCCATGCCCAGAGGGTGGGGAGGGTGTTACTCCGCCCTTCTTTTTGGTTATTTGAAGGATAACTGAAAACTCTGATATTTAGGGGAAGAGATTACAAGCTGATAAATGGTCCTGTTTAATGGGTTTTGGAGGTTAGCCCCAGGGACTTCCTACTTTTCCTTTTCTGTATCCTTCTTCCTCTCCTATGTAGGAGTGCATAGGCTTGAGAAAAATGAGACATAGACATAGCACAGGAAGGTCCAAGAAGAAGGGGCAGATTATTGAATATGCCCTTATACCTTTGTATATTGATACAAAATTAGTAGTATATTTGGCTAAAGTGGTATTGACCATTGTTTATTGTGCAAAAATAAGATTGTATTGGATTACAACGGTATTGATCTTTGTATATTGATACAAAATTAAGATTATAGTTGGCCACAATGGTATTGACCCTTGTATATGGACGTAATATTAAGATTGTATTGGACTACATAGGCATTGATCTTGGTATATTGATACATAATTAAGAGCATATTTAACCACAATTGAATAGATCTTTGTATATTGATACAAAATTAAAGGTAACGCTTCCTAATGGTATCATACCTAGAGATACTTAAAAAAATAAAATGTGAAGCTCTGGCCTCTTGATACCAACCGTCTAAAACGGTCTAGGATAGTTAAGTAAAACAAACTCCCAGTCATGCAAACATGTCACTTTGTTAGCTACTATGACAGTCTATCACAGATATTCTCTAAACTACCCAGTAATCAAGTTGCTAAGAGACAAGCAACATTTGCTTATCTAAATACAAGAGATGGATAGGGCATCTTCAAACACCCCAAGAGATCTGCAGAATATGGCATTCAAAGATGTTATCTTAAATCAAGATTTTTTTTTGATATCGAGACATATCAGCTCCTGACAGCACCCCCTATTCTACTCCAAGTAGAAGATAAGCATCAAAGAATCTCCAGTGTGAGATGGTTGAATTAGTGGCAAGCCTATCTCTTGGCATGAAAAAACCCCTTGCACCAACTGCAGACAGACTGCTAAAAAAAAAAAAAAAAAAAAAAAAAAAAAAAAACTTTTTGGACAGCAGTCTGTCTGCAGTCCAAAAAGGACAAAACTTGGTAGCAGGGAAGTCGACAGCCTAACTCTGCCAAGACAGGGTAGGTAAGTCCTTCATAATCCCTGCTCTACAACAAATGTCTGTCAGAGAAACAGGACCCAAAGGCTGAAGACTGATGCAGGAATGTATGGGGAGAAAATGGGAACTGTCCAGGCAGTCATTGGTATGTCCTTTCTTAGTTTTGGAAGCTGCAGGCCCTGCACTTCCTATATAAGCAAATATATTTATCCCTCTCAGGTCTCTGAGGTGGTTGAAGAATAGATAGCTAGAGTCTCATAGTTAAATTTTGTGCTCTTTAGGAATCAAGAGGGTATTATAGATACAAGAAGATACTCTTAAAAGTGTGTTGCAAGTTAGTATGAATGTTGAATCAGATATAGACCTTTAAACTCATGGAGATGGTTAGATAGTAGAATGTTAAAGTCAGGGGCCAAATATGTATAAACTGGACATTGGGAAGGTATACTGGGCCATTTAACTCTCATAAATGTGGCATATTTATATCTGTTGTTTTGTATAGTATTTACTGTTATAAGAGAAGGAACCATCTGTTGGACTGAAAGGGGAAACTTCTGGGGGGGAAGAGGGTGGAAGGGCGGGATAGGAAGGGGGAATAGGGAGGGGTTTGTGACTGAGATGTAACTTGAGGAAAAATAAAGTATTTAAAAAAATAGAATAAAGTTTCTATTCAAATAAGAAAAAAAAAAAGAAGGTTGATCCATCAGGAATTGGTGTTTCCTTTACAATACAAGGAAGAATCCAATTAGTTCTTTTTATAAATTGTATGCATTTGTTTTTTGGAAATTTGTTATTAATTTCTACCAGATAGTTACTGTAAGCTCTTTGCCAATCTTCATTGATTACCCATAATGAAATAATCTCAGCATTAGTAAGAGGCACTACTATTTCAGTTGGGTCCATTCCTGATAGTTGATATAGTCTTATTCTACCTTTTATAGTTAATTCAGAAATCTTTTCTATGTGTCTTTAATTTTTTACTTCGTTTATATGGTAAGAAAACCCATTCCATAATAATATCTTTCCATTGGCTAGTGAGTCCTGTAGGAGAATAAGTTGATTGTAAAATGACCAAAATACTATCAAGTTTAGGATGAAATCTATCTATATATGCATCTTGCAATCTTTGTTCTACCAGAATTACTCCTTTTCTGCTTCAGCAGTTAGTTAAAAATCTTGGACTGTTTAGATTCAAATCCCCTTGTAATGTTTGAAACATTACTTAACTCATAAATACTTAACCTAAGGGTAGGCTCAGCCAGTTAATATATCCTATTAATTTTTGAAAGTCATTAAAAGTTTTCAATTGATCTCTACAGATCTGTACCTTTTGTGATCTTATTCTCTGTTGACTTATTTTATAATCCAAATAGTTAATAGGCTTTCTTCTTTGTACTTTTTCAGGAACAATTTTTAACCTCCATAGTGGCAGAATTCTTTGCATTTCCTTAAATAAATTCTCTGAAGTAACTACATCAGAATCAGGCAACAAATTTTGGCTTTGTTTAATTATCATCCATATAATGATAAATAATAGATTGAGGAAATTGCTTATGAATTATTTCTAATGGTTTTTGTACTTCTTCCAAAGATTAATCCTACTCTCCCTGATGGTAAAGGACCATAAACACCAGTGGTTAACTTATAACACTCATCTCTTTTGGATAATGTAATAGACTCATCAGTGGCCAGATCTAAAGCTGTACTGCCTTCAGTAGCATACAAAAGATTGGCAATAGTTAATTTTGTTCTCCTTCTGACTGTTTGTTTTCCTCTTACTGGCTGATGGATGATGGTTCATATTTTTTGTGGGGCCCCAAACTGGTAGCCCCAGCCGGGTGTGGTGGCGCATGCCTTTAATCCCAGCACTTGTGAGGTAGAATCAGGCGGATCTCTATGAGTTCAAGGCCAGCCTGGTCTACAAAGTAAATCCAGAACAACCAGGGCTACACAGAGAAACCCTGTCTTGAAAAACAAACAAACAAACAAAAAACCCCAAAACAACCAGTAGCCCCTTCCTTCATTTCCCTGCAAGAGGTTACCTGTGACGTCCTTTTTGGATCTATAATCCGAGGACCAGTGTTTACCTTTACCACAATGAGTACAAAATACTGGAGAACTTGACCTTCCATTGTTATTAGAAACCATTTGTTCCCTTTTATTACCATGTTCTGCAGAGTCAAAACACCTGTCATTTTGAGTTTGGAGGTTTCAACATTATGATATCTTTGGAAGTGACCAAGTTCACCATTTTTAAAGCACTCATTAAGATCCCTAGCAATGGCTTGTGCTATGATATTAGTCTGATGCTCCTGAAAACCAATATCAGTTGTTTCTCTTATCCATTCATTTACTGGGGCTCCTCAAGCTTTCAATGGCCTAATTGCCCTTTGACATTCAGCAATTGCATTTTCATATGCCAAGGCATTTATCAAGTCCTGTCTGGCATCAGGGTTTTAGTTAATCTCCCTAAAAAGCCTGAGAAGTTTTCCAGAGGACCTTGTATTATCTTAGTAAATTAATTAAATCTTTTCTGAGCCTTAGCAACCATATCCCAAGCTCTCAGAGCTGTAACACAACATTGTTCTATCACAACATCTTCAAATTGAGTTTGTACCCATATGTCAGCATAATGTCCCTCACCAAGCATTTGATTAGTTGTGATATTTATTCCCCTTGCCATATTTTGTTGTTCTAACTTTGTGGCTTCATGTCTCCACCATGACAACCATTGTAATTGCTGACTACCTTCTAGCACAGCTGATATCAGTCCCTTCCAATCTTGGGGAATAATTCTAGTTTCTATAACGCAATTAAATAATAATTGCTTGATGAATGATGAATGCATTCTATAAGACATAATAGACTCCTCAAATCGCTTTAAATCCAATATGTCTATTGGACACCACGTTAACTCCTGATTGAGTTGACCATTATCACCAGGCCTAAATTGAAACATAACTGAAAAAGCTGATGGTGACTGCGAAGTACCAATCAGCTCTTCTGGGGGCATCTTTGATACCACATTAACACTATTACCTACCTGGTCTTCTACTGGTATACGCAGTGGCTGTGGAGATCTAGCTAGGAAAAAATGTGGCATTTTCCCAGTTCCAGTTGCCTGCCCTGGCAGATTTTTCTTAAGCTCCTCAATACTTTATAATAGTGTATCAAGCTTCTTCCTTATGATAAATCAATAAAAGAGAAAAAATAAACGGCATAAAATATCCAGCCTGATTAAAAAACAGGACAGAACTGAACTGCAAATATTGCCATTTTGTCAACAACTGGTGTCATAGTTTCAAAATCTGCAGTTTCCTCTACGGTTTTGAAAACTAAGTTACTCATAATGCCTTACCAACATTGGGTGACACCTGAAACTGCAACTTAGTTATCAATTGTATTCATGAATAAGTATATACTGTAAGATTAGGCTGGCAGAGCAGCTAACAGGCTGGCGGGAGGCTGGCAGCCCTGGCCTGCCTTAACTGGAGGCCTGACTTGTCCTGGGAAAAAAGCCCTGGACCAAGGGTGGCCTTCACCACCTGCAACCTAAACTCTGTTAACTAATATATTCCTTAATAATGATAAGTTGTTATATTAGGCCAGCAGAGCAGCCTGTGGCCTGGTGAGAGATTGGCAGGCATGACTTGCCTTAGAAGCCTAAAGGCCTAGTGGGGTAGCTTGGTAGGACAGCTGTCATTTTCCTCTTAAAAATATTCATCTTCATTATTGGCAGTTGGAAACAAACTGATGTAGATTAATTTGGAAAAATATATAAAGTAAGTTGCCTCTTGACTAGTTGTGGTGACAAAGAACCCTTAAGCCGGATATTGGCTTCAACATAGCATCTGTGAATTTTTCCCCAGAAAATAGGCTTACTCCAAGCATTAGCCCATTTTCTTTCCTGGAATTTAAGGAAGGCTAGAGCAGTTACTGACTTGGCTCGGTGGACAGCCATGAATTAGATGGAGTGAGAATAACTTGGACAACCAAACACAGGTGGCACCAGACCAAGGATGAAGACAGATTCATACTATGGAGACCAGTGAAGTCAGTGAGTCACATCTGCAGCTGTACACCAGCTAGAAAAAGGCCAAAGACACAATAGAGCAGGAAGTATGGTATCAGTGAGTCACAGGTATCGGGGCTTCTCCTGAGTCTGGGGGCCCAGGTCCTTGATTGCTGGTTGGTGAATTTAGGGGTCTGAGATCAGGTTGGACATTGGCTTGAGGGATACTTCTTGGTGCTTGCGAATATTGATGTGGATGTTCTCCACTTAAATCAAGGCCTAATGAAGAAATTCAATCACATGTACCTTTTAGATCACTCTGTGGGGCGCTGTGTTAGCTGGCCGGATGACAAGGTCTTCAGCTCGTTATACTTCAGATAAATGTTTATTCAGCTGCCTAACATTAAATGAAGTGAGAAAAATTGAAAGAAACAAGAGAGTAGTACTAGAGTCTATTATACTCAAGTCTGTGAAGCAGGGCATTTCTATTCTGTGACCGAGGCCTAGTTATCAACCACAAAGTCAAAGAGTGACAATAGGTTGTCTTGGAATCATAACAAAACATGCACTGTTTCCTGACAGTCAAGAGGAAAGACAGGAAAGCTGTAAGTGGAAGACACATATGCCTGCAAAGCACTTCAGGGACAAAGAGAAATAGCTTTAGACTTCAAAGGCCATAATGACTTTACTCTGGGACTTCACATGCAGTTTGCCAATGACAAGGAGAATTGCTAATGTTTGCTACACTGACTTGCTGCCATACATTCATCCAAGTAATTTACACATATGAACTTGAAACCCATGAAAGTTACTATCAGTCCTCTCTACAGGTGGGGAAACTGAGGTATGGGGAGACTGAGGAACTTGTTGAAGGTTACATACCTGGTTAACAGGGCTAGACATAGGCCCCGTTCTAAAACTCACCATTTATATATTTGTCTGTTTATTACCTTCTTTGGAGACAAGTTCTTCCTAGATAGCTGGACTTGAACTTGCAATCCCCCTGTCTCTTCTCCCTGAGAACTTCAATTTAAAAATTTAAATATTTCACAATAAAGATAGCATTATTATCCTCATTTGTAAAAACAGCAATCAAATTCTCTGTGAATGATGGCGGCAATGGCCTAAAGTGGCTAAATACGATGGCAAAGCCAACAGTCCATTCTGCTTCTGAGTCACTTGATGTGGCTCACCAAGAAAGAGGGTGGTGATTTCCCGAGTATTCTGGTCAAAACCATGATACCCGAACTAGACATGCTGGAGGGTTCCCAACAAAATGGTTGGAATGCACCTTCTGAAAGAATTGATGTTGTAAATGACCAGGAACAGGGGAGCTCTTGGGATTAAGAGACTGAGGCAAGCCAGGCAGCTGCATGTTGTTTATGCATTGAGCTTAGCTTAAGAGAATCCATATGATAAGGACAGCTTTGGGAAAACCAGGAAGACTTGACTCCTAACAGCTTGTGAGACAACAGTGCTATTAGTGTCGTGCTTTTGAAGTGCATTTGCTGTACTGTGTGCTTTTGTGAGGATATTCTCTTATTTGGAGATACCTGTTTAAGTCCTTAGTAGTCTAGTGCCATGGTGCCTGTAACTATTTCTCAATGGCTTACCATAAAATAGGTGCGTTTATACACACATATATGTTATGTGTATACATACATGTAAATAATCGCATACATATGAATATACATATGGATCTTTGTGTATCTAGTTCTATTTATATATGGACATGTATTTGCATGGAAGTAGAAAGAGATCATTTTAATAATTGGCAAATTAAGGTTAAAGGTACATACGTTTTCATTATGCTGTTCTTGAAACTTTTCTGCCAATTTTCTCCAAAGTATAATTTAGAAGATAATATGTGATGATATCTGACTCTCTTCTGAACTTCTACTCAGTGTCCCAGAGTTCAAATTCATGACCCAAGCTACCAATAGAAAGATATATTATTAATGTTTCTGAATATAGCGATCACTAATGAATATTTACTGTGTATTAAATCATTCAATTGCCTTAAGAAAACTCACTCTATGTTAGGCTCTCCTCTGGGCCCCAAAGATTAGATGATCATAAAACATCGTCTCTGATTTTTTTGAAGATGGGGAAATGAGTTTAGGAGGCAGAAAACAGTTATATGAGTCAACATTTAACTTTAGCCAGAGCTTAAATAGGACCTTGGTCACTAGGGGACTATTCAGATAAGTGATGTCATGAAAACCTTTCTGGTGAGGTTACCATTGCACTAAAATCCGAATGAGACATGGGACCCAGATGGAGGATTGTGCATTAGTTACTTTAGTTATGTGACAGAATATCTAACAGAGTCGACTTAAGGGAGGAGAAGTTTATTTTGGCTTATGGTTTGAAGACATAGTCCATCATGGGGGAAGGCGTGGCAGCTGTACCAGCAGAAGTATGCGGCTGCTGCCTCATCTCAGCAGAGTGGGAAGCAGAGGAAGATGAGAGCTGGTGTCCAACTGGCTTCCTCCCATTTTTCTTTTTATTTAGTCCTAGTTCCTAGTTCTTACACGTGAGCGTGAGCGTGAAACTTCTCTCCTCAGTCACACCTTGCTGGGGATTCTAACTGCCATCTGGTTGACAATGATCATTCACCCTCAACACATAAAAGAAGTATTTCCTACACATCAAAAAGTCTAGTACAAAGACCCCAGAAGGATCCATCCCAAACTCTTTCCACCTCTTTCAATCATTTTATAACTGCTTCCCATTGGTGTTCTTTTGCTTCTGTTTAGTTTTCAGAATGCATGATGTTCTCTAAATAGATGCCTTTAGAGAGAAAATAAAATAATGTATTTCCTGGAGGTACAAACAGTAAGGAAAGAAAGGGATGTACTGTGTAGGACATCCAGGAGACAGTACTCTCCTGCCTCTTGAAACAAAACATATTTTTTCCTTTCATTCCAAGTCAGAAGAGCCCCATGGACCCAGTGACTGTTCCCAGAGTCCATCTCATCTGCTGGGTCCTCGAAGAGTATGAGGGGTAGGATCATTTCACATGTCAATGCATGGATTGGATCTGTGTCTGAGTTATTTGCCCCTGACTTTGTCTATTGATATTGAGGAGAAATTTGTACACTAGGTTGGTAGATAGAGAATCCTGTAGAATTTGCTTGTCTGAGATACCCCATCCAGCAATGGGGTTACAGACACATGTCACTACACTCAGCCATTAGGTGAGTACTCAGGGACCAAATCCAGGACTAACATGGTCACTCAGCAAGTGGTTTCCCACCAAGCATCTTCACGGTCTTATCAGCTATTATTTTTGATAGTTCACGTATTCACCATGCAGATGGATGTAAACTAGAAACATTGAACAGTTATTACCACTGTTCTGAGACACAGTATTATTCATTTTGTTTTATGTTCTTTGATTCCTTTTTCCCATGTTTTTTATATCTATAAAAGCATGACTTTGTTTTATGTGTTTCCTGATAAATTCTTGTTGAACCTGATCCAGTAATACAGCGTGGCAGGATTTTGTGTCTCTGCATGTGATTTCACTCTGCATTTCAGGGAACTTTTACTTAATAACTCAGATTGGCTTGTGATTTTATATGCTCAGAGTATAATTCTCACTAATATGTTAAAAGTACACAGAATTAAAATCATATATACTAGAATTTTGCATGATGAGAACTCACAGTAGGGGAAGAAATATTTTATTAATGAAATTAGTAGACACTAAGTAGATGGAAAAACATTTAGGTCTGGGCAATTCCTATTGAGAAAATTATCCATGATTTCCCTGTGCACAAATGAAAGCTGTGCAAGAATGGGTTGGCATGCATGTATGTGTTGATATGATAAACTACTTCTTATGAACCACGCCTCTAGTTCTAGCCTGATTGTCTATAAAAGAAAATGGGGAAAACAGGCAAAGGAAGATGGCAGAAAAAAAACCCAAAGAAATGGCTTAATGTGAAAATAAAAATCTATTTTTTAAAAAATCAAAAGAAGAAAAGACAGGTGAGATTCAGACATCCCTAAAAGGCTTGTATTTCCCCTAAATATAAACAAACTAGTACATTATATAGGTTGTAGTAAGAACAAACTCAACTGGACATGAGGTTTAGCCTTTGAATCATTACCTATCATGCTAGACTGTAACATCTAAGAGCTCTAACTGGAAACTCTAAACATTAGAATTTGTAAGTAAGAATCTGCAAATTTTAGAGCTTTGATTGTGTATGTCATGAATAGGCTAGGTAGAATGTGGAATTCCTTCCAGATATGAAATGTCTATGTTTACCTTATGGCCTGGGGAAATTTGAGATCATTTGAATATAAACGATGAATTTTTTTTGGCAGCATGTACATTTTTCCCTGCATTGAAACCTACAGTACATGCTCATTTGTGTGCATCATCATGAGAATGCTCTCATCCTTAAATACATCACAAACCTCCATGCTGAGTAGCTTTATAGGTTCCCAGTGCAGTTCTGCCTTAGCTTACTCCATCTGCTGGTTCAAACCTTGACCTAACTTTGGTTTGGTGGTGCTGGGAAGGTGGCTAATAGGTCTGGAAAGAATAAATGCTTTCAGGCCTCCAAGTACATCCCGACTCAGATCCTCCTCTGGGAAGTTTCTGGAGAGAATTATCCCTGCTAGGGAGGCTCTTCAGCCACTGTCACAAAGCCCAGTTCAGGTTACTTAAGAAGCCATTTATGAAGAAAGAGATCTATCTATCTTCAGCCTGCCTGGCATCAAAGAGTGAGATGGAGGGTGAATGGTTGAAGAGTAGTGGAAGCTGAGTGGCCTATGCAATGGATTTCTCTTCTCAACTAAGCTCAGCCACATAACCTTACTTTCTGCTCACTTTTTTCCCCCTTCCATCCCACTCTCCATCCCCATTCCCTCTCTTCCTCTCTCGCTTTCTTCCTTCCTTCTGCCCATCTATCCTTTCTTTCCTTTCTTTCTTTCCTTCTTTCTTTCTTTCTTTCTTTCTTTCTTTCTTTCTTTCTTTCTTTCTTTTTCTTTCTTTCTTTTTTCTCTTACATGAAGTCTCAGGTTTATCTCTAATCTCTGTGGACTTAACAATATTTTTTATTAGGAATTTATTAAGAGTTGTTACTAGTTCAACCCTTGCTGAACAAGACATATTATTTCCAGGGTAAATGAAGAAGAAAACCAACAAGGACTGTTGAGAAATCCCTGCTCAGCCTCCTTGGGTACTTCATGGGCTTTGAGGATGCCTTTCCAGACATCCATGTCAGAGGAATTTGTGCTATCAAAATACAATTATGACCTGGACCTCCCTGCAGTGGGAGGGTTTAAGAGGGGAAAGGTATCTCCTGCTTCATCAAAGTCCAGATGTCTCTCCATCATAGGACAAGAAACATCTACTTTTCCAATGCAATGACATTTGATTTTTGACATCTATAGGAGCTTTGATCATAAATTTAACTTATAAATGAAAGGAGCTCCATTCCACTTTAATACACAGAGTGAATTGTTATAAACAATGTGGTGACTAGGGTACAAGAACTAACACACAGACTAAGGAAGCTTCATGGATCAAACTAGATCCTGGTAGGAATCATCACATTCAGGCAAGACAGATGGAGGAATTTCTTTTGGACATACTGTTTATATTGTTTAGATTTTAAAAGATGATGGCAATAGGAAAACAGTTGGATTTATTGTATTGCCAATAAATTTCTAAGCAGGATATTTGTGAGCTGTACATGGGCATGAGGAGATTTTTGCAGACCTAGAGTCCAGTTGATTCCATGTCAAAGGTACAATGTATGACTTGAAATGAACTCTAATATGTAAATGAGGATCCCAAAGCCTACCTTCAAACACTCTGATTTCTTTCTCAAGTTCAGTCCCCTCACTACCTTCATGTGAGGCCAGGGGTAAATCTATGTTTGCCCAAGTAGAAGTTGAGGATGAATACCTGATCTTTTGTCACTTCCCAAATGGCCTTGGACTCTAATTCATCACAGAATTTTTGGCATTCTCTGAGGACAAATAGTGTATATGCAAGTTGAAAGTGGTATTCCAGTTCTAGACTGAATCAGCATGATGGCCCCACCAATCTTTTTTTAAAATTTTTTTTCCTTTATTTTTTATTTCTTCAAGTTACATCTCAATTGCAGTCCCCTCCCTATTCCCCCTCCAGTCCCTCCCTCCCACCCTCAACCCCCCTTCCTCTTCCCTTTTTTTTCCTTTTAAGTTTAAAGTATATCTTATTTCCCCCTACAGTTTCCCCTTTCAGTCCAACAAATGGCTCTTTCTCTTATAATAATAAATACAATACAAAACAACAGAGGTAGTTAGGCCATAGTTATGAGGGTTATATGGCTTAGCGTACATTCCCAATGTCCAGTCGATATGTATTTGGTACTTGACTTTAACATTCTACTATCTAACCATCTCCATGAGTTTAAAGTTCTATATCTGACTCAACATTCATACTAATTGCAACACAATTTTAAAAGTATCTTCTTAGATGTATAACACTCTCTTGACTCCTAAACAACTCAAAATTTAATTATGAGACTCTAGCTATCTGTTCTTCAACCACCTCAGAGACCTGAGAGGGATAAATATATCTGATTTTATAGGAAGTACAGGGCCTGCAGCTTCCCAAACTAAGAAATGACATACCTGTGGCTGCCTGGACAGTTCCCATTTTCTCTCCATACATTACAACATCGATCTTTAGTCATTTGGCCCCGTTTCTCTGGCAGACATTGATTGTAGAGCAGGGGTTATGAAGGACTTACCTACCCTGCTTTGGCAGAGCTAGGCTGTCGACTTACCTGCTTCCAGGTTTTGTACTTTTTGGACAGCATTCTGTCTACAGTTGGAGCAAGGGGCTTTTCCTACCAACAGATAGGCTTGCGACTAATTCAATCATTTCCCACTGGAGATTCGTTGATGCTCATCTTCTTCTTGGAAGAGAATAGGGGGTGCTGTCAGGAGTTGATATGTCTTGATATAAAAAAATCTAAAGTTACGAAAACATCTTTGAATCCCATATTCTGCAGATCTCTTGAGGTTTTTGAAGAGGCCCTATCTATCTCTTATATTAGGGTAAGCAGATGTTGCTTGTCTCGTAGCAGGTTTATTTCTGATTAGCTTAGCAAGTAACTATAATAGGCTGTCATAGTACCTAACAGAATGACCGGCTTGCATAACCATTAGTTTGCATTTCTTAATTATCCTAAACAGTTTATGACAATTACTAGTAAAAGGCCGAAACATCACATTTCATTTTTTTTCTTTACCTCCTAACCCTTCCAACCATTTCTCTGGGGTGGGGTGTCCTTATATAACAGTCCCTCATCTCAGCTGAGAGGTTGTATGAGGGCCAAGAGCCTCCTCATTCATTGGGGGTCTACGAAGCAGTACCATCAGTGAAAAGTGTCTCGTTGCCCGGGAGAGAGAACTACTAAACAAACAAACCAATAAGCAGACAAACAGATAAAAAAGACTAAAAAATAGAAAAAATATAAAAATAAATAAAAATTAAAAATTAAAAATAAGCAGTCTATGTCCAAGTTCCCTTTGGTGTGTTAGTTGTAGTATCGATATCTTCTACTATATAGCTAAAATCCTACTATAAGTGAATAGATGCCATATGCATCCTTCTGAGTCTGGGTTAGCTCACTCAGGATGAGCTTTTCTAGTTCCATCCATTTGGCTGAAAATTGCAAAATTTCATTGTTCCTGATAGCTGAATAGTATTCCATTGTGTAGATGTACCACAGTTTTTCAACCCATTCTTCAGTTCAGGGACATCTGGGTTGTTTCCAGTATCTAGCTATTACAAATAGGGCTGCGATAAACATAGATGAGGAAACTTCCTTATGATTACGTGAAGAGGCATTGAATGGGTGTATACCCAGCAGTGGTATGGCTGGGTCTTGAGGCAAAGCTATTCTAAGTTTTCTAAGATATCGCCAGACTGGCCTCCATAGTGGTTGCACAAGCCTGCTATCCCGCATGCAATGGAGTAGGGTACCCCTTTCTCCACACCCTTGCCAGCATGTGCTGTCATTTGAGCTTTTGATCTTAGCTATTCTGACAGGTGTGAGATGGAATCTCAGAGTCCTCTTGAGTTGCATTTCTCTGATGATTAAGGATGTTGAGCATTTATTTAAGTGTCTCTCAGCCATTAGGGATTCCTCCTTTGTGAATTCTCCATTTAGCTCTGTCCCCCATTTTTTGATTGGATTATTTGGTTTCTTGGTATTTAATTTCTTGAGTTCTTTGTAGATTTAGGATATTAGCCCTCTTTCAGATGTGGGGTTGGTGAAGATTTTCTCCCAGTCTGTACGCTGCCATTTTGTTTGAATGACAGTGTCTTTTGCCTTACAGAAGCTTTTCAGTTTCATGAGGTCCCATTTATTGATTGTTGATCTCAAGTCCTGAGCTGCTGGTGTTCTGTTCAGGAAGTTGTCGCCTGTGCCAATTAGTTCGAGGGTTTCTCCCACTTTTTCTCCTAGTAGATTTAGTGTGACCGACCTTATGTTAAGGTCTTTGATCCACTTGGACTTAAGTTTTGTACAAGGTGATGAGTATAGGTCTAATTTCATTCTTTTACAAGTGGACATCCAGTTGGACCAGCACCATTTGTTGAAGATGCTGTCCTTCTTCCATTGTGCCGTTTTGGCTTCTTTGTCAAAAATTAGGTGGCCATAAGTGTGTGGGTCTATTTCTGGATCTTCAATCTATTCCATTGATCTACTGGTCTGTTTCTATACCAATACCATGCTGTTTTTACAACTATTGCTCTGTAGTACAGCTTGAAATCTGGGATGGTGACACCTCCAGATGTTTTTTTATTGTACAGGAATGATTTAGCTATTCTGGGCTTTTTGTTGTTCCATATGAAATTGAGAATAGCTCTTTCCAAGTCTATAAAAAATTGTGTTGGTATTTTGATAGGAATTGCATTAAATCTATATATTGCTTTTGATAGGATGGCCATTTTTATTATGTTGATCCTACCTATCCATGAGCATGGGAGATCTTTCCATCTTCTAAAGGCCTCTTCCATTTCTTTCTTCTAGGGCTTGAAGTTCTTGTTTTACAGGTCCTTTACTTGCTTGGTTAGAGTTACCCCCAGGTATTTGATGTTGTTTGTGGCTATTGTGAGGGAAGTTGCTTCCCTTATTTCTTTCTCAGCCCATTTGTTTGTTGTATAAAGAAGGGCTTCTGATTTTTTTGAATTAATTTTGTATCCAGCCACTTTGCTGAAGGTGTTTATCAGCTGTAAGAGTTCTCTGGTGGAATTTTTGGGGTCGCTTGTGTATACTATCATATCGTCTGCAAATAGGGATAATTTGACTTCTTCGTTTCCAATGTTTATCCCCTTGATGTCCTTTAGTTGTCTTATTGCTTTAGCAAGAACTTCAAGTACTATACTGAAGAGATATGGTGAAAGTGCACATCCTTGTTTTTTCCCTGTTTATAGGAAATGCTTCAAGTTTCTCTCCATTTATTTTGATGTTGGCCACTGGCCTGCTGTATATTGCCTTTATTATTTCTAGGTATGGTCCTTGTATGCCCGTTCTCTCCAGAACTTTTAGAATGAAGTGATGTTGGATTTTGTCAAATGCTTTTTCTGCATCTAGCGAGATTATCATGTGATTTTTTTCTTTCCTCTTTTTATATGGTGAATGACGTTGATAGATTTTCATATGCTGAACCATCCCTGCATTCCTGGGATGAAGCCTACTTGATCATGGTGTATGATACTTTTGATGTGTTCTTGAATTGGGTTTGCTAGTATTTTATTAAGTATTTTTGCATCTATGTTCATGAGGGAGATTGGTCTGAAGTTCTCTTTCTTTGTTGGGTCTTTGTGTGGGTTAAGAATCAGGGTGATTCCTGTGGCCTCATAGAATGAATTTGGCAATGTTCTTTCAGATTCTATTTTGTGAAAGAGTTTGAAAAGTATTGGTGTTAGCTCCTCTTTGAAGGTCCGGTAGAATTCCATACTAAATCCATCTGGCCCTGGGCTTTTTTTGGTTGTGAGATTTTTAATGACACTTTCTATTTCCTTAGGGCTTATACGGCTGTTTAATCTGTTTATCTGATCTTGATTTAGCTTCCGGTAGGTGGAATCTATCAAGAAAATTGTCCATTTCACTTAAGTTTTCAAATTCGGTGGAGTATAGATTTTTAAAGTAGAATCCAAATATTCTTTGGATTTCCTTAATATCTGTTGTTATTTCTCCCTTTTCATTTCTGATTTTGTTGATTTCTGTTTTCTCCCTCTGTCTTTTAGTTAATTTGGCTAAGGGTCTGTCTATTTTGTTGATTTTCTCGAAGAACCAACTCTTGGTTTCATTGATTCTTTGTATAGTTCTTTTTGTTTCTAAGTTGTTGATTTCAGCCCTAAGTTTGATGATCTCCTGCCTTCTGCTCCTCTTGGGACTGTTTGCTTCTTTTTTTCCCAGTTCACCCAGTTTAGCTGTTAATTCGCTAGTATGAGCTGTCACAATTTTCTTTTTGAAGGCACTTGGTGCTATGAACTTTCCTCGTAGCACAGCTTTCATTGTGTCCTATAGGTTTGGGTGTGTTGTGTATTCATTTTAGTTAGATTTTAAGAAGTCTTTGATTTCCTTCTTTATTTCTTCCCTGACCCAGTGGTCCTCTAGTAAAGAATTGTTCAATTTCCATGTGAGTGTAAACTTTCTGTTGATTCTTTTGCTATTGAAGTCCAGCTTTATTCCATGGTGGTCCGATAAGATACAAGGGGTTATTTCAATTTTCTATTATCTGTTGAAGCTTGATTTGTGTCCAACTCTATGGTTGATTTTGGAGAAGGTTCCATGAGATGCTGAGAAGAAGGTGTATTCTTTTGTGTTTGGTTGAAACGTTCTGTAGATATCTGTTAGGTCCATTTGGTTCATGATCTCTGTTAGACTCATTATTTCTCTGTTTGGCTTCTGTCTTGATGATCTGTCCATAGTTGTGAGTGGGGGTGTTGAAGTCTCCCACTATTAAAGTGTTTGGATCGATGTGCGATTTAGGTTTTAGAAGCGTTTCTTTTATAAATGTAGGTACCTTTGTATTTGGGGCATAGATGTTCAATATTGAAATGTCCTCTTGGTGGATATTTCCTTTAATGAGCATGTAATGCCCTTCTCTGTCTTTTTTTATTAACTTCAATTGGAAGTCTATTTTGTTTGATATTAGGGTGGCTACTCCAGCTTTTTTCCTGGGTCCATTTGCTTGGAAAACCTTTTCCCAGCCCTTTACTCTGAGATAGTGTTTATCTTCAATAGTGAGGTGTGTTTCTTGTATACAGCAAAAAGATGGGTCTTGTTTGCAGATCCAGTATGTAAGTCTGTGTCTTTTTATTGGCGAGTTGAGTCCATTGATGTTGATGGATATTAGTGACCAGGGGTTGTTATTTCCCATTATTTTGGTATAGCTTGTTGTCTTGTGTTTCTTTTTGTTTAGTTGCTGTGGAGGTTTCTATTTCCTCTGTTTTCTTGGGTGTAGTTATCTTCTCTGTGTTGGAATTTTCCTTCTAGGATCTTCTGTAGGGCTGGGTTTGTGAGGAGATATTGTTTGAATTTGATTTTGTCATGGAATATCTTGTTTTCTCCTTCTATGTTGATAGAGAGTTTTGCTGGGTATAGAAGTCTGGCTGGGCACCTATGTTCTCTCAGTGCTTGTAGGCCATCTGCCCAGGCCCTTCTAGCTTTTAAAGTTTCTGAGGAGAAGTCAGGTGTGATTCTGATGGGTCTGCCATTGTATGTGACTTGGTCTTTTTCTCTTACAGCTTTTAATATCCTTTCTTTGTTCTCTACATTTGGAGTTTCTATTATTATGTGGCGAGAGGAGTTTCTTTTCTGATCTAATTTGTTTGGTGTTCTGTAAGCCTCTTGGATTTTTACTGGCATCTCTTTCTTTAGGTTTGGGAAGTTTTCTTCTATGATTTTGTTGAAAATATTTCCTGTACCATGGAGTCAGGAGTCTTTTCTTTCCTCTATGCCTATAATTCTTAGGTTCCGTCTTTTCATTGAGTCCTTGATTTCTTGGATGTTGTGGGTGAGAGATTTTTTAGCTTTCTGATTTTCTTTGGATGTTGTACTGATTTCTTCCATCGAATCTTCCATGCCTGAGATCCTGTCTTCCATCTCTTGCATCCTATTTTTCATACTCACATCCATAGTTCCTGTTTTCTTCTCTTGATTCTCAACTTCCTCTTTTAACTCTGACTGTGTTTTCTTTATTGTTTCCATTTCTATTTTCATGTCCTGAATGGTATTGTTCGTTTTGTACATTTCCTTCTCCAGTTTGCTTGTTTTTGCCTGGAGATCTTTCATTGCTTTGTCCTTTTCCTGTTCAAGCTGATTCAGCTTGGCTTGGATCTCTTTAATGGTGTTATTCGTTGTTTTGACTTGTAAAATTGTGGCTTCTTTGAATTCCTTCATAGTTTTAAGTTCTTCTTGAAGGGACTCTATCACTTTCCATAATGTAGAGTTGTCATCATTTTCATGTGTTTCAGTTGTGGTGAGGTGGTTCGGGCTGGACGGAATAGTGTTGCTTTCTTTTGTTGGAGACATTTCGCTCTGCTTTGTTTTTTTTTTTTTTTTTTTTTGTCTGGGTTCTCTGGCCATGTGGAATTTTTTTTCTGCCTTCTGGACTTAGGTCCAAAGGGGGAACTTTGGTGTAGGAGTAGCGTTGCCTTACTCCACCCCTATAAGGTGAGTCATTCAGCCCCGCCTCCCAGGTGGAGACTTAACTAATCCAAGTGGCAGAGCTGTGTACAAGTAAACTCTGGTTCCCCGCCGGAAGGGCCCGTACTAGTACAAAAGTCCAATATACAACAGTTTCACATATCTTGCCGTTTGCCTGGGGTTGGTTCCTGTAGCGGGTAAATCTGCAGTTCAGCTCCAATAGCCTTGCCACTCCTGCAGCTTGTAAACTGGCCAGTTTCGTCACAGACTGCGATCTATGGTCTAAAGGCACTTTGCAGTGGAGCTGCACTCACTTCCAAGGGTCGCAACCTTTTGCCAGATAGTTGGATCATCTGTGTGAGACCTGGGAGTGCCCAGCAGGGTGGGGATTATCTCTGCTTGGGTTCTGAATCTGCCTGCTGGGTATTAGGTTGGAACTCACCGGGAGTCTCCCTGTTGGGGGATGGGTGATCCCGATTCCCGGGTCCAGCGGCTTCCTTGTGTGTCCAAGAGTGGGAGGGAGTGTCCTCCCCAGTCATCTTCTGTGATCCCTGTGTAGCTGAGTGATATTTAGAAGGGGTCGTGCCCTTTGTACAGCGTCCTGCAACACTTGCCCCCTTGTGACTGTTAACCCTGAAATCAAAATATGTCCGCGCAGGCCAATGCCATCTTGGATCCCCTCCTCCAATCTTTCGATAGCCTATTGTTTAGTTTTGAAAATCTCCATTTTTACAACGTTATTTCATTTATGTTTTCTGTCTTTTTAGTGTCAGGTAGTTCCTTCAGTGTCTTCAGTAGGCTGGCTCCTGCTCCAGAGCTCTGCTGGGGAGACCAAGGATGCCTCTCTCTCTTTTTTTCCCTTTGCTTGCCCTGGTGATCCCACCCATGACATTGATCCTGTGTTAATGTAAGCTCTCTTAGGGTCCTAAACCTTTAACCTTGTTTGTGTGTTTATTGAGATCCTGAGACTCAGGGTATGGCACTCCCCAGCAGAAACCAAAAAACCTCTTCAGTTCTCTAACAGGGAAAAATGAGAAGATTGGTGAGAACTCTTTTAAGTTTTAGATACTCACATTTTGTCTTAAAACTTTGGTTCTCTTTACTTTCTGTTTAAACTGGGTGCTAGTATAAAAATGTCATAATTTAATTTATCCTTCAACTATCCATTGGCTTATTGCAGGTTTAATATATTAGTGCTTAAAAATGGTTCACAAAGTGCACTGGGGATATTTTGCAACTGGATGTGTTTCAGTGAATTGCTTGCTTTTAGAAACCAGAGGTCATGCTTGAGTGAGCTTTGAACCAGACTGAGCACAGCAATTCTTCACCGCACTTTCCTCAGAGCATGGCTTTCTCTAGCCCAGCAGCCATTTTGGACTGGAGCTAAGGCTGATGATGGTGTCAAGGAAGCTGAGGTGTCAGATCCCATTCTTCCATAATGACTTTTGTGGTTACAGAGGAGAGGGTATAACAGACTTTAAGGAGGAGGGACTTTGCCAGACCTTAGCAGGCTAACAGTGTGTATGGGAGAATTAATTACTTCAGTGATCAGTTATGTCCAGACACTGACACAGATGGAATGTAGCAGTTGTCTGTCTATTACAAAACAACTTCAGGGAGTAAATATTTGGGGCCAGGATCTTAGAGGTTATGGTCGATCACAGTGGTGAGGCATGACTGCAGAACTCACTGACTTGCCCACAAGCTCTGGCTGGTTCTGAGAGTTTCGTAGCCAGTTTGAATGACCTCAGACTTTGGTGTTCCCTCTTCCTACAGGAGATGCTGCTCGGTTCTCTTTTTGATTTTGTTTTCTTCTCCAGAACCAACTCAGAGCTAATCCTTTTCATGTCTTCTCAAGGTTAGCATTACTGAGAGACAATCCAGAGTTCACATATTCCCAAGAATATCAACATTGTGTGCATGGAAAAGTAAGGCCATTAAGAAGGAAACACAGGTGCACCAGTTAAGTTAGCCATCTAAACAAGTAGCCCCTGGCCGCTGTCACTTATCTTCACCAGTACTTGAGCCCCTTCAGATACTAAATGAGTTGGCGGCTGGAACTGCCTGGAAACCTTAGGCTGACATGGATTTTTAGATTTTCAAATGGCCAAGGACTTCCCTCTTAAGGATCCAAATTTTACCTGTAGCATGTATCATTTCAAAGGGCTTTGAGATTCTGAGGTTCAAGGGCCAATTTTCTTTCCATGCTGAATAGTTGGTTTTCTTATCCTACTTTTAAGACAATTCTGGCTGGAATGGTCTTTGCATACTGAAGCATCTCCCCATATGAGAATCACAGAAAATACCTAGAGCACCTTATCCCTAAATTAGCAGGGTCTTTGTTTCTTGGAAGTCTGACTTCAGAGCATAGCAGACCAGATTTTGTCTTGTCAAAATGTGACCCTTTTTTTTTTCTCATTACATTGGACACAGATTCCCTGTAGAGCAAGTCATCTACCTTGCTTGCCTAAGGTATGCAAGGCAAAAACTGATTATGCTTTGCTTGCTCCTCTGTGAGACGGTAGCAATGGCTCTTTATTATCAAGCCTTGATTGCTCCAGGCTTGGTTGATTTATATTATTTTGTGTAATTCTCATTACAGCCTTATGAAGAATTTCTGTTTTCTGAGTGAAGAGACTGGGCTACAATGTGGTCCATATGGCTACCTATGTAAGACTATACAGAGTAACTACAGCAGACATAAGATTTGGACTCTTGAGCTAATCCTTGGAACTAGCATTGAAAACTTGCTCTATTTTCCAAGTCACTCTTGGTTTGGCTTCTAGGGAAGGTGGTCTGTGCTACTGGGTTTTTAATGAGTCAGTTTATTAAGTGTATGGCAAGCAAAAGAAAAAGAATCAATATGATTCACAGAGAAGCAGTTGATAGTAAAACATCTAACCAGGCACTCACAATTGCCCAGCAGAAGCCAACTGGGAAAGCTGAGGCAGTCAGCTGTAGCTCCCGATTGAGAGTCTTTGGTGGGAGGTCCTTTCCAGTCACAACTTCACATGGCTGTATTTCCTACTTCCTGTTTCAGCTTCATGCATTTTAAAATCATGAGATAAACTATTTTAATGTCTGTTTACCTCCAACCGCTCTCAAGGACACAGTGATTGTGCTTTTGAACTGCTTTGCTGTCCTTGTCTCTCCCTATCACATAGTTAAGAGATTCAGACTATCCACAGAAAAGGGGTGTTGAAAGAAACTTAAAACAGACATGCTGAAGTCTGACACATAGTGATTCACCAATACAATGTGCATTTCAGAAAGGAGACTGAAGTAATTGAAACTTCCTTCTTTCTTTCCTAATTTTTTTGAACTGTAAAATCTCATTGCATTCTTTTTTATTTTTTAAATTTTTTATTCCTTCAAGTTATATCTCAGTCACAATCCCCTCCCTACTCCTCCCCTCTAGTTCCACCCTCCCACCCTCTTCCCCCTCAACCCCCCCATCCACTTCCTTTTTTTTGAAGTTTAAGCTATATCTTTTCCCCCCTAACAGTTCCCCCTTTCAGTCCAACAAATGGCTCTTTCTCTTATAACAAAAAATACAATACAAAACAACATAAATAATTAGGCCACATTTATGAGAATTATAAGGCTTAGCATACATTCCAAATGTCCAGTCCATACATGTTTGGCAACTGACTTTAACATTCTACTATCCAACCATCTCCATGAGTTTAAATTCTATATTCAACTCAGCTTCCATCCTAACTTGCATAACAATTTTAAAAACATCTTCTTAGATCCAGAACATCCTCTTAATTCCTAGACAACTCAAAATTTTACTATGAGACTCTGGCTATCTAGTCTTCAAACATAAGCCCTGCTCTTCTTGTATAATCAGATATATTTATCCCTCTCAGGTCTCTGATGTGGTTGAAGACTAGATAGCTAGAGTCTCATTGCATTCTTTCAAGTGCCCAGTGCTGATTGTCACCACATCCCAGATGGGTAAATTCACAGTAGATTGATTGTATGACCCTGTCCAAAGCCACAGAATTTAGGGAATAATAGGGATGGCTCTTGAGTTAGGATCATTTGTAGACTGAAAAGTATCCATTGCCTCACTGAACAGAAAGAGAATGAAAGGGGGGATAGATGCTATTTTCTTCCTACAAGCCCTTCATCTTGCCCTCCAGTAGGTGTTATAAGGACAATATTTCACATTGGCACATTGTTAGGTCTGTGAGATGTGCTTCGTGGGGAAAGATCTCTGTGATTAAACACTTCCTCTTGGCATCTAAAAAAGTTGTAAATATTTGATGTTTAATAGAGTCTGGGTGATCCACGGAGCAGGCAGAATATCATTTCAAGTAGAGATAAGGGTAAGTCAACCTGCGTTCCATAGAAGAGTCAGTCATGACTCATGTGAAATAGAACCCTCGGATTTCTGTTTCCCCTGGAGCTTCAAAGTGCTGCTGTTGTCAAGATGATTGTTACTTCATTCACATGCCTCACAATGGCTTGACTTGTCTCCTCCTCACCCTGCAGAACCCTGCATCCCTGAGGTACTCATGGTAGAGGTCATATCAGAAGGGTTCAGGCTGGAGTTTCACTGCAGAGACATGTACAGGGCAGGAAAAGGAGATGAAGGTCACTGTTGCTTTCTACCATGAAGGTGCACTCAGATACCCGGATAAGTTCATACATGCACTCGGACACCTGCATCACACATGTAAAGCTATGGAAATGATTCTGCAGGTGTGAATGTGCACCCACACCCACCATCAGTCTCATGTATACAATTCTTCACTGTACAGTTTGTTCACTTTCACTGTGGTCATTGTGTCTTCCAATAGTTGTAAAATTGGTATCTCACAGTAACTACAAGGGCAGTGGGTTAAAAACATTCCCCTTTCATTCACCAAGAAGATGGTTGCTTGTCATTTTGTGGTGTGTGCTACTACTTTTCTTGTTTTAGAGAGGGAAGTGATATTCCTTAGTCTTGTATGTCCCCAATCCAGGGATGAACACATATCCAGGATCAGTCTTTCTTCCTTTAGGACATAAAAGACCACTTCTATCAGAACTAGTGGTAGGAGTTCACCTCACTAGATGGTGCTGTCCTGTCTAGAGGACCTGTAGCTGCAGGACTCTTCTTCAAACTTTTCTCTTTCAAGCAGCCCCTGAATCTTAAGACCTGTCACCTTAAGTCTGAGACTGGGCATCACCCCCGGTGAGGTAGAGCCATAGTATCAACATCCTCACCACTTGCTGTGAGGTCTGGGTTGGTGACCATAACCCTTAGGTTCAGGGACAGACCAGGTAGGCCTGTCTAAGGGCCTGGCTAATGTTTTTAACAGGTTCAGGCAGAAGTGATGTTCCCCAACTGCAGTGCACACTATTGGCTTGAGATCCAGCAGCTTTGTGTATCCATGCATAACCTCAGTCCTTGAAAGGAATGAGGATCCCTGGCCAGTGTGTAGGACCAGAACTGAGCTGCCAGTGTGTCCCATTTTGCCCTTTCTTCTGACCCACTTGGTAATGTGGCAAGTAGTTCTCACATGGCTTTGCTGGCCTTCTAGATACTCTCCAGGCAGTGGCGACAGTATTATTAACCATAAATGGCTTCTTGTGGCAATGTTCCACTTCTAATATTAATAATCAGCATTTAATAAAAACAAAGAGGGAAAAATGCAGGCAGAAAAAACAGACTGTTTTTCCCCTTTCTCATTTATCACTGTACAGAAGGCCACAGGCCAAACCAACAATGACAGCAGAACTGTCAGTCCCTTGCCAGAGACACATGTACATGTGGAACACACACATGTCCACCACACACATGAGCACACATATACATATACTTATACACGTGCACAATAAACTCATATACTCACATATACATGCATAGTATATACATTCACACACATGTACATACTCAAACAATGTGCATACATGTAGACAATTGTGCACATTCATATGCCCACAAACACCCATATGCATAATATAGTCACATATTTACACAGACATATAGTACACATGCTCAAACATATGTGTGTACAGAGTGTGCATATACAAATACTCATTTACCCATATGCATGTCCACATACAAACACACACACATACACACATATACATACACATATGCTCATATAAACACACATGCTCATTTGTATAAACATAGATACTTTCACACACAAAAACTCCTACACATGTGTACATAATCATATGAAGAGACATATACTCATATAATAATCACATACTAGCTTCTTCCTTGATCTACACTTCATTCATTACCTGGTTAGATTTTTTTGTCTCACCTCTTAGGCTACCAATCTGCCATCTACAATGGTTTCCATGATCCAGAATGGTACCATTGACATTAGCTCTAGAGGAAGGAAGGAGAGATAGGGCTGTGAGAGTTGGTGTCATCTTTTTTTTTTTTTCTTTTCCCCTCACCTTTCCAGGAGTCAGGCTAGTCATCTGCAAGACAAATGGTTCCCTCCTACAAAAGTCTAGGAGAGTGTAGTTAAAAATGTAGTTAATTAAATTTTTTCAAAAAATCAACTCCCTAGATCAGGAGCTGGTTTTATTGCCACTAAAAATAAATAAGGCTGGAGAGACAGGTTAGAGCAGAGGAGAGTAGTAAGGTGCCTGGGATAAAGGGGAAACTTGGGTTCTGCATTCTTGGATGCTGGGCTGATGTTTAAGGATCCTGTCCATTGCAAATGATCTCCAACAATATTTAGCATCTCACTGACTTGAAATATGAGGATCTTTCTTTCTCTGTCTCTGTCTCTGTCTCTGTCTCTGTCTCCCTCTTCCTCTCTCTCTCTCTCTCTCTCTCTCTCTCTCTCTCTCTCTGTGTGTGTGTGTGTGTGTGTGTGTGTGTGTGTGCTTACCCAAAGGCTTGTAGAAGTTCTTTGTTCATGGAGAGGATTATGGGTCTTCAGCTTCCTCCTTGACCAATTTAGCATCCCCATTCTCTTCTTCTACCTAACATGAATATGTATTACAACCAAATGTCTCTTGCCTAGGAGTTATAGACAGGTGGCTGTTCTGGAGGGTCATGTTCTACTAGAACATTTCCCCCATATACTGTACTGGCACAGCCAGGGTATCCTTATCCTTTCTTACTGTGTGGCTGCTGAGACAACCTCTGTTCCACTGATTGGGATCAGCCAACAAAGAATATGCTGAGGACCTTTGTAAACTCATTCACAGAGATGAAATATGGAGCTATAGGAAGAGCCTAGGAGCACCAGCTGAGCTGCGAGTGAGTTTCTTGCTGTTTCCTACCCTAATGGCCTTGCCTAGGTACTTATTCCTCTTTTACAAAGGCCTACACAGTGTCCTTCCTTGATTCTCATACTTTGGTGCCATCAGCTAACTCAGTCCTGAAATTCTGTTCCTTCTTGGCCACCTTCCCCCTAAGGTCCCTATAACCTGGTACCTCTCTGCTTGGCCTGCTCCTTCTGACACCTCTAGCCATGCTCCTAGGAGGAGCACAAATTCTGGGCTTGGGGAAGAGCTGCCAATGGGTGGTGAATGCAGGATGGAGTAAAACTGTGGAAAATGGAGTTTGCATTTCTGGCTCAGTCATGGGTGGGCCTGAAGTCAAGAAACCTGTGAGTTCATCAAAATGTCAGTGACTATTGACAAAGGACTTCCTGTCTTGAAAAATGGCTGTCACTCTCCTTCTCTGAGCTTTACCTTGGCAACATCCAGAGAATAGAGTCAGTGTGTTTCAGATTAATTTACTCATCAAAATGTCATTCTGTAGAAGCTGTTTGCTAGCCTCCAGTCTCTCCAACTTTCCTTGCTTTGAGTAGGAGAGCTCCCTGTGACAGACACAAGCTTGCAGGGATTCTGGGAGAAAGAGCCTGAGCTGGGGGCTCAGACTCCCTGAAGCCACAGTTGCCCTCCCCCATCCAGTGGGACTGCTATGGAGGCATTAGCTTGTCACATAAATCTCCCTTAAGAGTAGGCTGGGAGAGAAAATAGGACAGGAAAATAAATTTTGACAGGGGAAAAGAAGAAAAAAAGGGAATAGTTCCCACAGAAAAGATACACAGTGCATCAATACCTTTTTGGTTTTTGTTTTAAAGAGACAGATATAAGCTCAAAAAGCTATCATCTATTAAGGCCTTTACTCAAAATTTTCACATGTTTAATACTCAAGGAAACTCAGTAGTGTCATCAAGTCAATGGCCTGGAAAAGGTAAGGACCTGAAGGGACAGTGCTTCTGATGGGTAACTTCTGCCTCAGTAGAACTCTCTGTCACAGTCTCACACCAAACGACAAATCTCTTCAGCTCTTGCTTCCTGATCCAGAGGAGAAAAAAGATCAAAATCCCACAAGGAACCTCACTACTTACTTCACCCTGGAAAGTTCTATCAGTCTCTTGGTGAGTAGATTAAGCACATGTAACCCTGGAACATAGCCTCAGTACTAAGGTCTGTGCTCCCAGGACTGATACACAGGAACTAAATATTATAGACATCCTACTCACCCGGAAGAGTGCAGCTTTCTTCAACTACCATACAGGAAATGGGTCTAGCAGCCATGTTGAAATCAGGAGACAGCCATGTGAATTCTTGGCTGTGGTATTTCTCCTTGCTTAGAGTGGGCACATAGCTTATTTTGTACATGTATGAGCATACCCACACACACACACACACACACACACACACACGTTGCATAAAAAGAACATGAAGCACTACAAACAACCTTCAAAGGGGAAATTGCAATCAATACACCTGTCCAAACAATTAGAAAGAGATGTTTCTGAGTCTCCTAAATATCTCTGGCATGTGTTAGATGCATGCTGTCAGGCTGGCTGCCATTAAATAGCTTCTAAATAATGCAAGGACGATCAGACGTACAAATAAGCAATTCAATTTGGGTGATTGATTATTGGAATAAGGCTCATGCATGCAAGGCATGACGTTCCCAATCACATCTCCATTTCATGTCTGTAGCAGTAGTGATCTTTGTGCCTTCACAGTGGGAAGTAATCTCATGACTAGGGATGTTCTCTGACTGCGTGTTTAACCTGCATATGAAACAGGTGTTTTTACTTTCTGTCTCCAGTGTGGGAAACCTCAGCAACCACATGCTGTATCCCCCCAAAACATACAGAAGCAATGGGAACTCAGCTCCTTGAGTAGGAAGGTACTTTAGACTAGGTGCTAGGTAGGACCCAGACTTGTGGATGTCTCCATATGACTTTGTCTCACCACCCTCTATCTTTACTGAGTACTTAAATGTTTGAAGTTCCTAAATGTGAGTATTGAGGCCTCTTCACTGCCCTCATTATTTTGGGTTTCATTTCAAAGGGAAGTTAATATAGTACTTCTGCAGTATGACTCCTTCCCCTGGACGGCCTCTAAGTCTCAGTTAGTATGAAGCAGGCTGATGTGAGCTCTGTGAACCTTGGGGTCTAACTACTGCTCACCAGGAGCATGTGAGTGATGAAGCTGCTAGTGCAGTAAGCCCCATTCTAGACAGTCACAGCCTCTAGAAGACAGGTTTGAAGAGATCTAAAGAGAGAACATTCTCAGAAGTTAACCTAAGTCACTTGGCTCTCTAGCTCAGTCTTGCCTTCATCCTTGGTGAGGGTCAATGCTAGGGTTAAGCCATCGTACTCTCTAAGGTATGAGTTTTCTATACGGCAAAGCAGAATTCTGCAGCATATTATCCTTACAGTATAATGTTCCATCTGGCATATAGACATCTGTCTATTCAGTGGCATAGGACTACTAGGAGTCAGTCTTAGGCCACAGCCCAGATGTACTGAATGTAACTTTGTCTTAAGCAATTCATCTGAGAGTCAAGCACATCACACTTTGAGACACATTTCTCTAAATCCTATGAGAAGTGTGGTGAAGAAGGTAAGTTATCGTCATCTATTCACTTATTCTATGCCTGTGGAATAGGTTAAGTCAATAAAATTAGTACAACAACACCCAGAAGACAAGGTGATAAGTGAGTGTTAATCATCTTCCTTCTCATCTCTGCATGGGGGGGGGGGGGGGAAAGGCTTGTGATGGCTTAGCAGTGCCCAAAGACAGAATAACACTTGAAAATTATATGTTAGTGTCCACATCAGTGGAACCATTGATACTGTTGTGACTTTTCTTATGGTTTGACTGACAGCAATGTTTTCACTATGCAGTGAGAAGAAAGTCCAGGAGAATTCAGAATGGCTTCTCTCCAATTGCTACACCCAAGCACCTGGGATACCCATCTCTGTTCTTCAGTGTGTACTCAGCTTCATTTCTTGGGGTCATACACCAGATGGGGTGTTGTGATTGCTAAGCTTGGTTGTTGATATGACTGCATCGGAAATAAACGAAAGCACAAGCTGCTGGGCACTTGTGATGGATTTTCACAATCATATTATGAGAAGCAGGAAGACCCACCCTAAGCATGGGCTGGACTTTTGGTGGCAGGTAAGATCAAAGGATATAGAAGGAGACTTTGACAATGAATGCTTGCTTTCACTGTCATTGGCAAAGTCACTCTCTTGTTGCTGCAGCATCCTTCACCAATACTAGAACCAACTTCTTTAGCCTTCTCACATAGACTGATGACTAGCAGATCTCCAGGAACCCTCCAGACCTTCACTACCAGACTGGCACTTTTGGGTCACCCAGCCTCATGGACTGACTTGGATTCTTGGCTTCTCCCGTATGAGACAGCCACTGTTGGGCTAACTGGACTGCATCCTGGTAGCCTCCTGATAAATTTCCTTTTATTATATGTGTTCAATTTACCACTTCCATTCTGCTAGAGAACCTTGATTCGTATAGATGGCATTAGGGCATCTGATTTACTTGACTCAAACTCTTCTAAGACTCAGGAGACTCAGTGTAAATACTCCTTCTAGGGAGTCTTCCCAGACCCAAACCTCAGTTGATCTTGATATTTATTCTGTATGCTCTCAAGGCATGGGGTGTTTTGTTGTTGTTTTTCAGCTTTTAATGGGTCATTTTCTTAAATGGGTGTTTTATTGCCATATGTCCTATCTTAATCGGCCAAGTTCAACCAACACCACAGGTGGTTGTTCACTCTCCATGATATGTCAGGATTTTCCATATTTTCAGCAGCTCATTTCCTCTGCTTCTGGCTGCTGTATATGGAATGGCTGAAACCCCAGTGCAGGGAAGGTGGTGCCCGTCTGTCCTTCTCAGGCCCCCTCCTGGGTTGTGCATCTGCCAGTAGCCTTGCACACATTCAGAAAATAAGCTCTCACAATTTCTTATGACTACACTATTTTTTCTTTTAGAGATGCCTGTTTTCTCATATACTCTTCATCTCCAAACACAAGTCTCTTTCTTCACTCTCTTTACCTCCCATCAACAAAAACATTTCCAATGAAAATTACAAATGAATAATACTACATACGTTCTTTTAGCAGGTTCGGTAACAGTACATTCTAGCTAGGAACCCTTGCTTTCGGTAAACCATTTATTTCTGTATTTCTATTAGTATAGATGATGTATAGTACCCATTTCCCTGCTGTAAGCTTTTAGTGTCAACTTTGCTCAAGCTAGAGTCACCTGGGAAGAAAGAGCTCAATTGAAGAACTGCTTTGATCAGATTGACCTATTGACCTGTCTATGGGGAATTGTCTTGACTGGTTATTGATGTACAAGGCCCTAGCCCACTGTGTGCAGTGCTATCTCTACGCAAATGGGGATGGATCTTATAAGAACACTGACTGAGGATGACCCAATGAGTAAGCCAGTAAGCCACATTCGTTCATGGTTCCTACTCCAGGTTCTTGCCTTGAGTTTTTTCCCTGAGTTCCCTTGATACTAGATTTTGACCTGGAAGTATAAGATAAAATAAACTCTTTCTGTAGAAGTTGCTGTGAGTCATGATATGTATCATAACAATAGAAAGAAAATTAAAATGTATGCCTCCAATTATTTAGCATGAGAGCCTTGTAAAAGGTGTAGGATTTGTTTCTGAGTAATATGAACATATTGGAAAATAAGACAGATGTTGCCATTGTCTCCCTAGACTTTGTATTCTGGCCATGGGAGACATGACAGTAAACTCACAGTTAAGAAATAAATTTGACATAAACAATGAAAAAAAATATCTGGAGGAGAGAGATGGAGTGAGGTCATGGAGAGTAGCTGGGATGGCCCTGTAGTGAGGACATGGGGAGATCAACCTTTTGAGAGGTGTCTAGACAGTAAGGAGAGGAGGGCAGACATAAGAAGAATGGCTGGATGAGTGTTCCAGGTAGAGTAAAGAAGATTCAAAGGAAAAGGTCATGGTAAGTGAAATGTGCAGAAAATAGGTCATTCTGATCAAAGCAAGCAACGGGCTTTCACATGAAATGGATGATATTGGAGCAGTGGGGGAAGGAAGGAGTGTTCCTAAGGGGATGCAAGCAATGAGAACTCCTGTCAGGAGTGGCACAATCTGGGCTACATTTGTAAAACATTGATGCTTGACACACTAACAGTAGGTAGCTGAAGGGACTTGGCTGCAAGGAGGAAGACAAGTCTGGACCTCCTAAAAATTCAATTCCTATGCCTGGTTCTTTTTTTTTTTTATAAATACTTTATTTTTTTTTCTTCAAGTTACATCTCAGTCACAAACCCCTCCCTATTCCCCCTTCCTATCCCGCCCTTCCACCCTCTTCCCCCCAGAAGTTTCCCCTTTCAGTCCAACAGATGGTTCCTTCTCTTATAACAGTAAGTATTATACAAAACAACAGATATAAATATGCCACATTTATGAGAGTTAAATGGCCCAGTATACCTTCCCAATGTCCAGTTTATACATATTTGGCCCCTGACTTTAACATTCTACTATCTAACCATCTCCATGAGTTTAAAGGTCTATATCTGACTCATCATTCATATTAACTTGCAACACACTTTTAAGAGTATCTTCTTAGATCTATAACACCCTCTTGATTCCTAAACAACTCAAAATTTAACTATGAGACTCTAGCTGTCTATTCTTCAACCACCTCAGAGACCTGAGAGGGATAAATATATCTGCTTATATAGGAAGTGCAGGGCCTGCAGCTTCCAAAACTAAGAAAGGACATACCAATGACTGCCTGGACAGTTCCCATTTTCTCTCCATACATTCCTGCATCAGTCTTCAGCCTTTGGGTCCTGTTTCTCTGACAGATATTTGTTGTAGAGCAGGGATTATGAAGGACTTACCTACCCTGTCTTGGCAGAGTTAGGCTGTCGACTTCCCTGCTACCAAGTTTTGTCCTTTTTGGACAGCAGTCTGTCTGCAGTTGGTGCAAGGGGTTTTTTCATGCCAAGAGATAGGCTTGCCACTAATTCAACCATCTTACAGTGGAGGTTCTTCGATGCTTATCTTCTACTTGGAGTAGAATAGGGGGTGCTGTCAGGCGCTGATATGTCTCGATATCAAAAAAAAAAGAAAAGAAAATCTTAATTTAAGATAACATCTTTGAATGCCATATTCTGCAGATCTCTTGGGGTGTTTGAAGATGCCCTATCCATCTCTTGTATTTAGATAAGCAAATGTTGCTTGTCTCTTAGCAACTTGATTACTGGGTAGTTTAGAGAATGTCTGTGATAGACTGTCATAGTAGCTAACAAAGTGACATATTTGCATGACTAGGAGTTTGTTTTATTTAACTATCCTAGACCGTTTTAGACGGTTGGTATCAAGAGGCCAGAGCTTCACACTTTATTTTTATTCCTATGCCTGTTTATGAACCACCACTGTAATGACTCCAGCTAACTCCTGAACACCTTGTCAACTATGTATGTCCTTCCCTTTGGTTTGCAGGCTTTTGTTGACAATGGAATTATCTTAATGAGTCTCAGGATCTATATGTGGACCAATTGCTAATGATAGCATAGATAACATTTTGTATCCTGTAATTATTTATAGTTATTTTTATATTATAAATGTTATTGTGATTAGAAAAAAATACATTCATTCTTTTAAAAGTAGTAACGAATTTAGAGGAACTTTTTGTTATTATCTCCTTTATGTAAATTATTCGTCTGTAATAAGCGAATCTTTTGATGGGCATGGAATCTGTAAAATGTTTCAGGCTTAAAATGTTTCCTTGTGGGTCAGTCAATGTCTAGCATTTATCCTTGACCTGAGGAACACTATGGCCTTGCCACACTGTTTCCTTTTCCTGGAGACTCCACAAGAATATATGATCCAGCCATACTTAGAGTCAGGATGACATCATGTGATTGAATTCTCATCAGGGGACCTTGGGCAGATAAGAAGTGCTTTTCCTTGCCTAAGCAGTAGTGATATGTACATGTTCTTTTGCTGCTAACATCCCCATTTCACTAGACTGCCAGGGGAAAAAATCCTACATGAGGAGTTTTAGTTTGGATGTGTGATGATCCTGGAGTCAAAACTGGAAGGAGAGGTCTTAGTAAGGTTTGATATGATTTGAATTTCATTGAGATTTATTATCACAGGGCAGTCTTTTGTTTTAAGAAGCCACTAAGCCTTTAGAATTTACTTACTTCTGTGATCCTGCAACCAGACAGACATATACAGTGGCTGTCATTTCCATTGCATTGTGACAACCAGGCAATGGAAACTCCCTGAATCCTAACCCTCTAACCCCAACCCCTAACCCCTGACACTAACCATAATCTTAACCTTAACCCGTGGTAAGCATGTTCTATGGGTATGGCTCCATGACACAGTGGACTCACACCCTGCCACTACATGAGAGCTTGTAAACTCCACTTAAATGAAAAATGCAAGCTTCGGTATTTGGTTATTTGTATGTGAAAAGGACAAATTCATGTAGAACAGCTGTTAACATGCTTTAGGTTAATATGTCATCCAGTACTTTAAAGCTTCTCATTGAATGACTCAATTAGTTCTTGTAAGAACTCTCTGCGAAGGTGGGTCACTCTATTTTACCAATCAAGATCAGCCCTAGAGCAGCTGAGTGACCCAGCTGAGGTGACATAGTTGCAGCATGTTAGGACAGAGACCCAAAGCCAGGCTTCAGGCTTTAGCACTGCTCCTAATGAGCTCATGTCGGCACAGACATGGGGAAGCTGATGTAAGCAGATGACTTCTTTGGGAGGAAATACAAGAATCTTCCAGGAACAGGTGTCTCTGGTGAGGGAGCCGAGGGGGTGGTGAGAGAGGGAGCGTGATTTGCTTTTTAATGCTTCCCATTTAGTACCTGTTGATTTATTTAACTGTGTGCAGAGATCATGTATTTGCAAATAGATTTTTTAAAAAAGAGGGCTGAGATACCAGATCATCCACATTTTAACATTATATCTGACAGGCACTCCTGATGCAGAGAAAAAGCCTTGCTGACTCATTCTCAGGATGGTAAGGGAAGGCTGCTGGCTCTTTGAAAATTTGTTCTTTCCAAGGGCAATGTGGCTTCCCTTCCCTCCCTCCCCCAGCTCCCTGAGTTGTGGCTACACATAGAGAAACACTCTGCCACTGTCTGAGAATGCATTCCTTAGTCAAAGAGAAGTTTTCACTCGGGTAGAGTTTTGCAATTATGTCATTAAAAGTGTTCTGAACTTCAGACTCGAAATGAACTTCAGAAAGGCCCTGCCCTTTTAGCTTTCTGGCTGTACATAATTTATGGCTTTGAGTCTTACTGCAAAATGCAAAAGGCATGCAGAAAAGGTTCAGAGAAGGCACACACAGATGCACAACTTTCTGCCCCTGCCAGTATAGTCTCCATCAAATCTCTCTCTCCATGGTAGAAAGGGCTCTGTCCTCCAAATTAGAGCGTCTTAAAATGGGTCAGGAAAGACAAGTGGATAAGTCTGTGGAGACTAACTCAATTGTCCTCCCTGTTCCATTGGCTCTTCTGCTGTCAGCTGTAGCATTCTCCTCTTCACCCCTGTTTTACTGGATTTCTTCTCTCACTGCCTGCCTCTGTCCTTCATCTCTTTGGCCCCTAACCCTTTTATTTCCTGTACTTTTATCTTTCCTCTTACTCACCTGGACCTGGGATTATAACCTAAGAATTTAAGAGCGAAAACAGGATATCAAGAAAGTGATGTTTGAAACCAAACTGTTTTCTACCTCCTGGTTCTGTTGTCTTCCACATTTTTGTCTCTGGGCAAATGACTTTAACCTCGTAAGCAGTGTCTTGGCCATCTGTAGATTAAGGATAATAGTTAAGTCAACCTCATAGGTGGTGTTACAGGTTAAGTGGTACCCTGAGATTGAAGAACGTTCTTGTACGTGCACATAGCAAGTACTTGGCAAATACACCTTTATTATACCAGAGATTGAGGTATTGTATGTAAGATTGTATTCTCAGGGAACAGACTGAGCCAGAATTCCTGTTTTGTCATCTAATGGCTAGACCACTTTCAAAGTCACTTTTCCTCTCTAAGGTCGGAGTATGTATTAGTGGGGTGGCTAATAGGATGTCATTTGACTTCAGGGTTCCTCTGACAGGAAACAAGATACAGCATCAGTGAGGGACTCAGCAGAGTGCCTGGCATGTGAAAGACCTTCAATAAATGCAGACTGCCGCCATTGGGATTCTCTGCCCAGTGAATGGAAAGAATAAAAGAGAAAAGAGATTTCTCTAATCCCCTGACAATTATTGCATTTATATATTTAGAAGAAAAAAAACTGGCTTCACCTTAAACCAGATTCTCCTCTGCAAATCCAGAACTGGGCTGAATTCATGCCCCTTTGGCAATGACTGCTGGCCCCACAGTACTCCATAACCTAGAGCCCAGACAGCTTTCAAGATAAAGAGTAATTGATCTTGGTATATTGACACATAATTAAGAGTATATTTAACCACAATTGAATAGATCTTTGCATATTGATACAAATTTAAAGATAATGCTTCCCAATGGTATCATACCTAGAGATACTTAAAAATAAAATGTGAAGTTCTGACCTCTTGATACCAACCGTCTAAAACGGTCTAGGATAGTTAAGTAAAACAAACTCCTAGTCATGCAAATATGTCTCTTTGTTAGCTACTATGACAGTCTATCACAGATATTCTCTAAACTACCCAGTAATCAAGTTGCTAAGAGACAAGCAACATTTGCTTATCTAAATACAAGAGATGGATAGGGCATCTTCAAAAACCCCTAGAGATCTGCAGAATATGGCATTCAAAGATGTTATCTTAAATTAAGATTTTCTTTTCTTTTTTTTTTTGATATCGAGACATATCAGCGCCTGACAGCACCCCCTATTCTACTCCAAGTAGAAGATAAGCATCGAAGAACCTCCACTGTAAGATGGTTGAATTAGTGGCAAGCCTTTCTCTTGGCATGAAAAAACCCCTTGCACCAACTGCAGACAGACTGCTGTCCAAAAAGGACAAAACTTGGTAGCAGGGAAGTCGACAGCCTAACTCTGCCAAGACAGGGTAGGTAAGTCCTTCATAATCCCTGCTCTACAACAAATGTCTGTCAGAGAAACAGGACCCAAAGGCTGAAGACTGATGCTGGAATGTATGGAGAGAAAATGGGAACTGTCCAGGCAGTTATTGGTATGTTCTTTCTTAGTTTTGGAAGTTGCAGGCTCTGCACTTCCTATATAAGCAAATATATTTATCCCTCTCAGGTCTCTGAGGTGGTTGAAGAATAGATTGCTAGAGTCTCATAGTTAAATTTTGAGCTGTTTAGGAATCAAGAGGGTGTTATCGATCCAAGAAGATACTCTTAAAAGTGTGTTGCAAGTTAATATGAATGTTGAGTCAGATATAAACCTTTAAACTCATGGAGTTGGGTAGATAGTAGAATGTTAAAGTCAGGGGCCAAATAGGTATAAACTGAACATTGGGAAGGTATACTGGGCCAATTTACTCTCATAAATGTGGCATATTTATATCTATTGTTTTGTATAATACTTACTGTTATAAGAGAAGGAACCAGCTGTTGGACTGAAAGGGGAAACTTCTGGAGGGAAGAGGGTGGAAGGGCGGGATAGGAAGGGGGAATAGGGAGGGGTTTGTTACTGAGATGTAACTTGAAGAAAAAAAAATAAAGTATTTAATTAAAAAAAAAAGATAAAGAGCAAGCCTTCATCTTGATCTGACTGCCTCCATCTCTTTCCCCACTGTGTGATGGTTGGACCCCACTCTCAATCTCTCTCCCTCAGTAACTTCCCCTCCATTGCAAGCCCTTGTCCACACTGCAGGTAAGTTGGAAGATGGCAGCTGAGGATCTGTGAGTCTGTGTTGGATAGGTGGGGGCTGCAGCTAGGTTGCTTGAGAGGACCAGAGGCTTAAGTATTCTTTCAGCTTGGGACAAATCCAGTGTCTGTCTTGGAACTGTAGCTTCTGTTATGGCCCAGATCTGGTTCTGTGATGTTTGTCAATGAACCCCGAACAAACTGTTCAATATCTTTCAGCCTCAGTTTTCCCAGCTACCAAACTGGAAAGGGGCGGTGCATTCTTCAGAGACTTCTTGTCGAATCAGTTATTCAGGGATGGAGAGATGGTTCCGTTGGTGAAGTCCTTGCCACTGGAGCATGAGAGCCTGAGTTCATCCCCTAGCACCAAAATGAGAAATTCTTGGGCATCTACGCTGAGTATTTGTAATACACTGGGGAAGCTGAGGCAGCTGGATAGTCATTTAGCTAAATTAGGAAACTCCAGTCAGCAAAAATCTATGTTCAGTGAAAGACTATGTTTCAGAAACAAACAAACAAACAACAAAAAAACAACAACAACAGAAACTGAGAAAGATGTCTAACATCAACTTTGGCCTCTGTGTGCATATGTACACATATACAGGTGCATTCGTGCACACATGAACATATAAGCACTCACACCCACACATGCACACACACACACACACACACACACACACACACACAGGGACACACAGACAGATAGACAGACACACACACACACACACACAGAAGCACACACAGATAGACAGATACACACAGACCCAGACAGAAAGACACACACACACACACACACACACACACACACACACAAACACACACACACACACAGGGACACACAGACAGATAGACAGACACACACGGACACACATACAGATAGACAGATACACACAGACCAGACAGAAAGACACACACACACACACACACACACACACACATACACACACACACACATTCTAAAAAGATAAAATCCGTAGAAAACTGGCTCACTAAATGGGAGAGGTGTTTGTACCATGCAAACTTAGAAGAGGCAAGAGAAGATTGTATGTACATGGTGATGGGGAAAGAGGCTTGTATCATGTTAGAACCTGAGGATTCTTCATTTTTAAGAATTCTTTAGAACAATATAAAGCATCAAGAAAGTTAGACAAAAAAGGTCTCTTAGTGATCATCCTTATAGACTGTAAATTCACAGCTCTGGTAAAGTCTGACTCATGTGTATTGTTTTACCCACACAGATTTGTCATGTATGCTGGCTGGTTTTATGTTAAGTTGGTAGGGTCATTTGGGAAGAAGGAATCTTAATTGAAAAAAATACCTCCATAGGATTTGCCTGTAGGCAAGTCTGCAGAGTAATTTCCTGATGATTGATGTGGGAAGGTCCAGCCCAGTGTGGGTTATGCCACTTCTGGGTAGGAAGCCCTGAGCTGTATAAGAACACAACCTGAGTAATCCACTAAGTAGTATTTCTCCACGGTGTCTGCTTCAGTTCCTGCCTCTAGGTTTCCATCTTGCAAGCCTTGGTTTCCTTCAATGATGGACTATGGTATGGCAGTATAAACCAAAACAAACTCTTTCCCAAGTTCCTTTCAATCTTTGTCTTAGTTAAGGTTTTTATTATTGCAATGAAACATCATGGCCAAAAAGCAAGTTTTGGGGAGGAAAGGGTTTGCTTGCAACAGCACTGCTCATAATAAAAGGAAGTCAGGACAAGAACTCAAAGTCAGGGCATGAACTTGGAATCAGGAACTGATGCAGAGGCCATGGAGACTTGCTTACCCTGGCTTGCTCAGCCTACATTCTTACAGAAGGCAGAACCACCGGGCCAGGAAGGGAATCACCCACAATGGTCTGGGACCTCTCTCATCAATCACTAACTAAGAAAATGCCTTACATGCAGAGATGTTACCGAGGCATTTTCTTATTTTAGTTTCCCTCCTTTCAGATAACTCTAGTTTGTGTGTCTAGTTGACACCAAGCTAGCCAGAATAACCATGGTATTTTATCATAGCAATAGAAACTCTAGCTAAGATATAACTTTTTGAATACTCTTTTCTTTTTTTATTTTACTTTTATTGAAAACAGATTCTTATACAATATATCCTGATTATGGTTTTCTTTCCTTTCTGTCCTCCCAGCTCCTCTCCACCTCACCTCCCATTCAGATCTGCTCATTTTCTGTCTCTCACCAGAAAAGCATAGGCTTTTAAGAGATAATAATAAAATATAATCAGATAGAAACTATCACATCAAAGCTGGACAAGACATCTGAGCCTCATCACCACAATCTAGATGTTCCAGAGAATTATGTACTCAAGGTTCTTTGTCCCTTGGAAAAGTACAGTAGCTAAATGCAAGGCTCTTAGTACCACACTGTATTCAAACACTGGCTCTACCACTTTCAAGGTACGTTGGAGGATGGTCTTGTGCACTGTGTATCTAGATGCTGATTTCTGTGCCTAGAGATATGGATACCATCTGGACATGGCATTGTCATGGTTATTGAATCATCTTCTTTATCAATCCTGTGTAATGAATGTACTCCATTATTTCTGATCCGTTAATAAAAAGCTGATCAGCCAATGACTGGGCAGATGAGATAGGAAGTCTGGATTTCCAATCCTTGCAATGGGTTCCAAATATCTATCTATCTATTTATCTATATATCTATATAACTATATATCTACATGTCTATATCTATATCTATCTATCTATTTATCTATATATCTATATAACTATATATCTACATGTCTATATCTATATCTATCTATCTATCTGTCTGTCTATCTATCTATCTATCTATCTATCTATCTATCTATCTATATATATATATATATATATAGAGAGAGAGAGAAGAGCAGGAGGAGGATGAAGGAGAGTGGTCATGAAGTCAGGAAGAGGAGTTGCCAAGGGAGTTCTCCATGAGGACACACTCAGAACAGAGCAAGTCAGATCAAGACTAATATGGCAAGTAATGTAGGGAGTGTGGTTGAGAAGTAACCAGACTAGCACAGAGGGTTAGAATATATGAGTATCTTCTTGGTCATTATGCTTAAAGCTGTTGAATGAATCTAACAGGTCTCCTCAATTACTTGGAAGCAAGGGCAGGTATTAGAAAAAGCCAGCCCTTTTAAATTTTCTACTACAAAGGTGCATGGCTTTGTGGGTGGTGTTCAATTCCTTTGAGCCTCAATTCCATTTCAAACTGGAGATACTGATATTCCCTATATCACAGGGCTCTTTGCAGGATTATTGAGATAACATAGGTGAATTCCTTTGAACATAGGAAGAACTCAATAAAATTAGCTGTAATTATTGGGAAAAAAGCACTTTTCAGATGAATGATACCAACATTTGAAAATCAAGCCATCTTTCCTGGATGTCCAGTTTCTGTTACAGAATCATAAGCCCAGCAATACTGATGGGCACTTCGCTGTGACTTCTCTAAGTAAATATGTAGTGGTGGTTCCCGTTGTGCTGCACTCTAATCTCCACGGCCCCTACTTGTCACAGTAAGTGCTTTTATCCCTAAATTATCTTGCCAGAACTGTGCCTTTTTTGATTCCCTGTTTTAATTTTTCTTGATTTTTTTTTTTGCTTCCATTACCTTGTTAGGAAAGGTTGCTATATATCTGACAATAACCATAACCCTATTTATTACTCAGGAGACTGAGGCAGGAGGACAGCCTGAGCTACAGAAATTAAAGAAATAAAAACAACCATTCCCATTACAAGTTTTATATAATAATATTCTCCGTTTTGTGCAAGCTATTATTGTGATAAGGTATGCCTCGAAGGCCAAGAACTCTTTCTGTCTCATATCCTCACTGATGAGGCCATGAGACCTGAAAGGATGACGTGGTAATGGCCCTGTAGAGCCAGGACTATAGATAAGCCTGGGTATGTCCTTCCAGCACTCAGCCATGAGAAGAACAACAATTGATACCAAAAATGACCACAACCAACTCAGAACAGGCTGAAAGAAGACTGGCAGATGGCAGGCAGTGACAATGACCTCTGTCTGCAGTGTCTCCTCTCAAGGGACCTCAAAGCTCTTTAGAGCTTGTGACAACAGGTGGGACCCAGGGGGACATTTTTGCCCCTGGCATGGTTTGTGCATTAATGCGGACATTCAGAAGTTCTGTGGTTAGTGGGGTCTTTTGAGGGGCTAGTGAGAAGGTGTAGAGTGCTGATGGGGGCTGGTAAGAGCCAGTCCCATGTTTTGTTCTTTTCAGATAGCCACAAATCCATGTCTCTGAAAATGAAGTTAAGAAGAGTATCTGGAAGACAATGAATACAGTAGAACCAAATGTAAAAATACCTCCCTGTCCCTTTGATAAGGCTCCCAGGACAAGCAACAAGGATTACCCAATAATCTCATTATGCAGGGTCTGCCAAGGACAAATGGAGGGTCCATTTCCTGTGCTCAGAGGAAGCCTTACTTCCAATTTTTGTTTCTCAAGCCATTCTCCTATTTCTGTGCTGGTTTTTCATCCTTAAGGAGAAATGCATGTTCTTGTTGGTACTTGTGTTTTTATTTCTAAGCCAAAGAGGTATCCTGCTTTCTTCCCACCTAAGAGTAGCTTATTACAGCCTCCAACCTCAGGAACTTCTCCATATCTGGAATCTGCTATGGGAACTTGGATTCCATCAGAAGAGAAAACCTGTTCAGGAAAGAGAAACTGAGATGCCACATCCAGCTCATGAGGGTACCCCAGTGGAAAGGAACCTGCCTTTCTATTGCAGGCCAAGTTGATGAGGCACCAGGATGTCATAGTTTCTATTCAAAGACACAGATCTGGGAGGAGTGTGTGTGGCTGGGAAGTGGAGGATGAATATTTGCCTTCGTTGCTCATTTTCCAAGTAACTAAGATAGGCATGCCTGTTCCTCAACTTCAATATTCCTCTTCCCTGTTTGTCAATGAAATTGAATGGAACCTCCCAATCCATGGTGCATAGTTTTGGCAGTCTGTATGTGTGAGGTCAGTGGAGTAGGAATGGTTTGAAGAGGAAGAGATTGATTTGACACAGTGACATGGGGGTCTCCTAAGGTTGAGAAAGGATACAGATTGTTGTCAGTGAAAAATAATCAGATCTGATATTTATATTGATTTTCACGTGTAAAACCCAGAGCAACTTATACCATTGCACTCAACTCCATTTTCTGTTCCAGTGGATGGGAAGAAAATAGACAGTTTAAGAGACTGATAGCACAGCTGTTCTGAGCTTCCTAAGTATTTCATTTATATGTGACACCTGAATACAGATCTGTGCTTATGTTACATGAAGTCAACGCTTAATGGGTTCATTTTGCAAAACTTCTATCAACAGGTGACGACTGAGCATGGCAGGAGAGCCATTAGGACTCTTTAAATGAATGCAGCAGCATATTGCCATGGGATCACTCAAATGTCCTCAGATCCACAGGTGTTCCTATCGAAGTCCATTGAAGTATTCACAACCATAGGAGTGTAGTTATCTGAGATTCTAAGCCAGGAGCCAGCACATACTTTCTGCAAAGGACAACGTAGTAAATATTTTCAATTTTGTAGGCCAGGAGGTCTCTGTTGCTATCACTTTGCTCGGCTGTGGGAGCATAAAAGCAGGCACAGACAATACAATTCTAATGGGCATTGCTGGGTCCCAAGCAAATTAACTTACAGAAACAGGTGGCAAGCAAGGCATTCCCCAGGGAACATAGTTACCACCTCCTAACTAGACAATGGTAAGCTCAAACATGATGTAAAACAAATCTGACACTTTGGTCAGATTTGGCCACGAATAGAGACCTGGACTCAGTTTGTTGAAACAAGAGAAAACAAACAAAACATAGAAATGGCTGCCATGGAAACTGGATTATATTTCTGATTCATTGAACCATGGTGAGACCCCAGGAAAGCTACTTCTGTCTCTTACAGTTAGTTCCCTAAGAAATATAGGGAAGGTTATATCACAAGTTCTTTATGGCCTTCTCCAGAATATATAGGAGATCCACACTCATGTATCTTCCCTGTCTCCCACTGTGTGTGTGTGTGTGTTTGTTTATGATTTGGATAGATGTGTGGGAGACCAGCATGGAGATTGTGAGAAAATTAATATTTGGGAATATGATATGGAGGAGAACGGTTCTGTGTCTACATTCTACAATGTTATTTCTGAATATGAAAACCCTGTATCACAACTTTTTTTGGTGACCTAGTAAGAAGGATTTCAAACTCTGTCATTGTCTGCATTGTGGCAACAGGGTTGTGCCCTAGGCCTTGGCATACAATTCAAGTGGAGAAAGTGTCACCATCTCATCACCAATTGTGAATCTCTAGGAATGAGAATAAGACAAAAGGGTTGTCAGAAAGATTTCTCACAGTATCAAGGGGAACAGGACTCCATGGAAATTGACTGGGTACAGGGCCAGCATCAGATCCTAACCATATCATTCCTTGGCTGGCCTGCAGCTCTGGTTCTTGGGCCCAGTCTCTCTTTGCTCATCATTAGAGACTAAGCCTTCCGCAGATCCTTTGTTGATGCTCT
>CAJQZJ010009840.1:3082595-3101727 GCA_907164525.1 Lophiomys imhausi
ACACACACACACACACACACACACACACACACACACACACACACACACAGTATTTTGTTGCTCTTTAACCAAAAATGGAGGAAGGTTCTCCATAGTTTGTCAGAGGGCATGATGAGAGTAGACTTGTTAAGCAGGAAGCTGTGGATCAATGAGTGAAGGGATGAATGAGGTTATGAAGCAGAGGAAAGATACTTGTGAAAGATGTGGGCAAGCAGGAGCTCTTTACATATTGGAACTGAAAATAAGCCAAGGGATCTGGTGTTGTGTGAATCTGAAGAATGGTGAGGTAAGAGAGATTCGAAAGGCAGGTAAACCTTCTTGGCTAATGTGAAAGTGAGGATGTCTTAGCTGGAAAGCAGTTAGAACTCACCATTGTCCCAGTGAATTATATGACTGGTTTTCTACTTCTTGAGGATCACTGTGACTGCAGTGTAAAGAAGTTGTCAGAAGGGTCCAAAAAGGACCAAAAGGAGGCAAGTTCAGAGATTACTGCATCCTGGCTAGGAGAGTCTTAAGTTATCTTGCTCATTCTTGGATTTTGTTTGTTGTTATCGTTGCTATTGGAGATGATATTATTATGCATGCTGGGCCAAGTTCCCATCACTGATATATACTTATAGCTAGATGCAGAACCTTAGTGTATATTGGTAACTGCTAGGATAGAATAAGATGATACATGTGCGGAAAGGAAAGTGGGCAGAGATATATGGCCTGCTAGTGGAGGATCTGGGTATTTACCATAGGATGGATAAAGGTCATATTGACTGATATAGAGAGATTTTAAGCAGGAGGAGGAGGAGGAGGTGGAAGAGAATCCTTTTTGTTTCAGTTATATTTTATTTTAGCCTATTTCCCCGTGAACTCCAGTACTGGCAGCATAGCTGCACCAATTAGACGGTTCTTTTGGCACAATTGCTATTCATTTCTTTCATGGTGATACAGGACAGACCTTGCAAAAGCATTTGCTCCCATTGTCTACTGTGTCATTTGTTCCTCCTTTTCTGATTTTTGTTTCTGCTATGAAGCCTATGGTCATTATCCTGCAGGAAGCTCACAGCAAGTTGCCACATTGGGTCTCTTCCCTATTGTACAACCTTCTCTACCACTCAATGAGTGTGTGCATCTCCTACTGAGCAGTCAGTCCTGACTCCCTCCTGACTCTATTTGTACATAGTGATGTAACTTCTCCTGACCTCTCGATCGTCTGTGTGGAACATTGTTCCAGAGTCCAATGTGATTCAGGGTATGCTCATTGGGTATGAATATGTGCCAAGCTGTGCTCAATAAACTTGTAAGAACTATCAACGAGTCAGGACTAATCTGCTTGGATAGCTAGTTTCTTCTTGCTCCATTGCCAAAGTCCTGCTCATTCTGTGGCTTCAGCTTGACAGGTGAAAACTGAGAAAATGTTTGAAACAACCAATTCTGAAACTATTGCCAGAATTTCATGAGAACACTCTCTGGGTGACCTATGGCTACCACTTCCATGTTCTCTCTCCTTTTCTCTTTATCTGTGACTAATGGGAGCTTGCTGTCATGACTGAATAAATGATAAGGACTGCCAAGTCCTTAGAAAATGTCAAAAAAAAAAACCCTAGACATGATATTATATTTCACTCAAAGAAACTCTTTGACCAGGACTGGGCTTTGCTTTGTATCTTTTTTGGTTTTTTGTTTTTTAAATTAAAGCATGATTACATTATTTCCCCCTTCTCTTTCCTCCCTTCAACCCTTCCCATAACCCTCTTACTTGTTTTCAAATTCATGACCTCTGCTTCTTTAAGTGTTGTTAACACACACACACACACACGAACACACACGAACACACACACAAATACACACAAATTCACAAATGCAAAAAATATATAAATACAGCTTGCTCAGTACACATAGTGTTACTTGTTTTTATATGATTTCAAGGCTGACCAATTAGTATTAGGTAATCAATTACAGGGCTTATCCTGGAGAAGACTATTTATTATTTCTGCTCTTATCTTCACTTAGTTGCTTATATTTTTTTGGTTTAGGTGTAGGCCCTGTAAGATTTCTCCCTGCCATGTTTCCATGTTAGCATGTCTATTGGTGCTGTACATGTTCAAGTCTTGTTTAGGCAGTCATTGTTGAGAGGTATCATGGGTGAAGCTTCCTTGTCATTTCTAAGAGACAAAATCTTACAGTAGGTTTCATGGGCCTCTGGCTATTACAATATTTTCAGCCCCTCTTCCATGATGTCCCTTGATCCTTAGGTGCGGGAGTTGTATTGTAAATGTATCATCTAGGGCTTGGGACCCCACAGTCACTTGTGCTCTGCATTTTGACTACTATGATTTCTATAATGGTCTTTATGTTAGTTTTACTGAGGTGTCCCCCATAGTCTGGGGCATTTGAATACTTAGTTCCCAAGTGATGATATTGTTTGTTTTGTTTAGGAGTGTGGGCTTGCTAGATGAACTATGCCATTGGAGGCAGGCTTTCAGATTTCAAAATCTCACACCATTCCTAGTGCACTCTCTGTTTTCTCCTTGAGACTTGAGATGTGAGTTCTCACCTGTCTGAGATGAGATGATGTCTGCCACCAGCTACTGTGATTTCCCCATTGTGATGTGTTAGTTCTTATACTTCTGAAACCATAAGCCCAAGTAAACGCTTTCTTCAAAAAATTTCCTTGGCCATAGTGTTTTATCACAGCAATAGAAAAGTAAGTGATACAGTCTCCGTGGTAAAGCCCTTTGATCAGCGGTAATAGCCCTATGTGTGGATATATAAACATTTAGAATGCAGTTAGGAATTAAACTTATTTGATGAAGTGATGGTAATAAGTTCCCCTCTAAGATCAATGTCCTTACTAGAACTGGCTATATAGGTAGGTTTCTAGTATCAGACATGATTTCTTTCCTGTTGAGTGGACCTTAAGCCCAATTACAGAGCTGTTAGTTATTGAAAGATATAAATGCCACTATTGCAACCTTGTAGATACCTTGCATTGATGGTCATTGTAGTTCATGGGCATCATATCTGAGTAGGACTGTTGTTATTTGCCGCTCTTAAAAACTTGTGTAGCACCTTTTGTGATTTCAGAATGTTAGTCCTCAGGGAGGAAGCGTTCAAGTCAGGGCCAGCTCAAGTCCTCTGAGCCCTATATGAAGTTCATGTTGTCTTCAGCAATCGGGACATAAATCCTTTCACCTCTGTGAAGCAACTAAGCGGAACAGCAATTCCCTATGTTGTTTTGGGAATCTTTCAGATTCTCCTGATGATCATCTTGAAAGACGGCTTCATTTGTCTGGTAATGTTTTTGTTGTTGTTGTTGTTTTTTGTGTTTTCAGATACTCTATGGCTTCTGGGGGAAGCATTTTAGCCTAGGTGGCAATACTTTAAAAAAAACTACATATGTATACAATACATATATTTGTGTTATAGGTAGCTTTAGGTAAATAAAAATAATTTTCCTTATATATTTGGTTGTGAGCCTAGCCTTTAACGGCTGAGCCATCTCTCCAGCCCATGGCTCAGCCGTTAAAGGCTAGGCTCACTCCTTGAGCCGGGCGGTGGTGGCGCACGCCTTTAATCCCAGCACTTGGGAGGCAGAGGCAGGCGGATCACTGTGAGTTCGAGGCCAGCCTGGTCTACAAAGTGAGTCCAGGACAGCCAAGGATACACAGAGAAACCCTGTCTCGAAAAACCAAAAAAAAAAAAAAAAAAAAAATTTTCCTTATATCTTTTCTAAACATCTTTAGTATTATTTCCCTCATCCCTCCCTCTCCTTCTATGTTGCCTTCCAACTCCTCTACCAAGTTATACACCCTCCCTCCCCATTTTTTCAATTTTCCCTTTTATATCACTTGTATCCTGTTATTACACTCTCTAGTACCCTTATGGTCCATTATTTTTACAGAAACCTAACTTTGAAAAACTTTCATTAGTGGTTTATATAAAAATTCAAGCCCCCCTTCTCACTTTGTGGCACACACACATGATGTCTTTTCATTCTATCATATATTTCAATCTCTCAGAATGGGCATTGTGTTGAAAGGAAATAGAACATTGTGGCATATGAAGGACACAGAAGGAAAAACATACCCTATAGGCATACAAAGGATAGAATGAGAAAGTGCATTAAAATATGATTGGAAGTCCAGAGAAGCACAGTGAAATCCTTCAGCTCAGCAGCCTCAGATTATTTCACGGCATGACACCAAAAATGAACAAGACACTATCCAGTTAGCTTTGTGGGTTGTTTTTCCACATGGCTTTTAGTTAGAATGGGAACATCTGGAGTTTGGAAATCAATTGTCCAGAACTAGCTGTTATGCTAATTAATATTTTGTCAAATGGCACTCCACCAAGGTGTCCCTTTTCGAGTCTCTGTTCACTGAAGGTGTCGGTGCTTCCCAGCAATGTTGCTCATTTTAAGGGAGCACTCCTTAGGTGTTGCAGGAAGGGAGGATGAAGAGGATGTGATAAAGAGCCCCATTGAACATCCTTCTGACTGAGACTGTGAGCATTTTCTGGGAGGAGGTGCAAGAAACCAACTCTGGCACAGGAGCAAGGGTGCAGAATGGATGTGAAGTCTCCCTCCAGTCACTCTGTGGGCTTCTCTGCTCTCTCTGGCACACAAGAGGGTGAGCATTAGAGTGACTTGGAGTTTTCATGTTGATGAACGAGCAGAGCATCGGAATGAAGACTCTTCTTAGAATTAAGACCCCTCTCCAGTTGTAGGTTGTCTCTGGCGTTGCCATAGCTTCAACTCTTAGACAAGCGATCCAAACGTGTAAGCAATGTCACTACCAACAAGAATCCGCTCATGTGATTCTGAGTCAGATTTGCTTTATTTTCCTCATGATTTAAAATGTCTGTTTTTCACTCCAACTTCCAAGAGCAAGACTCAGAGACTAGTGAAAACATAAACACCCCCAACAAACCATTTTACGTTAGTCACTGACTTGCTGATTCACTCTGCAGATCTACACTGGTCAATATGGCAGTAACTGAAAATGTGGTTGATGTAAACTTAGAAGCACCATATGGGAAAACTGAACATTGAATTTCAAACATTGTACAAAATGACAAAGTCCCTTTATAATCCCCTTATTACACTAATTGCACAGTAATGTTCCTTTTTTTTTTTCTAAAGAGGGTATGAAAATAGAAGGGAAAGGAGCTGGGAAGAAGAATGAGCTGAGTGAGAAAGCGGAGACAAGAGAAGGGTATGGGTGGTTATGATCCAAATGCACTGTGTAGATGTATAAATTGTCAAAAATAAAGAATTAATAAAAACCCTTGAATATATTGAAAATATGTTATAGTACAATTATTCACTTAACTCCCATTTTCTTCTTCCCTTCCTTCCTCTCTTATTTCCTTGTACCCTTTCTTCTTCTTTTTTTCTTTCCACTTTTTCTTTCTGTTTGAGACACAGGCTGGCTTCATACACTCTATGTAGTCAAGGATGATCTTGAAGATCTCTGATCTTGTCTCTATTTCTTGATTACAGGCATGTTCCTCCATGCTCACTTTTCTGCAGTGCTGGAGACCCAGAACTTCATACATTTTAGGCAAACAGCCTACTGACTGAGTTACAGCCCCAGGCATCTATAATATGGCTACTATATATTTTAAAATAATAGGTGTGACTTACCCTTAAAATTACAGTGTGTTTTTATTGGCCTGCATTGATGCAGAGTCTCAAATCATAGTTCACTCTCATTACATAACTACTGTTTACTCAAAGTGCTGATGCCATGTTATTGATGCTGAAACATAAATACTGTGAGGATAAATTTTATTACTCACAGCAGCTCTGCCACATAGAGATTATTAACTTCATTTTCCAGATGGAGGCTGAGACAAGAGAGGAGACATGACTTGTGATATTTATTCCTTTCAAGTCAACAGCAATGACTGAGCACCAACTGTATGCTCTATATTTTTTTAGGCTTAGGGGTCTTAAATTTGGTGACATACTTTTAAATGGCTTATATAAAGCATAGCCACTCTAGAAACCACTCACTCTAAATCTATTCTTTCCCAATACTGATTCATTCTTCTCCAAATCTCTCAGGAAATTGGGATTCCCAGTCACTTTCATCATTTCAACTTCTCTTTTAAATAGGAACTGATTATAAAGACAAAGCAATTAGATAAAATTAGAGTTTGGGTCTGAGTTTGACTTATTGGCACTCTCAGCGTACTCAGAGCTTTTCTAGGACAATTGTCATTCTGAGTGGCCTATGAGTGTAATAAGCACTCCGAACTAATTCAGAAGAGTCAAGTCAGTCATGGTAAAGACTGGAGATTGTACCTGGAGAGTCTGGGTAGACAGGCAATGAGTTCTACGTACATGCTGGCATCATGCAAAGGGAGGCCAGTCTGAGAAGTAGATGTGTGTAGGCAAGCAATGGGTCGAATATTATGCTATGGTAGATAGATATGGGTTTGGCGATCAGTGGAACAGCAGTACATGGAGATATATGAGCACACAGGAAGAAAATATCTGAAATCTGAAGAAAAGTTTATATTTAGTTACAAAGAGATGTCTGTTCAGTCACCCAAAATGATAAGAGGTAGTGTTATGGTTTGAATGTGACATTTTCCTCATGGGATTTTGTTTGAAAATGGTGGCACTGTTTTGGGAAGTGCCACGTTTGCCATTATGACCTTGCTAGTGGAAATGGCACACTGTGGGAAGACTTTGATGATGAGGTCTGGATTGGGGCCACGCTCTCAGCTTCCCGATCTTCCAAGATGTGAATGAATCTCACTATAAACTTCTTCAACATGGTTCCAGCTAATCTATCCATGCCTTTTCCGCCATGATGGACTGAACCCTCTGAAACTGGATACATCTTGTGGAGTGCTGTGGGTCTCCCCTTTTCCTAGTGACTGTTGACTAGTCCATGTGGTCCAGGGGAGCAGAAGACAAGGAACAGGGTTCAGACAGCCCCAAGTATGATGGATTAACAACTTGAGATCAGTTTCAGAGAGGCAGATCAATTTTAATGGAGTGAAAGAAGATTATATAGAACTTTGGGGAATGGGTGGAAGTTTCCAGGGTGACTGTAAACCATTGTATAGAGCTAGGTGTGCCAGGGCTGCTTTATTTGCATTTGGCAGCATGGTGGTCCTATCATGGAAAACTGGAAGAAGTACCTAATTATCCCTTGGGCTGAGGGAGGAGAATGTTAACAGGGAACTGTGTCAAAGGTCACACTCCAGATATGAGTAGAAGCATTCCAGGAATCCCAGGTATTCACTGAAAGGGCTCTTATCAGGAGGAAGGAAATGAACACTTCTTAACTTTGTAACTTCATAAACGACTTTTCTCAGGTAGAGAATGTGGGAGTCCAGTTCCCCAGATCTGCAGACAGGAGGGAGCCCTGCTGGGAAAGGGATTTCACCTGTAAGTGCTGCTAAGCTCAGGGCTTTCCAGGCATGGCAGACTACACCTTAAAAGCATGGGAGTCCAACACACCTGGCCTACTGAACATGCTAGCTTACAGCACAGCACTTTGGAGTGTTGTCTGTTCAACTTCAAGTGTGGCTGTCTGTGGAAATGAACCTCACAGTCTCTGTTTAGCATCTTGAAAGATTACCCTATTTTATGCCACCAAACTGGGCAAAGAAAAAAAAAGTCAAATTCAACATAAGGTTTCTATGAGGTATGTGCCATTTTATCCCACCATCAAATAAAACTTAAGGGCCACCTGTGTATTATAACCTAATCACGGGAGTGATGTTCCCATCTTCTTTGCTATACTCTCTCAGCTGGACCACGTCAGAGATTTTGAATGTGCTTAGGGTGAAGGAATAAGCTACAAGTGTTACCTAAGGAAGAGAGGTCCTATTATAAAACAACCCACCAGTGTGCTACCAGTCATAGAAATGGGAGCTGATTGTGCTAAGGGCTCACTCTCATTTTGCTTCGCCTCTGAATTTTCCAGTAAAGAAGATACTGGGATCACTGAAGTAGTCCAAACTTTGTGAGCACAAAGTTGCAAGTATCTGCCCTCAAGAGCCAATATTACCAATATGTGGAGGCTGGAATCATATTTCATCTTGTTTTCCTAAACCTGAAACATCTATGCTCAGATGAGCTGTTAATTTTAGACTCCAGGTACTCAACTACTCCTTCTTCGTCCTGATCCGCTGCCAGGCTGGCTGAGTATGGTGATTTGAATGAAGATGTCCCCCATATTCTTGGGTGTTTAAATACTTGGACCTCCATTGGTGACACTAGGGAAGCTTAAGAGCTATGTCCTTGCTGGAGGAAGTACACCACTTGGGTCAGTCTTTGAGGTTTCCAAAGCCACATGTAATTTCCAGTTCTCTCTATGGACAAGTGAATGCTGCATTCTTCAACCCTAGCCCTCCCACACATGCCAGGTTCACCATCTGTCTAGGGAGATTATATTTGTCCGTTCTTTAAGGAATCAATAATCTTAATTTGCTTTTGTATAATAAAAATGGCCACCTGGCCTCAATTGTTTCTAGTTGGAGCTATCTGATTGGCATTTCTATTTTGCTAGATAGGAAACCTGCTTTATTCTGACCCATTGTGCCTGTACACTTTTTTTCTGGGTCATTTTAAAGCCTTGTTTCAGAAATGGAAGCCATTGAAATATACATCTAGAAGATGTCTTGAAACTAATGTATTATGGTTATTTTGATTCTTGTGTTGCTTCTCAAACAGATATTTAAAAGACCTTGGTGTAGAAAGTGGTTCATGACACATTAGCTTTGTTAGTTCCTATGTTGATTATTTTGGCTTTTCAATTTTACATATGTACCAAATTATATATTCTCATAGGAGCTTTCAAGAACTTTATCAGGACCAACATTTATGGAGAAGACTAGCACAATTGCAGTAACTACTTTTATAGTTAGTTGGTTTATGAGCACATCAAAGCCAATGAGTAATGATCAGGGCAAAGGAAGAAAGAACAGAAGTAGATTAAAGCATGAAAGATCTTCCCACCCAAGTGATGTCACTGCCCTGTGCATTAGGAATGGCCTTACAGTAGTTTTCAAAGGAAAAAAACACCATACAAATAAATAATGGAAAAATTGAATCATCACAGAGTTCACGTTAGTAACAGCCTACTAAAAAATTAGTTTATACTGCAGCCGTCAGGATCACATTCATATTGTAGGCTGAAATTTTGTTTTAGCAAAATAATTTTGCTTACCACATTAAATTAATGCTGTTAGTTTAAACAATGTTAGCTTTGTTTGTGTTTGATTTGTGACCTTGTTTTGATTTTATCATTGTGTAAGAGTTCAAAGCACAAGAAATATTTTCTTGTTTATGTCTCTCCATATTTTAGTGTGTCAAGGGTAAAGGAGAAGAATATAAACACCCACCGATTCCTCCTATCAAATGTCTGTAGATTCTCTCCAAACATCCATGTTCTTTGTGATTGTCTCTCTCGGCATCCCCCACTCCTTGAAATCAACATCCTGGATCAGAAGTCTCTTGTATTCAGATCCTTTAGCGGGTCCAAATTTTGTGCAGGGGTTGCATTCTTCAGGCACAGATGCTATAGATTATCTTATTATTGTGGTGCAGGGTCAATTTTTTAAGCATTTCTGCTCAGGAAGGTTTATGAATTGGTCAAGATCCAGAACACCAGGCTATCACGGCAATAGGGGTGTTTTCCCTTCAATGAAACACTGTACCAAAATGTAGGCATCAGAGGTATAGTAAGGTCTCACAGTGATGCAACCTGGGCCTGGACAAAGAGCTGGGGGTCTGTCCACATGATAGCCTGAGGCTGCCACCAACAGCACTGCAGTACAGGCCCGTGCTGTAGAGAGGCAGCCAGAACAGCGAGTAAGACGCCACTCGATACACTCTGTTCTCAAAGCCTACAGACATGGCTGCCTCTGGTATTAGTCAGAGGAGCAATGAGGATTCTACAGACATGGCTGCCTCTGGTATTAGTCAGAGGAGCAATGAGGATTCTTCTTGGGACATCATGTCAACTTCTGGCTGTATAAACTACATAGTCCATGCATAGATGAGAGAGAGTAAAGAATATTGAATCAGTCTACTGTATAGCACACTTTTGAAGTTCAGGTGCCTTTAGATAGAAGGAAGAATGGATGATTGGAAGGACAGTGGCCAGGTAAGCAGTGTCAGACCAGTGCCCAGAGGACTTCTCCTTCTCTTCACAATGTAAATGTGAATCCCAGTAATCACAATCCCAGCTCCAAAGTGTCAATCCCAGATCCAAAGGCTTTTAGGATTTATGACTACCCTACTTTGCCTGGGTGATCTGAGCCTGCTCTGGGGCCATTCTTTCAGATATCTAGACCATCAGAAGGATTTCTCATGACAGAGACCTTCCAATCCTCTTTCTTGCAGAATATTTGGACTTTTATTCAATTACCCTTTGAGCACCTGGAATCCTTACTTACTCTGGAGGGGACATATATGCTTCAACTCTCACCTCTGGTGCCTATGTGCTAGATACCAGATGTGACTTCCTATTATAATAAATAAAAATGACTCCACACATGCCCATATATCATCTGGAGATACCGCAAAACAAAAACAAAAAACAAAAACTTCCTTGACTGTGAACCAGTGATGGGCACTAAAATGTTGTATACCTTCCTGCAGAAAAATCAAATTGTTTTATATGTTTTCTTCTTTCAGTAGCTCCTTCCTTTAAGTAGTTATGTTTAGGCAAAAATAATTTCAATTTCTAACTAGTTTAATATTACAACTCATCATTATGTTACCTCATCTTGGATATCTACAGTTGGCCAACTTCTAAACCAGACCTCTAATGTGTCAGAGATAGAATCGAAGAAAATCCAGGTTTATTGGATATCTAAGTATATTTACCATATTCTCTTTGTTTATTACAACTCTCCTACAGTATAGAAATCAATGATCCCATTTTAAAGATGAAAATGTTGAGTCTCAGAGGAGTTACAAAGCAAGATGAACTAAAATGCCAGCATATGGATGGATACCATTCTGAAGTTATTGTAGCTGTCCCATTTCTGGAAGTGCTACATAATGCCCTTAATGAAATCCCTCAGTGCAGAGGTCTAAAACAGTATGAGGCAGTGTTCCTGTCACCACTGAAGCTGCACAAATTATACCACACAGAGGCAGTCTTTCAACAGGCTGTCAGCAAAGTGCCCAGGGGCCTGTACCCCTGCTCCACGACAAGGGCCCAGGAGCCCCCGTGCTGCTGCTCCATGGCTGACCTTACAGTGTGCTCTGGATTCCCATGAAACCTGAGAATCAACTTTAAGCACTATGGATATTGGCCAGACTTCCTTCCACTTGTCTTATTTGAGTTGTGACCATGATAAAACCCCTCTCTTTCAGGGAGCAAGGTTGCCAGATGCTGCGCTAAAGATTCTAGAACATATTGAGATACTGTGCCCTGAAAGACAGAATTTTGTCATTTCCCTTCCACTGGTGGACCTATCTTTTCCAACTGTTTGGGATCTTTGCCTCTTTGTAGGTCCCGTTGGTAATGGGTGTCTAGACATTTCTCTATGAAGCTCCTAGCAGAAGTGTCACTAGCCTATTTTAAAACTCCCTAAAGGTGTGTATTTGGAAAGGAAATGCAATCTTCTGCAATTAGTTATTCTATTTACATCTTATTTCTTTGTCCACTTTATACTGAATCATCTTTGCCCAAAATAATGATATGACATCTAGAGATGGCTGTAAGAAACGGGCAACTGACTTCAGACGTGACTCCTTTACCATTCCAGTAACTTACCACTTTTGATCTTTTTTTCTCCTCCCTACCAGGTCCAGTGCCATACCTCTGGCAAGATTCATCATTCTCTATGGTTTTTACTTTAAAAAAAAATAATTTGCAACTGAGGTAACTGTAAGTGGTTCAGTTTGTCTGGTAATTTCCTTAATATCCCAGAGCTGTGTCACCAGCATCTCCTGATTTGTACACACTCACACCCAGCCTTGCTCTTATCTAGGTTTTGATAATAACTATTTGGATAAAAATATTCATTACTTTTCTGAATCTCTCTGATTTCTTTCCTTTACCTCCCCCCACCCCATTGAAGACAGATTTGGGAACTGAGCTCACTCTCTCAGTGTCTGTTGACCTTCCTCCTATCTGCCTGCTGACCATATCATCAGAGCTAAGGTCTCATGAAAAGTTAACTCACATCTTTTCTTTTCAACGATAGAGAAAGCATGATTCTGGCATTCAGATATGTTATCATTTGATTTCTCTCTTTTTTCTTTCTTTCTTTTTTGGTTTTCTAAAATAAGGTCTTAATATGTACCCCAGGTTCAAACTTATACTCCTGCCTCAGCCCTGTGAGTGCTGGGATTACAGACATAAACTACAATGTGTACCTAGACATTTTTTTATTACTCTTTTTATTTTTAAATTTCACTTTACATTCTGATTGCAGCCCTGCTCCTCTCCTTGCAGTACCTCCCCTCACACAGTCCCTCCCTCCATACTTCCTCCCCCTTCTTCTCCAAGAAGGGGAGGTACATCCTATGGATATTAACCTGCCCTGGTACATCAAGTTGCTGCAGGACCAGGCACAGTCCTCTCCTGCTGAGGCCAAGCAATTTGATCCAGTTAGGGGAACTGGATCCATAAGCAGGCAATAGTCAGGGGTAGCCCCTGACCAGTTGTTGGGGAACCCAATGAAGACCAAGCTGTACATCTACTACATATGTGCAGGGGGTCTAGGTCTAGCCCATGCATGCTCTTTAGTTGGTAGTTCAGTACCTATGATCCTCCTAGGGCTCAGGTTAGTTGACACTGTTGGTCTTCTTGTGGAGTTCTTTTCTCCTCCAGGTCCCTCTATCCTTCTCCCAACTCTTCCACAAGACTCCCAGAGCTCCACTTAATGTTTGACTGTGGGTCTCAGCATCTGTTTAGATCAGCTGCTGTATGGAGACTCTTAGAGAAGAGATATGCTAAGCTCCTGTCTGAAAGCATAGCAGTGTCAGGGATTGGTTTTTATCCATGGGGTAGGTCTCAAGTTGGGTCAGTCATTGGTTGGCCATTCCCTCAGTCTCTGTTTCATCTTTGTCCCTGCAAATCTTGTAGGCAGGACAAATTTTGGGTCAAAAGTTTTGTAGGTGGTTGGTGTCCTTATCCCTCCAGTGGGAGTCCTGCCTGACTACAGGAGATGGCACTTCAGATTCCACTGCTAGGAGTCTCAGATAGTGTCACCCTCTAGACTCCCTGGAGTCCCCCCAGTCCCAGATCTCTGTCACATCTCCCTCCCTGCTGATTTCTGTTCTCTCTCCTGACCCTCTCATCCCCCTGCTACACTTATCTTCCCCTATTCCCCTCCCCATTCCCTCCCTCCATCCACCTCTGATGTCTATTTTATTGCCCCTTGTGAGTGAGATTCAAGTGGCCCATGGAAGGATACTTGAATCTCACTCAGTAACTAGACTTTTAATTTTTCTAAATGGTTCAAGAAGTGAAGTCATTCTATAAACATGAGACGCTGAGGAGGGAGATTGCCATGATTAAAAACCAGCTTACACTGCATAGTGAGTCCTTGTCTCAGTGACTTATTGCGAGATTTGCAGATCAGTGAATCTCTCAACCCTGGTCAGAGAAACTTACCCTTGGAGTAGGTGGCAAGTGATCTGATATGTACAAGTGGCATCAAGCAGAAGAAAGGAGGCTGTAGAACTCACCCAAATGGAAAATCATATCACACTCTTCCCTGAAAGGGTCAGAGATCTTAACAGGAAAGGACCAGAAAGGTTGTAAGAGGCAGAAATGGTGGGTTACTACAAGAAAACAGTGTTTTATGGGCACATCAGGGAAATTATATACATATGAACTCATAGCAGTTTTGATAGTATGCATAAGACCTGTGCAAACTCAATCCAGACAAAAATCTCCGTTCTGAGGTTGCACGAAACTAGCATTAGCTGAGGAGCTACTGGCATTTGATTGCTTCTGGGAGAGAGAGAGAAAGCCAGTTTCCTTTAATGCTGTGACACCTGGTAGAATGACCACAGTTCAGGACAGGCCCTATTCCTGGGAGCATGGGGAACATAAATTGGACCAGATTGGTTAACAAAAAAAGAAAAGAAAAATATACTCAAAGTTAGGTGCCTAAGGTGAGGATAGAGAGGATGTAAATGGGAAGACTTAGCAGAACAGATGAGCATCATAAACATGTATGAAATTCTCAAAGAATTAATTAAAAAAAAACTAATTTTAAAATTTTAGTTGTTGAGAACTTCACACGTGAGTATGTATTTACATCATTTCCACACATCCCTCTCCCTCTTGCAATTATTCTCATTAATTCTCCACACTCTCAAGCTCATCACCTCTTCCTTTTAAGTTATTAAGTGTTTGTGTGTGTGTGTGTGTGTGTGTGTGTGTGTGTGTGTGTGAGTGAATACACCCTTTTGAGTCCATTTTGTCTTGCTCATGTGTGTATTATTTGTTCTGACCACATGAGATTGGATATATGAATTGGATAATATATGAAAAAGTTTGCCTCTGAAAAAATAAATTCTCATTCTATTGGGTGTCACAACTCTTCGTTTATCTGTAGCTCTTCATTTAGGGATAAGGCCTTGTGATATTTCTTCTATCCACAGTGGCATGTTAACTTATATTTTTGTTGTGAGGTCTTGTTTAAGTGACCCATATTTTAGATTTTTTTCCATGGGTATAGGTCTTTTGTCAGTATTTGGCAAGGCTTACAGTGCTGAACATGGATCACTTCTTATTTAGTAGGCCTTAAATCCAGTTAAAACCTAGAGGTATTGGTTGCCCTGAAGATATAAGTGCCACTATTGCACCCTTGCCAATATCTTGCCATGCTGATCATTGTTATGGTTTTAGGATTTACAGCTGGGGTGGAACTATTGATTGCTTTTCTTCTTTGAAAACATACACAGCATCTTCAACTACTATAAGAGTTAGTTCTCAGGGAAGAGGCTTCCAGGTAAGTTTCAGCTCAGTTTCTTTAAGGACTGTGTCAGAAGTATGTGATGTCTTTAGTAATAAGGTCTTATCTTCAAGTTCTGGGAGACAACCAAGGACAGCAGCAATAATCTATCTTACTTGGGAGTATCTTCAACTTCCCTGACCAATGATTCAAAGGGAGGGTTCCTGTTGCTTGGTACTCTTGGGGGAACATTATCTCCCCAAGTGGTACAACTTCATTCCAACTATACACACACACACACATACACACACACACACACACACACACACACACACACACACACACACACACGGTGAAAGCACACTGAGACACACAGAGAAAGAGAGAGAGAGACAGAAAGGGAGAGAGAGAACATAATATTAAGGATATTCGAAAAATATTCATATAAAAAATAACTAACAGGCCACCTTTTTGTCCTCTCTTCCTCTCATGTATTTCTCTTCCAAATGCAGTTGAAGTATCTTCCCTGATATGGCTGCATTGATTTAATCAGGCAGCATTGATCAAAGACAGTCAATATCTAAATGCACCACAATTATCAATCCTAAAATTGTGGCTCTAGCTTCCAAAATAACCTTGCTTCATTTCTGTATATTGGGAATTTTAATTTCCTTGGCTTTGCTTATTTATTTTGTAAAGCCACTGAGAGGTTGTTTTCAAGTAACTCTGTCTGTCTCCATTTTGCAAAGCATCATGTTAGAAGAGGAGGAGATAGATGCGTCTTTCCCAGTCTTAAGAGAATTTGGAGTTCTAGTAATCCTAAAATCATCTTCATTGACTGTTCAGAGATAAGTGTTGTATAATATATGAAGATAAGGTCTCTGTGTGCTAAACCAAGCATCTCTGAAAACACTCATTTTCTCTCTGAGTACATGCCTGTTATAAGACTGTCTGTCTGTCTGTCTCTCTCTCTCTCTCTCTTTCTGTGTGTGTGTGTGTAAAGTCAGACTGACACTACCTGATATTCACATCTGTATGATTCCATCAATCTTGGCCAATCCCACTCGCAAGTTGCAAACATGTGCAGGCTTGTGATTTGTGAGCAGAACTCCAGATCCTAACACTGTTTTCCTTCCTTCTGGTTCTCATCCCTGAGCTTGGCAGTGGTGCAGGGACAGGCATGGTGATTCCTCTTGTAAACTGAGCCTCGTGGTGCAGACCTGTTACTGAAGGAAGCACTAGAAATTGGATCATGGGTCTCAGTGGAAAGTGGTTGGACAGGCCCCAGACTGTGTTATGAAACAAATCCCTGTTTCCAGGGCGGGACGGTTCAGTCATTGAATGATGTGTGTTACATGGGTGCATATAAGCACCATAAATATAATACAGCCTTAATTTCTGGGAAAGTCAGTGTTCCAAGTTCAGGAATGAATTATTGAGGAGGAGGTGATGTTTCATGGGTGGGGAGATGTATTGGAGAAAGTTCAATTGTTTTTCCAACTGGGACCATTTATTTACCCCTAGGGACCTAGCCCTGCATTTTGAGTTGAGGAATAGGGGTTCATGGTTTGTCATGTTGACAGTTGTTGGTGAAGACACTGAAGCCCATTTCCCCAATCACAGTGTTCCTACTTTCTCTTCCCCAACTGAATCCTTGCCTAGGGTGCCGGTTTTTCTTGGGCTTTCAAATCCCATTCAGTCTCATTGGATCCTGATATCTGGGGTTCTGCTGTTTGCATGCTGACCTCACTTTTGGACTGCTTGGCCAATTCCTTGACCCTTTCATCTTAGATGCCATCCTTTGGCAATAATAATTTCTGCTTAGTTTGTGATATCTTAAAGATGATGCCCTACAAACAAACAAACAAACAAACAGGTATTGAATGTTCAGAGTTCCTAACTTTCCCCTTTTGTTTCATGTCAGACTATATCACAAGGATGAGGTTTGTATGGCTTTAACTTAGAAATACAAAAATTCAAATAGCTTCTGTAGCTATCACCTGGAGCTCATTTTACCCCACAGGAGATATTCAGCCTTATTTGCTAAGACTTCAATCTCATAACAGGCAAAAACCAAACCAAACCAAAAATCATGCTACTGGCCTCCCATGAATTAAGGGCTGGGCTTCCAATAACAATCCTATAGAGAACTAGATAGACACAATAAAGAAAAATTCATCTGGCCCAAGAGCAGCACAGTGTGTGTGTGTGTGTGTGTGTGTGTGTGAGTGTGTGTGTGTGTGTGAGTGTGTGTGTGTGAGTGTGTGTGTGTGTGTGAGTGTGTGTGTGTGTGTGTGTGAGTGTGTGTGTGTGTGTGTGTGTGTGTGTGTGTAATTTTTTTCTCAATGTCAATTTACTTTATTCTTTCCATTTTACTGAGCATTGGTCAATGTAAATGCACAGGGAGCAGTGGGTATCTTCTGGGGGAAGTGCCAAGAACTTTTCTATTGCAGCAAGATGTCCTGACCATGAAGTTTCCCTGGATTACATACATGCATGTATATTATGTATGGTGCAGACATTTTGTAGGAAGTTATGTGTACTAAGAATAGAAATAGACTCCCAGAATATAAAAATAACATCATGATCTCTGCTGTCAAAGAGACTAGTAAAGGAAGTAGCAAGTAACTAAAAGATTATAGTGTGATACCACGGGGATGAGCCGACAAGACCCAAGAAGACCATTCTTGTTCAGAACTGGGGCCAGGGAATCCTCTCTATGAAGGCAAATTCTCAGCACAATTTTAGGGAATGTTTAGGTAGGAGTGGTGCCTTCTAGTTGGAGCAGTCATGGAAAGCATGAACTGAGGTGGTGTCTTTGTTAGGGTTCTCCAGGTAATCAGAACTAACTGGATGCATAAAAACATATAAGGGCAAGTTATTAGGAATCACAAAGCCTCTCAGTACTCTCTCTCCAAGCTGGAGGACCAGGAAAGCCAGTATAACCAGAGCATTTACCAAGACACACTCTGTGTGTGTGTGTGTGTGTGTGTGTGTGTGTGTGTGTGTGTGTGTATGTATTAGCAATGTCATAATCTCCTGGTAACGTGTTAAAAATGCAAACACTAGAGTTAGCTCCAGACCTACTTACTCAGACACTCTAGGCTTCCTGGTGGATTCAGCAGTATTCATTTCAGAAGGCCAGATAGAGCTGCTGGTGTAGGTCATGGGTCTTGAAGACTAGAACATCTCCAGTTCTTTAGGAGGATGTGACTGTGTGATTCTTTGGCATTTTTCTTGTACTTGGGCTACTGAGAGATTAAGGCCCACTCACATTGGTGAGAATGGCTCTTCTCTAATCAGCTTCCCCATCCAAACAGTAAGATCCAGGTACACTCAGGACGAGTGTTCTGCCAGTCACTCATATATTCCCTAGTGGAGTTAAATGATCCTCTCAAGTAGTCACTTAACTGGGCTGGTGGCCCCATGCATTCATTGATAGTTAGCATTGGGTTTTGGGGTTAACACAGTGAGAATTACTATGGATGCTAACTTCCATAATAAGGTGGAGTTTAAAACAACAGCACGCTTCAGTGCCAGGATTGAAACTGATTCTGGTCATCAGGTGCAGCTGATTCATTCATGAATACATTCATTTATTCACTATCACATTCACATATTCAGGAAGTATTTTATGTAGCTAGGCACTGTGTAAGTTTGAATTTCAGTTCCAGAGCAAATTTTAGTTAAATCACTTAAGCTCCATGTACCTTAGTTTGCTTGTGAAATAGAAATAAACGTAGTAGCTCCTCTCCTCAGGGTTTCTTGTAAAAATTAAATGAGCTAATATTTATGGTGCAGTGAAAGTATACAGTATCAGATTTATTGTAGACAGCATAACCATCTCCATTGCCACCATGGCCATCAAACGTAACATCATCTTTATTGGGCTGTTCTCATCTTTCTCAAATATGTATTCCCCCCCCCCCCGGGCTTCTACACTACCACCCATGGAGTGAGAACGCCCCCCATATACACAGGTACAGAATATGCTGTGTTTCATTTGCCTGTTCTTAGCAAGTGGGACCTGAACAGAACAGATTGGTTGGTCAGCTTGTGGGTGAGATAATCCCTCTTTCCTTCCCTGTGAGCTTCTAAGAGGTAGGGAGGAATCTGTTTCATTACAGGCTCATTTGCACCTCTCCAGCCCCTGTTCCATTTAAGAGAACTCAAACTGACACACACAAACAGCCATACATACACACACACACACACACACACACACACACACACACACACACACACA
>CAJQZJ010009840.1:3101737-3112995 GCA_907164525.1 Lophiomys imhausi
CACACACACACACACACACACACACACACACACACACACACACACACCTGGCATGCAGGATACAGGAGCAGTGAAACCTTGCTGAATGTCATCCTCACTGTATTGTACAGAGTGGGAAGTGACCACCATATACGGTCCCCGACATAAATTCTCTTTAGGCAGGAGGTGTGGCAGGTTAGGCTGAGGGTAATGCTACTATACTGCAGGGATTACTGTTCAAACTTACTCCTGTATAGCTATAAATGGATTCCAGATTTGTTCTCAGATCTGGCTAATTTGATCCCTTCCTGTGCACAGGGGGATAATGAGGGCTCCAGACACATTATCATGTTCACAGATGGTGGCATGTCACATGTTTGGCAATTCTTACTTAAGAAAGGCTCAGTGGTGTTGTCCTCCCGTGTTTGTTTCAGCTTTGACATGTCTGAGAACTTGCTGGAATGTTCTTCTTAGGTAGAAAAATCACTTTCATAACACCTTTATGAACACACACAGTCTGAGTGTACAGACCATCTCTGAGTGCATGAGAGCACGCTCGTTCTCTCTCTCCCCTCTCAACTCCCCACACGCTGTCAAACAAGCATATCTGAAAAAAAATCTTAATGACATTGTACCAGATCACAGTCTAGTCTCCTGATGAGGAGATGGTGGTGTGAGGCCTATGAGAAGAAATGTCAGTGTCTCTGTGACATCTTTTGAGAGTCTCTAGAGTAAGAAATTAGGAAACTAAAAGCTGTTAATTTATCTCTCGGATAATCATGCTGCTCTGAGAGTTGGCCATCTACCTAGAGCTGTCTTCTCAAGCTCCAGTATCCAGTGGAATAATTTTGAAGTCTTTCTGAAATCAACATTGTTGGTTCCACCAGGGAGCTTAGAATGTCTGAGTAATTAGGTCTGCAAATAACCCTAGTATTTTCATTTTAATGGGTTCCCAGGTGGTTCTGATGCTGCTAGTCCATGCACCACTAATCTAGAAAATATATGGAGCCCTGATGTAGGTCAGTAGAGAAAACTATGAATGATGATCACCTCTTTAATGGGAAAAACTAGCTAAGGTACTAGGACCAGGAAAATCTCAGCTACCAGACAGTAACAACAGAGACTCCAATGTTTCATCCACCATTTTAATCAGATTAGCCTTTGTGTTGGTCTCTCTTGACATATGAACAGCCTCCAAGAATAGGCATGAAGTTCTAAGTAACTACTCATTCTCTCTCTGATTGCCCAGTGTGAATATGGAACATGGTCCATAGTAGGATGTGGTTAAATATAAGAATAAAGAGGTCCTTCTATGTTCTTTTCCTCCAAGACAATGTGGATGTGATTTGTTAGCTCAGGAAACATTTGTTCTTGGCAAGAAAAATTAAGATGTTAGAAATTAAACATTCAGCCCCCACATCTTTGTACATATTGCTTCCTACCTTTATGCCTTATTGTTCTCAGGCTATTGAAATGCCACCAGCTTTGAAGCAGCAGGATACATGCAGTTGAAACTGTAAGGCTGTTGGCTCATGTATACTGGGTTACAAAAGAGATCCTGGTGGAAAGGTTTATGGGACATGCATGCCAGATTCAAGGGTTTGCCTGTAGTTCAGTGAAATGAACCATGGAAAGACTGAGTGGAGCAAGGAAGTCAACTCACAAGATCCATCCTTAATGGTGCTCATCAATTTTTACCCAAACCTAAAATTATCATCTCAGGTCTGGGGAACAAATTTTAAGATGAATATTTTCTGCCAATGGACACTTTTATGGTCCTACAAACATACATGAAAAACCCCAAGTCAAAGATAGCCAAGGGCTTCTACAGGGGTATAGGAAGTCTTCAGAACTAAGGACATTACCTTCAAGGGCATCTCAGTATCTGGACAAAAGATGGTAGTAAAATAAGGCCTAGTAGACTCAAACTAAGCGGGAGACATCTGAGGGGACGCAATGGCAAATGGCATTAATTAAATAGGTTTTTAACCCCTGGGAAGACTTTTAACAAAGCAAAAACTCAATGAAATTGTTACTAATATTCTCATTTTGCTAGTAAAGAAATGGATTCTAATGAGTATACACTTCAAAATTTCAGAAGAATTAAGTGATGGAAATCAGCATCAAATGCAGGTCATATTTTTTATTATTATTGTTGTTAATTAATTTATTTAGTCACTTTCCATCCTGATTGTACCCCCCTCCTCTCCTCCTAGCCCCACTCTCACACTCCTTCCTCATCCCCTTTCCCTTCTCTGAGGAGAAGGGGAGGCCCCCCATCGGTATCAACCCACCATGGCACATGAAGTAGAAGCAGGACTAAGTGCACCCTTTTCCACTGAGGCCAGAAAAGGCAGGTCTGGAAGGGGAAAGGAATCCAAAGGTAGACAAGAGAGTGAGAGACAGAACCCGCTCCATTTGTTAGGAGACCCACCTGAAGACCAAGCTTCATATCTGCAACAAAGAGTAGGGAGCCTAGGTTCAACCCACGCATGCTCTTTGGTTGGTGATTCAGTCTCTGTGAGCTCCCACGGGCCCAGGTTAGTTGACTTTGTAGATCTGCTTGTGATGTCCTTGATCCCTCCAATTCCCTCAATCCTTCCCTGCCCCACTCTTCCACAGTACTTCCCAAGCTCGGCCTATTGTTTGGTTGTGGGTCTCTGGATCTGTTTCCATCAGCTGCTGTATGAAGCCTCTCAGATGATAGTTATGTTAGGCTCCTATCTGCAAGCATACCAGAGTATCATTATTAGTGTCAGGAGTTGGCTCTCTTCCATTGGGGTGGGTCTCAAATTGTGCCAGTCATGGGTTGGCCATTCCCTCAATCTCTGCTCCATCTTTATCCCTGCAAATCTTTTAGGCAGGACATATTTTGGGTCAAAGGTTTTGTGGGTGGATTGGTGTCCCCTTCCCTCCACTGGAAGTCCAGCATGGCTACAGGAGGTGGCCAGTTCAGGCTCCACATTCCTTCTTCTAGGAATCTCTGCTAGGGTCACCCCCATAGACTTTCAGGGGCCTTCCCTGTCCCAGTCTCCAGCTTGTCCCAGAGATGCGCCCTTGCCCCCCCTCCCCATTTGGATTCCAAAACTCATGTTTATTTCCCTGTTGCTGAGCATCATTCCAGCTCTTGATTAAACAAAGAAGGCCATGATTTTCACCCAATCAAATGGTTACAGAAAAAGACCAAATATGAAAGAGCACATCCCCAAGGAAAATACAACAGGCTGGACAAATTTGAATCGGGACAGGAGAGATAATTTTTACCCAGAGAGCTCAAAGTTTATGAAAATTGTTATGAAAGAGATTTTATTTGGGATGATTTGGGGGTTAGTTGAATCTGTTTCAGTTGCTAGCACTAGCAAGGAGTGGAGAGCTAGGAATTTATGTAATGAGGACCCAGAGAGCAAATGCACTCAGGTGGGAGATGTTGGCTCAATGGGGGTTAGGTGATGGGTGAGAGGAAAATCTACATAGTTTACTAGGCAGGGGACATTTTTGAAGAATATTTCAAAGTTTTGGAAGGAGGGAAGGAGAGAGAGAGAAGACAGGAGAGAGAGAGAGAGTATTGGCTGTTGTACAGACAAAAAGGGAGACAGTATTTATGCTGGTACAAGGACATGGCACTCTGAGCTTGGCTGAGGGAAGACTTATGTGATGATCAAGGCCAGTGTTTGGGAGCTTGGTGCCTCTTTGATATTCAGGGACCCTGTAGCTCCGCACTATTGCAAACAGACAGTGAGTGGATGAATTCTGATCTGAGAATGAGTCCCACTGTGAGGCTGCATAAATTATTTTGGTTTTTAATTAGGATGAGAGCCCTCTTGAGTTCTTCAGTAATGTCAGACATGAAAAAAGAGAAAATAATGCCAGGGCTGCAAATGGCTAGGAGGAAATGGACAAAGGACAATGAGAATTTAGGGTCTTAGTGGTCTCAGGGTAGACCAGTTACTTCATTTTCAGAGCTTTCTCTTGTTCAATGAATTCCTTCCTGATTAAAAAAAAAAAAGTTATCACAAAGCTTGAGTTATGGTCAGGATAGCTTGTTTCTAGACATACTGCAGACCCTTGCATCCAAGGTAGTGACTCAGCCACAGAGAAGATGAGGCCACAGTAACCTCCTAAGGCTGAGAGTAGAGCTCTAGACAGCTGAGCTGGCCTGGTGTGGCCTTAATTAACTCACTGCTGGGTTTATCTAACTTCTATGATTATCTTACTTGCATAATTCAGTCTCTATGCTGGTCCAGATGAGAAACATATCTTCTGCAACATTTTGGTTGGGACTAAGTCTTATGGAGCATATGACACACCCCATAGCTGTGACAAACTGAGTGGCAGATGGAAGAAGGCTTTTAAATGCAGCTGACGTTAATCACATATCTAATACGTACTGAGAGTTGCATTTGAGCGCTTTCATGTACAGATTTATTTTACTTCTGAAAATAACCCCAAAACTGGGAATTTGCTTCTGATTGTACAAACTTCTGTGGGAATTTTAAAAGATTAAATGACCTTCTCAAGGTCATGATATTGCCAATAGTCTCCCATTTTCCAAACCCCTGTTGTTCCTGCTATGTGGAGCGGCTTCCTAGACCCCTTTCCTTTCATGTTGAAGCACTCTGGAAAATGAGAGGGAAGCAGGAGGGCCACTCCCCGTAACACCAGGAGGCCTCCTCATGGAAGAACATTGTGCATCTTGCCAGTCTCTTTTAAACTTGTGTGGTAGAACAGATGTCAGCAAAATTTTATGTAAAGTGGTAGGTGTAAAGAAGTACTTTAGACTTTGTGGACCATCTGCCTTTGTGATAGCTGCTCAACTGTACTACTGTAATGACAAAGCAGTCACAATAGGGAAGTAGATGAGCATGCCTGTGTTCTAATAAAACTTTATTTATAAAAACAGACCACAAGCTACATTTTGTTCACGGACCTGATCTGGCCTGGGGGTCATTCTGCTCCATAGTAAAGAAAGGCTTGGGGTTAGCATCTATCAGAAAAGTACCAAGGAGCACAATTTTCCTAAAATTTGGTTCTTGAAGGATGATCTGAATAGGAGAACTGGGGTATAGAGTATAAACTGATAGTGGCAATCTGAGTTTTATTTCCTGAAGATTTGTTTGGCTTAAATAGTATTTAAGATGCTTCAAATTAAATGCTTACACTTAATAATTTGGAAAATTCACATTAAAAAAAGATTAAATACATGGATATTAAGAATATTTGAAAATCCTCTAATTTGTGTGTGTAATTTTCCCCACATTTTCTTGAGGCAGTCATTAGTTGGGGCTAAGTAAAGGCTGTCTTCCTATGTGGGCTGGATACTTGCTGCGGTATGCCTCAAACTCCACATTCTTTTCTTCTTACATTTAAGTTAGCTACTATTTGAGTTTTCAATCTATGCTTTAAGGATAATTTATTTTAAATTTTGTGGTATGGTGCATACATATGTGCATTCATGTGGGTAAGCTTGGTTTTTTGATTACACATATATAAATATACATATATACATGCACATATGCATGCATACACATATACTGTATGTAGCAGCCAGTTCCCTAGCTACTCCCCGCTTGCTTACTTATTTATTTGTTTATTTGAGAGTGGGTCTCTCAATGAACCTGGAGCTTACACATTAAGCTAGAATGGCTGACCAGCAAATTTCAGCAATTTTTCTGTCTCTGTTACTCAATTCTGGGGTTCAAGATTCACAATACCAGTCCTGGATTTTAACATGGCTCCTGAAACTCAGGTCCTCATGTTTGTGTGACAACTACTTTACTGACTGAACCATCTCCAGTGTCCTTGAAATACTTGTTTCTTAAATAAATTTTGTTGTGTTTATTTTAAGTAGACAGCATGATATGAGATACACATAGATAGGAGAGTGGTTACTATAGTGAAGCAAATTAACATATCTATTATGAATATTTTAGAAAGCACAGTCAAACACAAAGATAGAAAATAAAGTGGTTTTTACCAGAGGTGGCAATCTTGTGGCAGAGTAGGAAATGGGGAGTTGGAATACAAAACATTGAAAGTAGCAAGGATACATACATACATTGTACATGAAAGAATTAAGTATCAATTCCAGGTGGGCTTTCAGATATAATATCCTCTTATTGCTTTGCTAAGTTTATGACTTACGTCAATATGACTGCGTGACAGGGTGGTAGTGATGCTGAAATACGGTCTTGAAGGAAAGGATTTTTTTTTTTTCAGAGCAGTAGAGAAAAGGAAAAGTCAGGGTGTGCATATGTCATATCTAGAGAGCCTCAGTGACAAAAGCTACAGAAGCTTGGTTGAGTGAATAGACAGAAAGAGACCATCTAGTCCACGAGTCCAGACTCGGCTGGGCAGAGGCAGGGTTCTGGGGATTTCTACTAGCTGAGTTAGACAGCATGTATGCACACCAGGCTCCCTGGCTTCTCCATCCCTTCTCTTTCTCCATCTCTTCCCTGCTTCAATTTCCTTTTTTTTTTTTTTTAATGGGTGTGTATTTGTTTCCTTGTGCTCTAGCAGATATGAAATATCTTAATAATGTCCTGGGAGTGGTTGGGTAAATAGTTTTGCTTTATCCGTATCAGCATTGTCCCATCTCTTCATCCTTCCTTTTTGGCTTGGGCGTGATTCTCAGAGACCAGTGTCCCTTTTCCTTACCTGTGTATAACTGTCACTTATTATCTGATTTCCTCCCAGAAGTTCTTTTCTCTCTTTCTTCCCTTCTGTTTTGTTTCTAAACCTCTTGCTCTTAGTTTTCTGAACAACAACAACAAAAAAGAGCTAACCTCTCTCCATAAGGAAATGTCCCGCTTCTGTTGGTGTGCAGCCTCTTTCTTCATCCTCAGGCACCTCAAAGTTAAGGAGCCCAGGCTTTCCTGTTAATACTGCTCTCTTGTTCTTTACCTTATCCTGGCTGCTGCCCACTGTTCTTTCAAATCTGTGCTTCTCAGACCTCTGTATGCCACAGTCACAAGCATCCCATAGCTCTTCTGCAGGTGGCAAATTGTTGGATAATATTCTAAAGACATTAAAATAATAATGATTTGAAATTGATGCTAATTATGCATGCATTATCTCATGGATTGCTCTTGATTTTCTTTTTAGAGTAAATGGTACAAATCTTATTTGCTGGCAAGGAAATGGATGCTGGGAAGGAATAAATGAGCAAGGGCTTTGAGTAACAGCAAAGCTTGGCTTCTTTCATTCCAAGCCTTATCGTCCTGCTTATTCTTTATGTAAATTATTATGGTTTCTTTCCTTTTACCAAAATTGTGACTTTTCTTGTCTCTTTTGCTTGGATGTTGTCTTCTTCCCAGACTTTTTCCTTAGACTGTATTTTCTAGACAAACTTCTTAGGTCTTGCTTCTAAGGAGAGCTTTTAAATCTCTGTTCAGTCACATGTGTCTTTGAACTAGAGCTTTTTCCTCTTTGTGCATCAGATTCTTCATAGAAAATAGAAGAGCTTTGTGAAGGTGAGGCATGGTTTAACTACACTCCCAATCTTGAATAAAATGAAGTAGTTTAGAGCACATTTTAAACAGAAATCAATATGAAATTATGTGGCATAATAAATGAGTTCATTAAGGCTGCAGCATGATGATCAGTGTAGAAGATTATACATGCATCTATATTCTAGCAGTTAACAATCTCAGAATGGAATTAGAAAAAAATTCATTTTGCAATGGTATTGTAAAAACAGCTAAAATACATAGGGATAAACTTTAAGGAGTAAATTAAAAACTTAGGTAATTATTATATAAAACATTGCAAAAATAAATTAAGGATGTAAACAAATGGAAGGACATCTAATGTTCATGGATGAGATAATTCAACACCATTAGGTGTTCTATTCTCAAAACTGATCTAACCTTCAACATAATACTTTGAAAATAACAACTTCAGGATTTCTTTTAGATATTAACAAGTATATCATAAAATTTGAAAATCCATTTTGAATGGCATGGGACCCAAAATAACACAATCTTAAAATGAACAACAAAAGAAAAATATTAGAGGCCTCACCTTTCTTGATCTTAGAATTGTGATAATAACAAAGATCACATGATGGCATAAAGTCAGTTTCAGAAATCAGTGAAATAGAGTTTATAACTTAGAAATGTACTAATGAATCTATGGCCATTGCCTTTCAGTGGGTTAAGAGATGTGATTCAACAAATCGTATGGAGATATCCATATGAAGTCAATAAACTTGGGCCTCAGAAGATGCATAAAAAAGTTAACTACAAGCAGATAAAAATTAACATGTCATCTAAAAGTACCTTATACATTTTTTAGAAGAAAGTATTAGTGATGGGGTAATTCAGCAGTTTAGATACCATAGCGGAAGTACAAGTAACAAAAGGAAAGACAGATAAACTTGTCAAAATGGGTGTATTGAAAGTGAAAGGACAGCTTATTATTAGAACAAGATAAGGTATAATAAACCACCCTGACATTGTGGTTTGAATCTGAAATATCCCTCAGAAGAGCATGCATTGGAGCACTTGACTGTCTGCTGGTAATGCTATTTGGGAAAGCTATGGATCCTTAAGGAGGTGGAAACTGGATAGAGGAGATGGGATACTGGAGATGAGCCTTGAGCTTTTATAGCCTGGCTCCAGTTTCTCTTCATTCTCTGTTCTCTGCTTTCAAATGCAGTATGTCCAGGCAACTTCCTATTCCTGCCTCCACGCCCTCGGCATCACCCACCCCCCAGAGTGGACTGTATCCCCCAGGAACTCTAAATAAATCCTTTCTCCCTTAAGTTACTTTTCTCAGAATATCTTATCATAGCAATGGGAAATGAATTAAGATGTGGTTAGGGACCTACATCGAATATATGTATTTTTTAAAAAGCACTCATGTTAGTTAAAAAATGGACAGTTGATGTGAACAGACATCCCTACAAAGAAAATATATAACTAAGCAGTAAGCACATCAAAAAACACTTAGCATTAGTAGGCATTAAAAAATGTGAACGGAAAGCCACAATGAGACTCTTGCTAATACCAAGTGTTGTTGAGTCTATGAAAGAATTGCCAATGGGAATGTATAGTGAGTGCTGCAGCTACATTTCTTGGTATTTCTTCAAAAGCTGAACTCTATCATTGTTTATAGTAGCACTATTCATAATGGATCAAAGGAATAACAGTCCCAGTGGCTATTTACTGACATACAAGTAGATTTAATGCTGTATATCTATACAGTAGAAAATTATTTGGCAATAAAATTTAATGAAACTCTGATACATGCTAACGGGTAGATGATCAGAGGAAACATTAGGGTAAGTTAAAGGAAAGACCATGTATAGTGGAATTGCACTGAAATGAATTAGCAAGAAGAGGCAAATCTTTTACAGCAAGAGTAATTGGTGATTGCTTAGGTGCAAGTGTTTGGGAGAGAAAGGATTGAATGGTAATGGGCTACATGTTGCTTTTGGTTAATGAAACATGTCACTGCTACATAGTGCCACAACATTCTACCAAGTGCTGACCTGCACATTTTAAATGGATGCGCTGTCTGGCATGAGATGTATATATCACAGAAACAGTTTAAAGAATAATACATTGCATGAGGTACGTTGGTTGTGATCCAATTCCTGATGAAAAGCAACTTAAGGGAGGAAAGGTTTATTTTGGCTCACAGTTCAAGGGCATACAGTCTATCATGGTGGTGTAGGTATGGTAGCAAGAAGGTAGGGGAGCTGGTTACTTTGTATGTGTGCTAGCAACACAGAACTGCAAGTTACCTATTCCTTTTAATTCAGTACAGCATCCTGGCCTACAGGATAGTGCCACCCACACTGAGAGTGGACCTTCTACCCTCAGTTAGACCTTCCTTCTGGAAACACCCTTACAGAAATGGCCAGAGGGGTGTTCCTATGATGATACTAAGTCTTGTCAAGTTCACATTTAAGATTAGCCATCTCATATATAAAGGTTATTATAATGATGAAATTAACAATATCAAGAATTTATCCTGGATAAATGATAGTGTGAAGGGGGAGTGAAGATGGCAGCGACCTACACTGACACATTCTGAACGCGGGGAAAAAAAGAGCCATAAAAAAACACAGAGTTACTGGGCACTGTGCAAAAACCGGAGGGGCTAGACCCCCCCCCCCGGAACGCTCACAGCTCCCAAGGGACTGTTAAAAGTCCCAGGGCAAGGCTCTCCCCCCATCTCTCACAGACACAGAGGCCACTAAACCGGGGATTCGGGAACTCCCATTTGGTGAGGAGCCTGGTAAGATCGTTCCCAACTTACAGCAGGCAGAATCAGGGTCCACTTGGCCATAGATCGCTGTCCTATTGGGCTCCCCACACATCAGGTTGAACTTATACCCACTTAGAAAAGGTTGCGAGATAGTGGAAGCCTTAGCAAGGAACAAACAGGGGGCTCAGCGGGTGGTCCGCAGCCACTCGTGAAGCGGAGGGCGGGAGGTTCCGAGAGAGCGCAGGAAGACGGGAACACAAAGGCGGGCGGGAGCGGCCAAATCTCGCACACTCACAAGAGCTCAGCTGGGGAGGGAGCACAGCTGGCAGGGCCAAATCCCCGCCAGTCCACGGCAGATCATCTGGAGAGAGAGACAGGCGTGGGTGGGACCAGGGGTCCGTGCACCCACGGCGGAGCTGCTGGGACGAGAGGTGCACTCAGGCAGCCGGAGGATCCGGGGCTTGGGGTACCCACGGGACCCGTGGCAGCGCAGACAGGAAGGAAATCAGGCACAGGGTCCAGCCCTGTGGCGAGAAGACTAGAGAGAAACCAGAAATCGGGACCATAGCTGTATCCTGGAAAATCCAGACATAACAGGTGTGGAGCCAGACCCTGTCAGCCTCCAGGACGACAAACAAAGCCCACAGAATCTGTGCCTGGGCAAACAGGCCCATACCATCAGAACGATTACAGGCTGATAACTCAGAGTGCAACATAGAGAAGTCTGAAGTGGGAGCAGTGAAACAATCCTGGTCCATTACTCACAACCTGGGAATAGGCTGCACCAGATCACAGTGCCTCTGGCCATTAAAATCACAGTGACCTTGAAATCCCCCTGTAAGCAACGACAGATAGCCAAGTAACTCGTCCCCTGCACCAAATCATCCACTGTGGTTCCAAGCACAGAAAACAGACAGCTAAATGCATCCAATGGCGAAAGGTCAAAAAAAAAAATAGAAATCAAGGAATTATGACTCCAACAAAGCAGAACCACCCTAGCTCATCCAATTCGGATGACCACACACCAACAGAAACACATGAAAACATTGACAATTCTGCAGTATGGA
>CAJQZJ010009840.1:3132995-3164590 GCA_907164525.1 Lophiomys imhausi
ACACACACACACACACACACACACACACACACACACACAGGAGGGAGAGATGTGAAAATATGTAAATACAACCTTTTGAGTGTGTTTTTGTTGTTTGTGTATATACAGTTTTGTGTATATACAGAATTTGGTAACCAATTAGGAGCCTCATCCTCAGGAGAGGCCAATTCTCTCAAGCTCAAGATTCATTAGATGCCTATAGATTTTTGTTCTTGTCTATGGATGGGGCCATGTAAGATTTTCCCTGCTTCCGTGTTAGCCTGTCTATTGATATTGTCATTGTTTAGGTCTTCATGCAGCCTTTCCTAGGAAGAATAGTCTCACAGCTGACTTCCTGCTATTTTTGCTCATGGAATCTTTCTTCCATAGTGTTCCTTGAGCCATGGATGAAGGACCTGCGATGTGGATATTTCCACTGGGACTGGGTTCTCTACAATACCTTGATCTCTGTATTGTGTATATTTATTACTCTTCTGTAAAAAATTCCATTTGGTATAAAGACAAGCTTCTCTAATAAGGGGTGATCACTACTCTTATATCTGAAAATTTGGAGCTAGGAACTGCAGGTGAGACAGATCCTGTGAAGCCTCTCTGGGTTTTTTAAAAAATGTTTATTTATTACTTCAGTTTACATCTCCATCATAGTGCCATTTTCCACCCCTCCCAGTCCAGCCCTCCCACCATCTACCCCCATACCTTCCATCCCACTCCTCAGGAGTGGAGTGTACCTACTTATCAGTTCCCTGCCCCAGTTCAGCAGTCATATGAGGGAAGAGCCTCCTCATACACTGGGGGCCTACAAAGCACCACCACTAGGGAAAAGTGTCTCATTGACAGGAAACAAAGTCTATGTTACTGTTACCTGTGGTGCATTGGTTGTAGTATAGTTATCCTTTATGGCTAAAATCTGACTATAAGTAAATAGATGCCATGTGCATCTTTCTGAGTCTGGGTTAGCTCACTCAGGATGAGCTTCTCTAGTTCCATCCATTTGACTTCAAATTGCATGATTTTGTTGTTTCTGATGGCTGAGTAGTATTCCATTGTGTAGATGTACCACAGCTTTTATATCCATTCTTCGGCTGAGGGACATCTGGGTTGTTTCCAGTTTCTAGCTATTACAAATAAGGCTTCTATGAACATAGATGAGGAAACGTCCTTGTGGTTTGGTGAGGAATCATTTGGATGTATACCCAGAAGTGGTATGGCTGGGTCTTGAGGTAGAGCTATTCCAAGTTTTCTAAGATATCACCAGACTGATTTCCATAGTGGTTGTAAAAGCTTGCACTCCCACCAGCAATGGAGGAGTGTTCCCATTTCTCCACAACCTCCCCAGCATGTGCTGTCATTTGAGCTTTTGATCTTAGCCATTCTGACAGGTATGAAATGGAATCTCAGAGTCATTTTGAGTTGCATTTTTCTGATGATTAAGGATGCTGAGCATTTATTCAAGTGTTTCTCAGCCATTAGGGATTCCTCCTTTGTGAATTCTGTTTAGCTGTTCCCCATTTTTTGATTGGACTCTACCTAATCTTTTCTAGCTCCATCCATTTGCCTACAGATTTCATTTTTCTTTACAGTCAAAAAGCATTTCATTTTGTATACGAACCACATTTTCATTATCCACTCATCAGTTGAAGGACATTTAGATTGCTTCCTTCTTATCCTAGATATTGTGAACAGGTCATCTGTGAATACGGTTGAGCATGCATCTGTGAAGTAGGATGTCCAGTCCTTGGGTATAAGCCAGAGTAGTATACCTGGGTCGTATGATAGATTTATTTTTTATATTTTTAAGGATTCTCAATACTGAGTCTCCCCTGTCCTTTTTTTTAAATCTCTTTACTAAATTTACTACATTCTAGGCTTTTTGGACATTCTAGACTTTTTGGACAATGGGTGTCTGCTACAGTTCTTAGCTCTGTAGTTGAAACAGCCATAACAATATGGTAACATGGGAATGGAAAATGTGGCTATGTGCCATTAAAATGTGCTTGTAAAAGTAAACAGGGCTCTACACTTGGTATCCTGGTCATTGTTTGATGACCTTTAAGTTTTTTAGAATGTCAGTCTTCTGATGGCAGAGTCTTAGGATTCCCAGTGCAAAAAATCAGTATTTAGCATCTAGTAGAATTTCATGGATAAGATTTTATTTTCTGTCTATCTTCTTTTAGGGATTTATTTATTTATTTAATGTGTATGGGTGTTTTGTTTGCATTTATGCCTATGTCTTGGGCCCAAGGAGAGCTAAAGAGGACATTGGATTCCCTGGGACTGGAGATAAAGATGGTCGTGTGTCACCTTGTGGGTACTTGGTATTGATCTCTGAAATTCTTGAAAAACAACTAGTGATCCTAATCATTGAGCCATCTCTCCAGCCCCCTCAGGGATTTATTTTCAAACAATAAGTGTTACATGAATAAAATTATGACCTCAGAAAATAGAGACTACAGAAAAATTCAGAAAACTACACTAGGAAAGTATCAACCATTCAGTCCACAGCCCCACATACCAACATAGCCTAGAATCTCTATTAGTATTGCTTATCATAACTCTTTAAAGATAATGTGAAGGATAGAAATATATCTCAGTTGATAGAGTGCTTGTCTAGAGTTTACCAAGTCCTGGATTTGATGTCCAGCAATAAATGAACTCAATAAAGTGGCATAAGCCTGTAATCACAACACTTGGAAGGCAGATAGAGGACGATTAGAAGTTCAAGATCATCCTTGGTTCGAGGACAATGTTAAAAAGCAAACAGTCTTTGAAAAAACATAGAGAGAGGAAATAGAAAGAGCCAGAAGCTTTCCAATTGACACTGGAAAGATCTCTGTGATAGGGTTCTGTCCTTTACTCCTCTGAATTGAGCATGGAGCAAAGGTTGATGGGCTATGTTGGCAGAACCTAAAGAGAGATTCAGAGGTTGAAGACTAGTCTGTGTATCCTACCTCACTTGGTTGTGGGAACAATGCTGAGTGTGCTTAAGGAAAAACTGTGAGAGCTACATGGAAGACATCTAAACAGAGCTTTCACATCGGCCACGTGACCCAAGCCAGGTCTTAATAGGGTCACCATGCATCTAAAATAGCTCGTCAGCATCCTGGAGAGAAGAATTAGTGGTTAAAAGGATGTATTGCTCTTGTTAGGAGCTGGGTTTGATTCTTAGTGTCTACATGGTGGTTAACAGGATTCTCAAATTCCAGAGAACCCAACACATTCTTCTGCTGTCTGTGGACATTGAACATATACGATGCTAAGACATACATAGGGGCAATACCAGGTTTGTCTTCATATACCTGGAGGGCCCTTGGCCTGGTAATCAGGAGAATGCTCTCTCAGATGTAAGCTTGGACCACAGTTCTGAGCCCTGAGGAAGCTGAGGCTTTCTAAGAAGATGCCAGAATAGGGCAGAAACCCCTCCTTCCTTCATATCATGAGAACATGACAGTCCTGCTCCATAGGCTATGATCTATGCATTTACAGCATGTTTGTGCTTAGAAAGCCCTTGTTCTCAGGTTGGGCCTATCATTGGCTGGGCACTTCCTCAATTTTTGGTATACTTTTATTCATGCACATCTTGTATACAGGATAGATTTTGAGTTGAAGGTTTTGTGGGTGGGTTGGTGATCCCTTCCCTCCCCTAGAAGTCCTACTAGCTAAATGGAGGCCTCTTCAGTCTCCATACCCTCTGCTACTAGGAATATCAGGAAGAGGCATCCCCCCCATCTACTTGCAGGGGCCTACCCTGTCACTGTTGTCCAGCTGGTCTCTGAGATGCTCCCCTTCGGTTTCCCGTCTTTCTCCCAGCCCTAACACTATTAACAATACTCTGCTATACTTACAGACAGGAGCATAGCATACTGTCTTCTGAGAACCTCCATGCAACAGAGGATCCAAACAGAGGCTGATACTCATCACCAAACAGTAGGTGGAGCACAGAGTGTCTTGTGGAAGAAAGGGGAAGGAGAGGATAGAAAGACCCAGAGAAGATAAGAACACCATAAGAAAACCAACAGAGACAACTAATCTAGGCCCATGGGGGCTCACAGAGAATGAAGCACTAAGCTAAGAACGTGCATGAACTGGACCTAGACCCCTATACATATGTAACCCATGGGCAGAATAGACATCATGTGGATCTCTTAACAACTGGAGTGGGGACTGTCTCTGGCTTGCACTCTGATGCCTGCTTTTTGATCACTTTCCCCTAAGGGGGCTGTGATGCTTGACCTCAATGGAAGAGGAAGCACAAATTCTTGATGGGACTCAGTGTGTTGAGGTTGGATGGTACCAGGGGTGGCTTGTCTTTTCTGAGGAGAAAGTGAGGGGGAGCACGGGAAAGGGAGCAGGAGGGTGGGACTCAAAGGAGGGGAGGGAAGGAACTATGATTGGGATGTAAAATGAATGAATGAATAAATAAACAAACAAACAAATAAATAAACTTAAAAAGAAACAAACGAAAGTCCTTGTTTTTGGTTATGTTATTGTCATTTGGAAAGCCTTAATAATTGTTGAACAAGGGGTTTCTCCATTTGCACTTTGTTGTAACTCACTGAACTTAGACCGGAGGGGTAGTTTTCCACGGCCAATCTAAGAAAACTTGGGATAAACTTATTTACTTTAAACAACATAAATTTTAAGTTTTTCCAAGAAGCAGAATGGTATTTTAAATATCATTAAACTACAGGAGAGTAAAGAAATTTGAAATTCTTCAAGTGTGCACTAGTAGACCCAGATTCCTCTTTCTCTACTATGATACACTAGAGAAAAAACTAAAGATGGCTAGATAATACTTAGTAAGTGATTGAAAATCTCAGTTGAGTTTTAATTCTTTTTGAAAATATTAAAAAACTGAATTTTGAGTCTCTATAAGATTTGTCCAGGATTATCTGTGTTGGAGTGAATCACAGGGTCATTTTGGAGCACCAGGGAAACTCTCTAATTCATATTCCTTGCATGGACCTTGTGAATTAAACAGAACCCATTTATATTCAAGAACTCAGAGCTTTAGGTCTAAGATCAAACTTTATTTGTTGAATAAGCAGATTGTGTGGTGTGGACTGCCTCCTCAGAGAGAGGAAATGAGGCCAGACTGAGGCTACTAGGAAGGTGTTGGGATGGGGGCCATGACCAGGGGCAGCTAACAGAGCATCCATGCCCATTTTGGAGGAAACTGAAATCAATGTCACTTCAGATGACTGGGAAATGAGCATGACATACTCAGTCTCAGAATGATGCTCTTCTCAGGAGATTCTGCATATAGTCTCTCAGGTAAGAAGAGTTCTCATCCACATGTGGATTACAGTTCTTCCACATGGCAGCAGGACAGCGAGGCTTTGTTTGCATTAAGAGGCTTCTCTCTAACAACTGAAAGGTATTTTAAAACTTCAACTCCTTAGATTCTATCATTGCGGCCCTGATGACAATAGGACACAGGCTTATGAAAAGCACTATACTTATGGGCAGGCATCTTGGAAAGTGATGATGTACTTCCAAGAAGGGAGAGTGAGAGTCTCTATAGACAGAACAGGCATAGAGTGGCAGATGGTATGTGTCATAGGCTTTAGTCCATGTGGACTTTCTGCAAGTATTATTTTGAAGTAATTCAGTAAGCCCCTCAAAACAATCTTCCACGATGACATCTTGACCCTTGTGCTGATCTTTAATGTCCCCTGCTGGTCCAACCGGCACGTGAAAGCCCTGAGCTTACCCCCTAAACTCCAGTGCAATCCAGTCAACACATGCTCCATGTTTACCTCTGATCTTGTTTTTTTGTTTTTTTTTTTTTGCTTTCTAGCCTTATTTTGAGCTTTTCCTTGGCCAGAACGATCTTTTCTTTGCTCTTCTGTTGCTTGGTGATTGTTTCTTTCCTATTGTAAAATCCCATTAGCCCACCCAAACACAATTTCTACTCCATCTTTTGGCTCAATATTGAAGCTTGTTAATGCCTCTGTTAGTGACCCTTTATTGCTTTGCAATTTAACTTGCAATTTGTGGGCTCTGTCAGGAAAGAGACTTGGAAAATCCTTCCTCACTTCTGCCGTGAAGTATAATTGGCTCTTAGTAAATATTTCTGTAATAATTCTATGAGTGAATGAATGATGGAACAAGCTAATAAATGGATACTTTTTAGACTAGGAGCTCTCCAAGGACAAATGCCCATGCTTTCTTGTATATTACTTACGTTTTGTATGGTATCTAATACTTAGGAAAAATTAAATTACTGCATTGTTTGCAGAATAAGCATATCACCAGAGGGGCACACCTTTATCCTTTAGAATAAACGTTTACATATTCAGCAGAGAGTAATTACCTTAAGTGGAAATACTGAGGCAGCATATAGGCTAGCAGTAGACTGTATTCAGCCAGCTTCCACATATGATCCTTCAGGAATTTCACAATTGATCATGAGCTCTTAGTTACATGGGCAGAACTTGATTTTACTAGAGGCATAGCTGTGCATGAAATAGTTTTTTTTTTTTTTCTTAACTGGACACTCTAAAATGACCTGGGAAAAGTGTCCCATTGAAGGATTGACCAGATCAGGTGGACCTGTGTGAATGTCTGTGAGAAATTACAATGATTATGTTAATTGAGGTGAGAAGAAGAATCACCTACTGGTGTCGGCACCATTCCTTAGGAAAGGGATGCTGAGCCATGTAATGGTGGAGAAAATGAGAGGGGTGTACAAGCATGCATGCGTTAATTTTCTGTGTGCTCTCGATTGTGGATGTGACTAGATGCTTCAGGATCTTGCTTCCTTGATCTCTTCATGATTGGTGACTGTCACATGGTACTATGAGCTAAAATAAACTTTCTCTGTAAGTTCATTTGTTAATGTACTTTGTCACAGCGCAGAGAAAAGAGACTAAGACTTTACATACCCCATTAATCTGCGGCAATATTGGCTAATGTCCATTGTCCTGGAGTTGTTATTTGTTATTTTCCCTGTAGTGTCTTAGTTTAGAAAATAAATTATATGGCTACCCAAGTTGTACGCTCAGTGATATACCTTGATTATCAGTATCAAGTTATTAATGTCTTCACAAAGACCCAAATGTGATATCATCCAGTCAAGTTTACCACAGAGTGATGAGAAATGCAAGGTAATAAAAATATTCACAAACTAAAATGTGCTAAAACATCACTAGTTAAGAGAAAGAAGTTGATTATGAGAGTGTCCATGTGCCTGCAGGCTCCAAGAAAGGCTTGCAAGAAAATGTGGCCTTGACGAAGGCCCACAGCAACTGAATAATGGATTCCGCTTTGCAAAAGTCAAATTCCACACCCATGCATGGCCTCCAGGGATGGACCTGACAGGGGTGGTGAGGCAGTAAAGAAAAGACAGATGGACACACAGAAATCTGGAATCAGGTGGCCTGGGATCTCTGCTGGAGAAATCACAGCACCAGAAAGCTCAGAATGTTTATGATACGGAATTGAATAGAGAAGCAGGTTTACAGTATACAGCCCAACAAGTAGGCATGGTTACTATATGCAGATAAAAGAAGGAGGCAGGATTTGTGATATACAGCAGGATCAAGAAAACAGGTTTAGCTAATCTTGGTAGGAACAGTCTGGAGTGGCATGGCTTTCAGGCCATAAACATCCACGGGGAGAAAGCTAAGGTGAACATTTTTCTATATACACTATCAACATTCATACTCAGTTCCCTGAGGAATGCTTTGCATTTTCCCTCTGATCTCCAACTCAAGGGAAAAGCTTTGCCATGGCCATGTGCATGTCAAACACACTTACTCAGAACTCACTCACTCATAGATCCTTCTGCTCCATACATCAAGGCTTCTTAGTTTTTACCAAAGTATCTGGAGCAATCCTTCCCTGGCCTGCGCCTGTTTTTTTTTTTTTATTTTTTCCCCACTTTTACTGCTTTGCTTGCTGTGTTACTTGGATGGTCTTCCATACTTTCACACACTTATCTGAAAGTTATTAATCCTTCGAGTCACATCAACTCCTTAGTTGTGTCCCCTACCCCTTGACAGGGAGCTTACTTATTTAAATACCCACACACCTTTAGGACCAACAATAATTGGCATACTCCTTACTAAATGGTGCAATCTTTTCAGTTTTCTTTCCATTGATACCGTTTTTTCCTTAACTACAAGTTAACAGAAGCTATGAGAAAGATACATTAGTATTCAACAGAGACTGCTGCCCAGGAACCCTAGTGTGAGAGAAAGATAAAGGACTGGTCATAGAACTAGATGTAAATGTCTGTCCCTAAGCCAGAGCAAAGAAAACAAACATTTGCTAGTGATGTTGTGGCTAGGGCACATTCTTTTTCATAGGTTGTATGGAGAAGGGCAGACTTTTGAGATTACTGGGTATGTAACAGTTCATCAACTGCCTCTACACTCTGATAATATGATCTTCTTGGTGGTGACATGAGAATAGGTTGGCTCTCTCCAGGTCTTGTCCATGTGTACGCTCACTGAAGTTTGATAATGGTGGAATCGATGCCAGGAACAGGTACAGTCACGGAAAGCACAGCAGACAGATTACCAAGGCTGTAGGAAAATTCTTAGGAGAAGAAGTCAGCTTCGTTTCTACATTGCCTAAAGACTTTATGGGAAAAAGAGAATGCACAAAGGAAAAGACCACATTGATCTGGGAATAAGACTACATGGGATTGGAAGAAATATTTCAAGGGTACTAACTGTTCCTTATTTGGCCCTTGAGAATAAACTTTAGGAGGAGTGAGGTACCAGATTTAAGTATCTTGACGCCAGCAGCAAGCTGAGGACGTATCTACCATATGCTGTATTTTTTCCTCTCCTTTTTCTCTGTTCCTCTTTCCTCCAAATTATCACTTCAAAATTGAGTGGAAATTCTAGAAAAGTCTTATAATATATCATAATGGTTCATATAATTAAGTCTGTATATCTTAAATTTAGTGAATAGAAGTATTAAATTACTATTTTCTAGTTGAAAATCTGGGAATTTTCTTGGATAATGGATATTTGCTTTATCTGAGTTATTCTTGAACTAAAACACCAGACATTAGCTATGCCCATGTCTCCCTGGTTATTTATTTTGGAAATATCTTTCAGATTTCATATTTATGAAAGTGTTTTTAATCTAACAGAGCCTTTCTATTTATGGTGTGCTTTACTCCACATAGCTTAGCATAATATTTTCCTCTGTGTCATTCTATGGGAACCATAGAGACAAAAATATACTCATACTTCTAATATCTTTTGGTGCTCATAGGGTTTCATGTTGCTTTTAGTGTGTAATTTTCTGCTTTAGTTTTGATTTTTTTCTTTGAAGGATGAGTAATGGTGGATACCATCAGAGAGTTGAATTAAACAATACAGAAACAGGAAGTTAGGTTGTGGAACCCAATGGTGGAGTCATAAAAATGGCTAGCCTGAGCAGAACACAGAACACACCAGGAAATACAGACTCTCTAGAAATCACCAAGGTGGTCAGCCAAGATGCTAGGAGAAGAGACATTACTGAAAAGACTAAGGCATCTGCTGTATTGGCATGAGTCTCTTCTGTTCTCTTCACTGTACTCTGGGCATTGGGATGGTGACAGATCTTAGGGACTCAGCTCCAATCCATTCACTCTGTCAAATCTCTTCTCCTGCCTGTTGCTTTTGTCAAGACTTTTTCCATGGACACTTGTTTGCCTGTTCCTCCCAGCTTAGCTCTTTTCAACTCATCCTGAGATCAGATATAATCTTAGAGTGTGGATATACACAAAGCCTGCTCATCAACATTTCTTTCCAGACATTTCAAAGTATGAAAATCAACACCAGGTGTTGCCAAAGAAATGGACAACTTGTTCCACTGAAGAACGAGCTTATTCACAGATAATCTTTGGCTCAACATTGCCTTGTGGACATGACTGTTAATTCTGTCAGTTCTAAGAGAGCACATGTTCAGAAACACAAAAGGGTTAGCTTAAGAACACCCTCCCTAGGAAGTTGCCACCACATACCCCAATGCCTAACCTTGTTGTACAAGAATAAAGAAGAAAAATAATCTTTTTTTTCTGGGTCCTCAGAAAACCATATGAGTAGTATTGCTTGCTCGAAAAGGCTAACCTATGATTTTTTAAACTACTCCTATGTCTAATCTTTGCAAATGACAGCCCTTGCGATTGATCATCCTTTACTACTTGTTTCTATTCACTTGGATATGCTACTTCTGCTTCCCTGAATGCCTTTCATCTTCTGTTAGTGGACCTATCAAACAAATGCCTAATGCATCTTTTCATACCCTGTTTAGAATCTTCTCTTCTGGGTAACTTCCATCATTTTCATAGATAGAAAGGTAGGAGTTTCCTGTTCTGGTATTCTAGATTGGTTTCTATATTACTCTTGTTTAGTACTTCATCAAATAGTTTTCAAAATGATTACATGGTGAGAACCCTGTCAGAACATGAGAAAACAATAATGAAGTGAGAGATAGGCTTCCCGAATAAAAGTTATTTCTGATTACATCAGTGAGATTGTATACTCACATACATTTGTTCTATGTGTACCAGGAGAGTGGTTTCTGGAGTCATGTTAGCTAAGATAACATTTGGCTATACAACTAACTGGCTGCTTGAATAGTGGCACTCTATGGTACCTCGCTCTCCTCTTCTGAAAAATGGCCACATCAGTATCATTTCCTGAGTTGTCATGAGAAGAAAATTACCTGATGACGACAAATTACTTCACAAAATACCTAAAATGGAGTAAGCATTTTGAAATATGATGTATTATTTCAATAGCCTTTCTTTCACCAGGGTAAGCCCTTTATTTTATTGTTGTGTATTCCAAAGACTTGATGCAGTGTGTAGCACACCATAAATACTTAACAAATATTTGTTAAATGAATGGAACATTTAAAACAGGCTCCTGTTAAAAAGAAAAGACTGTAATCATGCATCCCCTCTAATACCGGAAATTTACTATTTGTTCTCATAAGATATTCTGCTTCTACAGCCATGCAGGGAACTGCACTAAGTCTGGAAAATTTTCCATCCACACTGGGACCACTATTGATTTTACCTACTGAAATATTTGGCTCCTTCATAAAATGAAAAATTATTCACAAACAAAGCAGGAAAAAAGTCTTTAAATGCTTATATCTGCAATTCACATGTGATTTAACATTTTTCGTTTCAGATAGGAATGAAAAATGTCTCTGTGTTTGGGATAGGAGTAAAAAATGGCTCTGGATCAATTGATTATTTGGTGTAAGGTCATTTCAGAAGATGTATGGGGAACAAAAAATAATTTTGTAAACTTATTTTTGCTTCAAAACAGATCAGATCTCCTAGGCTTAACCAGAGTCAGAATATTGTGTATGGGAGTGTTGTTATGGGATTTGCCAGTTAACTGGGTCAAACTTATTTTGTGTGTGCATGTGTGAAATATCTTTCTATTCTGCCTAATGATGGTTTGGGTAAACTAAACTCTTCTTTTGGGGAATAGCATGAGACTTTTGGGATGATGAGAGGCGTACCATACCATGCAGTAAACAAAAAGGCAAGTAGTTTTCATTTGTTTGTTTTGTTTTGTTTTTTTGTTTATTGTTTTTGTTTTAGATTTTTCTAGACAGGGTTTCTCTGTGTATCCTTGACTGTCCTGGACTCACACTGTAAACCAGGCTGGCCTTGAACTCACAGAGATCCACCTGCCTCTGCCTCCTGAGTGCTGGGATTAAAGACATACACTACCGTGCTTGGCCATTACATACAGCTTTGAACTGCCATGTGGGTGCTGGGATTTGAACCCAGGTCTTTTGGAAGAACAGCCAGTGCTCTTAACCGCTGAGACATCTCTCCTGCCCTCTTGTTTTTTGTTTTTGTTTTTGTATTTTCTTTTACCTTATCAAGATCAAAATCAAAGAGTACCAGCCTGTACTCCTCTAAGTGACGGAAACAAAAGTGGATTCTTTTTTTTTTTTTTGTTTTTTTGTTTTTGTTTTTCGAGACAGGGTTTCTCTGTGTAGCCCTGGCTGTCCTGGACTCACTTTGTAGACCAGGCTGGCCTCGAACTCACAAAGATCCGCCTGCCTCTGCCTCCCAAGTGCTGGGATTAAAGGCGTGTGCCACCACCGCCCGGCCAAAAGTGGATTCTTACCCAAGGCCTAGCTCCTCTTTTGGCAAACATGGAAGGATAGCTTATGCTTCCCATTTCCAAGCATCCAATTGCATTGCCAGATATTGATCTCCGAGGCCCTGTAGATACTAGGTCTTGGTCTGCATAACACAGTCCCAACATAATTCTAATCCTGGCCTCTGTAGTTTATGCATTAATGCTTTATATTTCAAGGATTGCTATATGTTTTGAGAATGGCCATCCAGGTAGTTATTCAAAGATATGCTCCCCTCCCTCATATCCTTGAAATGTTACACAGAATCCTTCCCTTCCCTTGGGAAACCAGAAAAAAAAAAGAAAGAAAAAAAGAAAAATGGGGTAAGTTTCTTTCCTCCTGCGGGAATATTAAAGTACCTACATTCTGTACCTGAAAATGTGACTTTATTTGGAAGTAGGGTCTTGCAGATATATTAAAATGTGAAGTTATACTGGGTTATGGTTGACCTTAAATCTAGTGACTGGAAATCTTATGAGGACCATGAAGAGAAGACACAGGAAAAAGATGGGGAAGATTATATAATATTGGAGGCAGAGTTTGGGGCAAAGTACCCAGATATCAAGGAATTATATGGGCTACTTCAAGACATCAAATGTTTGAAAGCAGGAGGTGACAAAGTGTTCCCTGGAACTTCAGAATAAATATATGTTGTTCTGCTGCTTAGTTTGTGGTAATCTTTAGTGGAAACTCTAGAAAAGTAACACAGACATACACACACATGCACATACTCAAACATACACACATACTCATACATACATAACATATACATGCATGCACTCATATTCACACACATACATACATAGCATGTATATACACACTCACACTCGTACCCACACCCATACCCCCCACTTACACATACACACAAATGTATGCACACACTCCCACACACTCATACATACATAACATATATCCATTCACACTCACACTCACACCCATACTGGCCACATTCACATAGACACACACATATATACACCATCAGCCCCCGCACACGCACACCACACAGTGTCAGGCTGTTCTCATCAAGAGTTCTTTCAGACATTAAAGATGCTGTGTAATGGTCTCCTGATGTATTTCTGACAACCATACTTTCTTTTGTGCTTCTGTGCATAATGTGTATTTTCTCAAGATGCTTAAAGATTTTCTTTTTATCATTGGTCTCAAGCGTCATGATTGTGATGCGCCTCGGGTGATTTTCTTTATGTTTATTGTGTTTTAGGTTAATTGAACCACTTGGATGTGTGCATTTATTGTTTTCACCAACTTTGGATGTTTGAAGTTGTTCCACAGTTTGATGATGCTGTTTATTTTTATTTTTGAGTTGATTTTCCTTTCTGTGTTTGATTTTGAATAGTTTTGATTGTGATGCCTTCAATTTCATTAACTGTTTTCTTCTGAGAGGCGATTTAGTCTGCCATTAATTCCATTCAGTCGACGCTTCATCTCAGACATTGTACTTTTCGTCTGGACACTTTCACTCTTAGTGCTGTAATACTTTCTCTCCTCTACTCACATGTGAACGCTCTCCTATGGCTTCTTGAACCAACAATAGTCATTGTGTTTATTCTAAACTACTTGACTGCTAGCTCTATGTCTTTCCACATCTCTGTAACTTCTGTTAATCATATTTTGAATTATACCTTATTATGCATTGGATCTTCCTGCATTTTGAGATATAAAATTATTTCTGGTGAACTCTGGACCTTATTGGATGTTGGATGTGGTAAAACACCTCTGTCTTTTCACATCTTTCTTTTAAGGATTACTGGCTAAGACCAAAGCTGCATTGAGTTCAAGTTGATTTTACCTGATCATTAAGAAAAGATATTTGACTACCCTAACACCCTTGCAGCAAAGACTTTTCTCTTTGACTCTTGGGAACAGGCACTATTTCTGGTCTTCTGTCTTTTAGGGGCACAAGTCCTCCTAATATTTTCAAATGATCGTTCTTTTTTTTTTAAATATTTTTTTCTTTATTTTTTATTTCTTCAAGTTACATCTCAATTGCAGTCCCCTCTCTATTCCCCCTCCAGTCCCACCCTCCCACCCTCAACCACCATCCTCTTCCCTTTTTTTTTTTCTTTTAAGTTTAAGGCATATCTTATTTCCCCCTACAGTTTCCCCTTTCAGTCCAACAAATGGCTCTTTCTCTTATAATAACAAATACAATACAGTACATCAGAGGTAATTAGGCCATAGTTATGAGGGTTATATGGCTTAACATACATTCCCAATGACCAGTCCATATGTATTTGGCACCTGACTTTAACATTCTACTATCTAAACATCTCCATGAGTTTAAAGGTCTATATCTGACTCAACATTCATACTAACTTGCAACACAATTTTCAAAGTATCTTCTTAGATCTATAACACTCTCGACTCCTAAACAACTCAAAATTAAATTATGAGACTCTAGATATCTGTTCTTCAACCACCTCAGAGACCTGAGAGGGATAAATATATCTGATTTTATAGGAAGTACAGGGCCTGCAGCTTCCCAAACTAAGAAATGGCATACCTGTGGCTACCTGGACAGTTCCCATTTTCTCTCCATACATTACATCATCGATCTTCAGTCGTTTGGCCCCGATTCTCTGACAGACATTGATTGTAGAGCAGGGGTTATGAAGGACTTACCTACCCTGTCTTGGCAGAGCTAGGCTGTCGACTTACCTGCTTCCAGGTTTTGTCATTTTTGGACAGCATTCTGTCTACAGTTGGAGAAAGGGGCTTTTCCTACCAAGAGATAGGCTTGCGACTAATTCAATCATCTCCCACTGGAGATTCTTCGATGCTCATCTTCTACTTGGAGGAGAATAGGGGGTGCTGTCAGGAGTTGATATGTCTTGATATAAAAAAAAATCTAAAGTTACGAAAACATCTTTGAATGCCATATTCTGCAGATCTCTTGAGGTTTTTGAAGAGGCCCTATCTGTCTCTTCTATTAGGGTAAGCAGATGTTGCTTGTCTCTTAGCAGGTTTATTTCTGATTAGCTTAGCAAGTAACTACAATGGGCTGTCATAGTACCTGACAGAATGACAGGCTTGCATAACCATTAGTTTGCATTTCTTAATTATCCTAAACAGTTCATGACAGTTAGTAGTAAAAGGCCGAAACATCACATTTCATTTTTTTTTCTTTACCTCCTAACCCTTCCATCCAATTTCTCTGGGGTGGGGTGTCCTTATATAATAGTCCCTCATCTCAGTTGAGAGGTCGTATGAGGGCCAAGAGCCTCTTCATTCATTGGGGATCTACAAAGCAGTACCATCAGTGAAAAGTGTCTCGTTGCCCGGGAGAGAGAACTACTGGGAGAAACCCTCGAACTAATTGGCACAGGCAACAACTTCCTGAACAGAACACCAACAGCTCAGGACTTGAGATCAACAATCAATAAATGGGATCTCATGAAACTGAAAAGCTTCTGTAAGGCAAAGGACACTGTCATTCGAACAAAACGGCAGCCTACAGACTGGGAGAAAATCTTCACTAACCCCACATCTGACAGAGGGCTAATATCCAAAATCTACAAAGAACTCAAGAAATTAAATGCCAAGAAACCAAATAATCCAATCAAAAAATGGGGGACAGAGCTAAATAGAGAATTCACAAAGGAGGAATCCCTAATGGCTGAGAGACACTTGAAGAAATGCTCAACATCCTTAATCATCAGAGAAATGCAACTCAAGAGGACTCTGAGATTCCATCTCACACCTGTCAGAATGGCTAAGATCAAAAACTCAAATGACAGCACATGCTGGTGAGGGTGTGGAGAAAGGGGTACCCTACTCCATTGCTGGTGGGATTGCAGGCTTGTGCAACCACGATGGAGGTCAGTCTGGCGATATCTTAAAAAACTTGGAATAGCTCTGCCTCAGGACCCAGCCATACCACTTCTGATTATACACCCAAATGCCTCTTCACAGAATCATTAGGAAGTTTCCTCATCTATGTTTATAGCAGCCTTATTTGTAATAGCTAGAAACTGGAAACAACCCAGATGTCCCTCAACCGAAGAATGGGTCAAAAAACTGTGGTACATCTATACAATGGAATATTATTCAGCTATCAGGAACAATGAAATTATGCAATTTGCAGCCAAATGGATGGAACTAGAAAAGCTCTTCCTGAGTGAACTAACCCAGACTCAGAAGGACACATATGGCATCTATTCACTTATAGTAGGATTTTAGCTATATAGTAGAAGGTATCGATACTACAACTAACACACCAAAGGGAACTTGGACATAGACTTCTTATTTTTAATTTTTATTCTTTATTTATTTTTTATAAATTAGATCCGTTCTTTTTTAAGCCATTGTTTTCACAAGAATGTCTTGATGAATATTCATCTGGATATTTAGTAGGCTCTTCCACTCTCTGGAGATTTCTCTTTGGGTAGCTTTCTCTTCCTGCATTCTCCTTACAATCTCTAGGCTCTTTATCTTTTGCAGATATGTAGTTGTGTCTCAACAAAGAGAGAAGACAGGAAATTTCTTCCACATAGTAACCTTATTTATTATAGGGCTCACTATTTGCTGTTCATCTTTTAGGAATTATGTGTTTCCCCGGCTTGATGTCCAGTTACTTCAGTGATGTTTGCTCATGGCCTTTATTGGATCCTACATGTTTTTAGAGGAGAGGCTGACTGGTTTCTTTTTCTAGTTTCAGTATAAATGTGAGGTAAACTGAATGGTCAGGGCCTTCTTTACACTGAAAAGCATGCTTTTTTGTTTGTGTTTGTTTGACTGATTGATTGATTGATTTTCCTTTTTTTAGTCTCTCCAATTTAAACTCAGACAAGCTAGAGAGCTGCTTTGATCCACAGAACAGCAGCAGTAGCCTTATGCTAGTTCCTGGGCCCAGATTTTAAGAGACTGGGAGCTTCTGTTTTCTGCCTCTTAGAACATTTTTTCTTCTTGGACCCTTACCATCAGGCCACTAGGAAGCCCATCACCCTATAGATAGTTGTATAGGAGAAAAAAATGGAGACTCCCACTGACAGCTCCTGCTAAATTCTAGTTGACAAGCAGTACCAACTTATCGGCTATGCGAATGAGTGATCCTGGAAGTGGATCATCTAGCCCCAGCCAAGCTGTCTCAGCAGATGCTACATGGAAAAGAGACAAGCTGTCCCTTTAAAATCCTGCACAAATTACAGATCCATGAGCAGAGTGAATGAGTGTTGCTTCTTTAACTGGCTAAAGCTGGCCATAGTTCGTTACACAGCAATAGATACCTGGAACAGTCACTCTTAACAGGCAGGAAGCCATTGTTTTGTGCTCTAATTGAAAGGAGGCTGCAAAATGCAGTCTAATGATGCTTCCAAGAAGAACATGGGGACCTTATGAGCATATACTATAGCCCCCCCCTCCCCGCAGCAGAGTGTTTGCATCTTTGCTGGCTGGTCCAAGAAACTAAGATTTACAAAGGCTGAATAGTGTGCCTATTCATTGGTCATGGAAAGTTATAGCAGTGTCTACCTCTTGCCTCTAGTTTTTCTTTTTTTTAGTTCCTTTACCACAAACTCTTTCTTACTCATTCTCTCTCTCTCTCTCTCTCTCTCTCTGTCTTTCTTTGTTTTCTTTCTTTCCTCTTTCTTTTGAGAGTGGTGCCTTTCATTCATCTGACCAGCAAGTAGCAATGATCCTGCCCCAGTTCATAGCCTTCTTTGTACATTAATACATTATTTTTCTGTATCCTCATCTGTACATGGTTGGAGCTGATAGAAAAGAAGGGGAAATAAAGTGCAGGAGACTTCACAATATAGGGTACATGTCGTCCTGAGAACCATAGGAAACAAATTCCAAAACGAGAGACTGAATATTTCAAATGGAAATATCCTGGGTGTGACTGCAGTTGCAAATTCCCAGATTCAACATACAGGAGTTAATAAATACTTGTGGTGGTCGAAGTAGGGTTTGGGATTTGGAGTGGTCCCAAAAGCATCACTGAAATCAGTGTTGATCAATCAGAAAATATATGGCTCTTGATCTGGCAAATTCAGGGGTGTAACCATCATTTGCTGAGCTGCCAGAGTCTCACCTGAGTTGGGAGGAATTTTAAAAGGAGCCTTTTGTGCTACACCATAGTGCTGTTGACTTTGTGGTGTGAGTTTTAGGTGTCTCCTTAGCTAGTTACTCACACCCAAAGAGTATCTAAATATTTCTGGGAAGCCGTTACATAGAAGTTAAGAGAATCTCCACTCAGTTGACTTTACGGTATAGAAATTATCTTCAGTAATACGCAGAGCCAGATCCAACCAGTGGCAAGGTCTTACAAATTAAACATTTCTCTGAAGAGTGAATGAGAAACTTTGCAGCACCAGCCCATGCCTTTCAGTTTCCCAGTGTGCTGGGATGGGGATGTCCTATGAATTTAGGATTTACAAGTCTCTTCGTCTATGCCCTGATTCCTGGAAATATCTATGCATCTATCTACTTCACACTGGCCTTGCTTCTCTATAGGCTCTTGCCTGACACACTCCATGACAGGCACATGGGACACTTACAAATTATATTCCAGTAACACACTTGAGTTCTTTGCTACAACACTAGGGAAAGGAACCACTAGCATTTGGGACTCAGTTACAAATATTCAGAGAGGACTAAAAGCTGCCTTCAAGATTTTGATGGTATCAATTACACCCTTGAAAGAAAAGAACACATTTTCCCACACCCTAATCCCCATTGTTCAGCAAATCAATGTATGCTCACCTTGGAAAGCTGATTGACTGCCCTAGGATCCCAGGGGCTTCCCAGGTGGCAGAGTGGCCTCTCTTACCAAACACTCATCCTTAAACTGGGGCTCAAGTGCTGTGGGACCAGAACTACTTTAAGAATGGCTGTGACAGGCAATTATCTGCAGTGCACACGAAGGCTCAGCAACGATCACCCGAAGGCAGCGATTTAAACTCTATGCACACACCAATGGCCACTGAATTAACTGCCGTGTCTGTGTTTAAAGGGAGAAAAGAGGTAAGAAGAGGACAGATCTACAGCCAGTGTCATTGTGGGTGGCTCAATGAAGACATCTGCTCCATACCCAGTGGCAGTCAGAGCTGCAGATAAGACTTGTGACTGTGAAGGGGATGGAGAATGAGATGTGGAAATATGACTGTGCTCTTCTATAAATCAGTAGAACATCCTTGCTTTGAATACAGCAGCCAGGGCAGGCTGTCTTATCTCCGCGAGAATATAAATGAAAGGGTGAAAGGCCAGTAAGGGGCAGTGGAGCTGATTAAAGGCGTTTGGGATGAGGTGGGAGCAGGAGGTGAGAGGGTAGGTTTGGCTGACAAGGAGAAAGTGGCTGATTAGAGATTTGTATTATGGAGTCTCCTGGAGCGAGAGGCAAGAGACCAGGTAGAGGTAAATGAAATAAAGGGTTCCTAAAAGGCCAAGTGGGTGTTCTTATTTGTCCCACCTCACAAAATTAAATGACAACAGATTTGAAATGAATGAGAAGACATCTCCCTGACTACCTTAAGTGCCTGGTTTTCCATGCCTCATGTGGGAGGCTGTCTGGCATACTGAGGGGCCTACTAGGGATTTTTGGCTGTGGCTGAGGAGACACTGTCCATCATTAAGTGAGGCTGTCCGGTCTGCTGACTTCTACTCTCCCAGCTTCAGTTTCTGCATCTTCAGATTGCAGAGGTGAAATCCCACAGAGGGGTTTAAGTCCTTCTAGCTCTGAGGGCCTTTCAGTCTCGGAATTCTTCTGTTGTGATTTCCTTCCTCATCCTCATCCACTCCCCCTATTGGGGATGGAGAACAGGCAGCTCAGAAACTGGCTGGCATCAGGACCCCGGCTTCCAGTGTCCTCACAGCATTCAGATGTAGGTGCTTAGGATGCTGGTGGAACTGAATTCTTCGAGGTATAAATTAAAGTCTCTTGTAGTTTAGTTAGAATCTCCTTGTGTATCCCAAAGAAAACCTAATCTGATGCTGGGTTTCTCCCCTAGCAGGTTGGGCGAAGGAGTGAAAGGCTTGGACCAGCCGGCCTCTCACTCCAGGGCTAAGCAGGATGAAGAGTGTAGATAACTCAGATCCCTTACCACACCCGGGGAGGACACACTGAGTTGGGAGACACATGGAGGCAAGATCTCGTTTTTTATTGTTACAGGCAGTTTCTTTTATAGGGTAGGAGAAGGAGGCAGGGTGAAAGCGTAGTGTGAGGTTATGTAGGCAGCGACGTAAGAGATAAGGTATAGAGAGGACCAATAAACGAAATGAGCGTGGCTGCAGTCAGGCAGGGTTAACTCCAGAACGATATAGGATAGAAGTGTCTGGACTTCTGCATTTTTGAGACAGGTCTCCAAAATCGAATCTGGCTTGGGCAGGTACTACAGGCCCCAATCTGGCTGATTTAGGCACTTAGGCTCAACAAACTGATAGTTCCAGCTTAAATTATTATTACTAGCATTAGTAGGTGGTAGTAGTAGTAGTAGTAGTAGTAGTAGTAGTAGTAGTAGGTGTTTGTGTGTGTGTGTAAATGTGCCCCAGCCTGAATTTGGTGGTGAGAGGACATCCCTGTGAAATAAATTCTTTCCTTTTACCGTCTCTTCTATGTGGGTTAATGAGAATAAAACTCTTGTTTTCAGGCTTGTATTGCAGGCCTTTACCCACTGAGCCACCTGGTCTGCCCACTTCTTAATTGTTTGATTTAAATAAGTTACCAAATTATTTCTATTTCCCCAAACTTGAATTCCTATCCCTTTAAAATGAGGATGACAGATTCCCCACCTTTTAAATTCACATTTGAACACTTAGCCACACAAGTAGGGCTTCGTAACTGAAAGGCACCATTAGAGTTACTATTAAAAAGATGGGGAAAAACCGATAAGTGATTTGACAAACCAAACTAGTAATTAGAGGGCAATCCAGAATCCAGACGCCGTCATAAGAAATGTGCTTTTCCCACAAGACCGCAGTGATTTCAGCTGAGAGCACAAGCTGTTGACAGGCTGAGGGAGGCTTTGATCAGGACAATGGGTTAGGATTGAGGCTGCTAAGAAGCGTCATGAGAGGCTAGTGTGAGAGGGAAAGCTAAGTAGAATGGGCTGGTTGACCCTGCAACACCTCTAGGGGGATGAGTCATTTGACACAGAGGTAGAAGATGGAAGTGGAGACTGGAGAGACCTTTGTTTCAGGAGAGCATGACAAAACAAAACTATGAGAGAACTTATGCTGTCTGTCAGGGTCTGACTTACGTCACTTAACACAAGGACGTCTAGTGTGATCCATTTTGCAGCAAGCACTAGGATATTATTCTTTGTATGGCTGTGAATATAAACCATGTGCCCCTAAATATGGACAGTTAAAGTACCCTCACTTAAGCATCTCTCTGAAGAGCAGCATGGACCCAAGAAACATACTTGCCTTTCGGAGTTCAGTGATCCAGTAGGGCAGTGATGATAATGACAGAAAAGGCATATTTCACGGGGCTTTGAAAGGAAGGCTCAATTTGAATTTTGTCCTAAGAAAAGCATGGAGTCACCCAAGACATGTTGGCTTGAATCAGATAGAACTTTCTTCACGCCACAGTATGTCTGAGAAGATTCCTGACGCAGCTGAAGTGGAGGTGAAGAGACTGAACCGGAAGCTGGAGGAGAGCTGGGTCAGCCATTGTCATGGCAGGGAGTTCTAAGAGGCAGGAGAAGGATGGAGGAACAGTGGAATGTAAATCAGGGAAGGTTGGTGCAGAGCGTGACATAAAGAAAGACCAAATAGAGGGCTTGCTGTGAGCTAGGGTCTCTTCTGGTCACTTCCCAGATTGGTGTATCAGCCATGTGAGGCACTGTCTGATTCTTGAGTAGACGCACCTGAATCTGAACACTGATACAATTACTTAATGCACTACTGACCAGGCCGACTAACACCCCAAATGTCAGGTCTTTTGTCTTTTGAATGGCATAATTCTATTCAACACCTAACATTGAGGGTTAAAATGATGTGATAAAATACTTGATTTGAAGCAGAAAAGTTAGACAGACGGTTAGAGGCATAAGGCTAGATCTCCAGCAAGCCACCATAATTCTAGAGGAAGACTGAGCAATTTAACGTCTAACATCTTGCCTACATAACTACAAACATCTAGATTTTTTGGAGCCCTTTTGGTGTGGACTTAAATGTCAAATTTTCATCTTAATATTTGGTTTCTGTTTATGTGTAGACAAAGACTTCGTTTTCTCAAGATTTTTAATCTGAATATTTTGTTTTATTATCCAAGATTTTCATAATCCAAATCACATTCCTGTTTCTTTCCTTCCTTCCTTCCTTTCTTTCCTCCTCCTAGGCCCTCCATTGGCCCTAAAGTACAAACAAAATCAATCAGAAAGCGTACTTCTTTTTAGGGCTCAGTTCTCTATTTTCTTATCATTCATACCTCAACAGATCTTATTCCATTAAATTTTTGGAACCACAGTGTAATTTTGGTGATTAACTTTAAACTGGGGATAATACACTGACAAGCATTAACATGATGTCAAAACATTTTCTTACAATTAGTTTTTAGCCTTCTTTAAATCACTGTCTCCCTGTGGACCTTTATTAATATCCTGTGGACAAACACACCAGAGCTTAAAGCTGCAGAGAGAAGTGATGAGCAGCAGAGGTTATCAGAAGCCATCAAAGCTAGGAAAAGACAGGGGAGCTGGGTTTTGTCTCTTGTTTCTGTGTCTGCAGCAGCAGCTAGGAGCTGAGTTCTGGAAGCCGCTCCCGGGATGTTTGGGTTAGAGCATGGCTGGTAGGAGTTTTGTTCCCATTGTCACATCTGTTACCATTACCCAAATGGAGCATGCATTCTGGTGAAAAATCAGAACAGCTTGGCAGGCCAAAAATAGGAGCTCAGCTCCACATGGAGAGCCTCAGGAACCAGACAGTGCCTGTGACAAGCAGGAAATAATACCGTATAAAGTGAGGGAGTCTTAAGAGTTTTCAAAACATTTTCACTCATAGTATCTGCTTTGAGAATCCTAGCCACTTTATGGAAGTGGGTGAGGTCATTGTGAACCAGCCTCATTTTATGGAGACTTGGGCATCTTAAGTGACTTGCCTCAAATTACACAGTCTCTAGGAAGCATGAGAGAAATGGCTTTGCTTTGGAGTAAGGCAGGGATGAGACCAAGCATGGTCTGCTTCTACCATTAGCTCCTAGGTTTCAAGAATCTGGCTTACCCATAGCTCAGATTTTTCTCATTGGACACAATAGAAGTATGCTCTTCATGGACTGAAATTTACATAGAAAGTTTGTAATTATTGAGACCACTCCTATTATTAGTAGTGGGGGAAAATAGAGTCTGTTAGCAGACCTGAGATAGAACTTAGCGGAGTCCTCTTTTCCCCCACCCCCTTTAACTCTTCACATTGTAGGGGTCAGATAGAACAAAAGACAGGGATGGGACAGACTCAGCCGTAGTGCCGTCAGAACAAGTTCTTAGTTCTTTGACCTATCGCCTTGCTGAGACCTCGGCGCCCTGTACAACCTTCAGTGAACATGGGGTGGGGGGGATGTCTAAGCTAAACTAATCCTCCCTGCGTGCTGAAGACCAATAGACAAAACAAAATTCCTTTTCCTCATGGTTTACCTTCATGCAGGGAAGGGTTGTTCAAATGAAATTATTACTTTGAAAAATTCTAGGTTTTAAAAAAGGACTCTCAGAGTATAGAAGAGAAGCTTTCAAAAAAAGAAAAAAAAGACAGAATAATAAGATGAACATGTCAGCTGAGCTTCCTCAGGCTCATGGCAAGTAGCATCCAGACAGTTTGGGTACTGAGAGGCATTGTGAACAGTGGGGCTGAGAAAAGAAGTATAGTAAAGTGCATCTCCTTTGCCAATGTCTCCAGTGATCTTCCTGGCAATGGATCCAACCTCCTGTGAACAGGCTTCCTTGGGTGCAAGTAACTTGGCTGCAACTGATGCCTGGTGTACCCAGAATCTAGGTTTTGAGCCACCACCTTGGTCCCTTTAGCATGGGGATGGCACTGGCTTCTTGACACTGCTTAACACTGAGGTGCCTCAGTCTCATATGAATATGCATTTATAATCAATGCCTTAATGCAAGTAATCAGAACAGCATATCTTTTCCAGGTTAGACCCAGACTGCTAACACCTTTTGTGTCTAAAGCCCATTTCCTACGAACATTTATCCATGCTTACTCAATAACAAGGTGCAAATTACTTTGGCTAAAAGAAAATTGTCATTTATTCACCAATTCAGCTAAAAAGCACAAAGAGGTTCACCAAAGTTAAGGGACACAAATTTACAGTAGTAATAAAAATAAGTATGTCTCCTCATATTTTTTCTACTGGTTGAGTGTCCCTAACTATGTTCTATAGGTCATTAGCAGTTTTGCTAGTGCAGTGGATAGTCCTAAAATGTAGAGGTGATAAATGATACTGTTCTCCTTAAGTGCTTTTGACTACAAATATTTTTTATTGAGCAGCATATGCACAATTCCCTAGGAGGAAGTGTGATATACATTAAAGTAGGAGCTGAAAATTCACCTTTTGGAATAGGATAGATTTGAGTTTTAACTATACCTAATAGCTACATGATCTTGGCCAAGTTTATAATTGTCCTTGAATGTGGTTCTTTGCCTCCCCCTCCTCACCCAATCTATTAAATGCAATCATTATAGTATGAATGTCCTGATATGGCACTGTAGTTGTTTACTTATCGGCTTGTCTATTTATTGTGGTATATGTGTACCCATATTCATGTATGTGCTTGAATGTGCATGCTTGCCCAGGACAGTTAAGCCTTGGGTGTCTTCCTCTGGTGCTCTCCACATTGTTTTTCTTTCTTTTTTTCTTTTCTAAAGACAGGATCATTTCTCTTACTGTCTTGGGACTTGTTTAGGCTCAGCCAGTGGATCTCAACCTTTCTAATGCTACAACCTTTTAATGCTGTTCCTCAAGTTGTGATGACTCCCAATCATGAAATTATTTTTGTTGCTCCTTCATAACTGTACTTTTGCTACTATTAGGAATGTTATTATAAATTATGATTTTTGGAGATGGAGGTTTGCTAAAGGGGTTGTGACTCACAGGTTAAGATCCACTGGGCTAGGCAAATTGTGGTAGAAGTTAGTTCTTTTTTGGTGTATTGGCATGCAGATAAAGGCAGCATATAAAGGAGGAGTTTGGTGTTGCTTGGTCTTGGAGCCAAGATGAGTGCAGCCCAGTTGAGGCCACAGTTCTGTGAGAAACATGAAATGACTTGTTGAAGGGGTGTGGCTAAGAAACTGCACAAGTCACAGATGTTGGCTGCCGCAAGAAGCCACAGTATTGCTGGATATTTCAAGCGATCTTGTGGGCCCTCGAGACCACCAAGGATCACTAGACAATGTTTATATAAACCAGATATCTCCACTTGGCTCTCTCTTTGTCTTGCCCCTATGGACTTAGAGGATAGTGCACACCGGAGAAGTGAAGGAAAGTGTCCCATTCATCAGCCTTTAGGCTGCAGTGATCAGAAACTGACAGAGTCTGAGAGAGAGAGAGAGAGAGAGAGAGAGAGAGTTTTTGCAACAAGTCAGCCTAATATGGCTGGCAGAAAAGCCAGGCGGAGTTCAGAGGTTTCAGTGAGGAACATTAGTCTACGAAGCATTCACAGGATGAAAAGAATATAGAAGTGAGTCTCAGCTGATGGGAGAAGCCAACCACAAATTTAGGAGTTAAAATAGGCTGGTCTCAAGAGTTGGCTAGTGGTTGAAATAAATGACCATAAGAACTGGCAAAGTTAGGCCCAATGCACACTAAGCTTGAAAGGGACTGACTGCTGTGACTGACGGCTAGAGTGCTAAAATCAAGTTTTCCCGCATGGACCTAAGCTAAGAATATTAATATCCTTTTAAGAAAATTAAAATAAGGTTGGCTAGCTGTTCTTAGCTATTAAGTGTTTATAGGTATTAGATTTTAGGTATTAGGTTATAGGATATAGGTGTTTTATAGGTGTTTGTTAATTACTAATATGTGTTTTAAATGAAAATTTTCTGTTGCAGTGGATTGACCAGTAATCTTTAGAGATCCCCTCTATATTTGCCTTCCCATAACTGGAATAAAAAGCAGGCTGTCATGTTTGTGGAGAACTGTGTACATATAAGAAGATCTGACTTGGGGAACTTTTCCCCAGCTTGGTGATGGCTGACTTACTTGGCTGGCTTCACATTCTCTTTATAATAACAGTGTGTTTTGCCAACATGTCTCCTTGAGACCTTTGCTCTGTGTGTACTTAACTTGCCAAGTTCCTTGTTTCTATTGTATCTTAGGTTACTGAGTTTTCTAGTTACAGGAGAAAGGATATTAAAATATATAACTCGACTGTTGTTACCTGTACAGAAAAGATCAGACTACTCTGCCTTTTTAACTTCCTTGCCTGGAAACTGAATCAAACTTCCTAGTACTAAACATAACCTGTTCGGTCAACCTATAAAAAGGAGCTGATAAATAGAGTCTGGGCTGCAGTATTAACTGACAACCTTCCGGATCCAATCTTTTGTCTCTTAATTCTCCTCAGTCAGCATGCCCTCTGTGGACGGCCCACTGTCCTACCAGCAGGCTCTGGCACATGTCCATCTCTTTCTCATGGTTCTAGGGATCAACCTCAGGCCCCCATGCTTGAGTGGCAAGCATGCTGGCTTGAGCTCTCTCCTTATAGTAGCAAGATAATTATTAGTAGTAGTAAAAATTAAACCTGATTAAAGTTTCTGAGGACTTTGGGAAACAGGCAGAGGCAGCAATGGGAGCATTGCACTTGCATTGGGTGACTGAGTAAGACGCGGGAACAACAGCATTCCTGAAGGGCTTCTGCCAAGGTGAAATTGGCGGTGGTCCCTGCCTGTGGGCGCGGCGTGGACTTCTGACCCTTCCTTGCCCATGAGGCCTGTGGAGTCCACTTTGGCTTATGTTGCACTTTCAGTCTCACTATGGCAAGAGTGCAGGCTCTGTTCATGGCCTCAAGCCTTCACTTTCTCATGTTCCACAGGTGTGGGATAGGCCAAGAGACTCAGTCCTCACCTTGAAATATGTGATCGGAGCTTGCTTTACAGACCCAGATTTTCCTAAGATGGGCCCACGGATTTTATCTGAGCCAAGAAGACAGCAAGAAACCGGGCCAGGAGGAGGTTCCTCTTTTAAGTTAAAGCAATCTGAACCATAAGGTCACACCCAAGATGCTTTATTCTAAGTTAGGACACAGAAAATGTTTTCTTTTTTGTTTTTGGTCCTCATTTGATTTTGCCTTGCTGTAACCTTCAAATGTTGAATTGAGAACAGATGAGATCTGTTACCAATAGGTTGGTAACATTATTAATTTTTGAATAGTATTTCTCTCTAAAACCAGGACTCCTAGTTTGCTAACAGCATTTTCAGCACGGTAGTAACTGATCATTACATCAATGGCGGCTCATATCTCTAAAACTTGATTCTGAGTTAGCACAGAAGGGTATATCTTCTATATTTGACACAGGCCTCTCTGTGTAAGATACTACCAGTATTCATCCATCGAGGCAGGCTAAAGTTTAGTCAACTCATTCCCCTGAGGCTTCACACCATTGCTGGCACTAAGTTCTGCCCCACGACACAATTTTACCTTGTCAGTTTCAATCTCAGGACAGTGGCTAGATATCTAAGATGTTAGGTGTTGTTCCGTGCCCTGTGAGTTTAGAACCACAAATGGCCACTTTTCATTTTCATTGCACAATATTACCCTCTGGCTAGAACTGCTCTGGACATTCTACATGACTGATTGTTTCATTCCTGGATGAGAAAAGTCAATTCTGTTTATTTTTCATCGAAGCAGATTTATCCATGCTTATTACTCTCCCCTTACTTCCATTAAGGAGAGGTCAGCCCGGCTAGAAAACATTAATCCCAGGAAAAAGATGATACAGAACAGATACTTTACCCAAGAATTCTTATGCACAGGGAGAAGGAAGGCCAGGAATAGTTTTAAAAACACCTTTATGGTATTATGTTTCCTGCCACCTTGTAGGTAGGTGATATTTTTGGGTTTTGCTGATAAAATATTTTTAGAAATTATTTGAGAGTCTGTACATGTTTTGGAGATAACAGCATGGAGACTGGGCTTGGGGCTGAGAAAGGCTGAGTTGGAGAACAAGCTCCTTGTAAGCTGGGGAAGGCAATGGCAAGGATTCAGAACCTGATGGGTTACAGGGACAAATGCTAATGTAAAAAAACTCTTCCAGAGTGTGATGGACAGCCGGGGCTGGAAGCAAGTGGCCTTACCACACAGATATCTTTTGCCCTACTTAGTGAAAGGGTCAAGAGGAAAATCAACATGAACCAAAAGAGGAAAGCCTGAGAGCTGAAAGCAACTGAGGTTCCAGAGAGTGGAGGAAATTGCTTAACAAAGTACTTTAGCATCATTTAGGGACCAATGAGAGCAAAGATGATTGCTTTCTAGAAATATAGACAGGGGCTCTGTGGCATACAGTGTCTCTTGGTCTACAGGATAGAAGAAGAGTGTAGTTCTGTAGTAGGACCTGAGCATGAGTCACGGTATATATGCTTCTTCCAGTCCAGGTTTCCTATATTACTAGTATTTTCTTGGTCACTGTGTTAGGTACTTTTCTTATTGTGATAACAAGATACTTGACAAAGGCAATTTACCAGAGGGAGGGTTGATTTTGGCTCACAATTTGAGAGCATAGTCCGTCATGGTGGCAGGAGTGTGAGGCTGTTAGACACACTGTGTCCAGCATCAGGAAGCAGAGAGGTGAAGGCTGGGGCTCTGATTCTTCTCTGCACTTTTTTTTTTTCTGTCCAGGACTCCAGCCCATGGAAGGGGGCCTCCAACTGTTAGGCTGGATCTTCCTACCTCAGCAAATCTAGAAAGTACTGCACAGACATGTTAATAGGTTTGTGTTCTAGGTGATTCTAGATTTTTCCAAGTAGACAATCAATACTGACCATTAGTGTCTCTTTAAGTCTGATTGGAAGCAGGATGTAAAGCCAGGAAAAGCACAAGCAAATATACTCATGCATATTCCTGAAGAAATGCCAACATATTCCCATATGTTCATTGTTCTCTAGATGGGGTCCTGGTGGTGGCAGGTTGGTGTTGGGGGCCTGTTTTTCTCATATCGCCTAGATAGTGCAAACAAGCATGGAAGGACATTGGCAGAGTTGTGGTTATGGAGAAAGCATGACAATAATACCATCAATGCAATAAAGCAGAGAGAGCAACGCCAGTCAATGGCCGAGAAATACAAAGAATATCGGGAGCATCCAGGACCAATGAGCTGTGACTGTTCCAAATGTTTTAAGTTGATGGAAATCAGTCAGCCAACAGGGTGAGATGGCCCAGAATAGTATATGAAATGGATAAGGGTAGAAAGCACAGTTATTTGGAAACCACATAAGTAAAAGTTGAAACAGCAACCTATTGAATAACAACTGTCTGGGTGTTACAGTTGCATATTCTGACTCGACAGCTGGCCAGATAAAGCAGCATCACTGAGGTCAGAAGTGAGACACTGTGAAAGTACATCCCGGTAGGCTGTCTGAAATAAATATTAGGTAGGATGCTGCCAGACAACTGGAAATCATACCTGAAGGTGAACAACAATGATCATATGCATTATTTATTGAGCATTTACTCACCGTGGGCTTGGCATTTATTTTATGCTTGTACTAATCCTCAGTCAGCTATAGAAGGGTGCAATGTTGATTATGTTCCCATTAGCAGTGGCAGCGTTGTGTTTTGGACCCATATTTATTTGGCCTCAAAGTCTATGTTTGTGTTGTGAATCATTTCTACTAGTCATCCTCTTAGTGCAAAGAAGGTGATCGAGTTTGTTTTTAAGATGCTATTTAGACGATACAAGGCAGAACATATGTTGCATAGCATAAATGATAACTGTTGGGACCTGTAGGATCCTCAGCCCCTTCTTGTTGTGACCTCTTAAGGCCTATGAATCTGAAATTAGGCTCTTGAATTGCCCCATCGCTACTGGATGGAGCAAGAATATCAACAGCCTTGTATCATCACCAAGTCAGGCCCTTAATTAATCTTACTGCCTTAAGACTTTAATGTCCTTGTGTCTCTAGTGGATGTTACATGACCCCATGTCCACTGAGTTGCCTCCGGATCTTCATGCTCATCTCATGTACAAGGCAAGGACATATATATCATGGCTCTCAATAGCTGCTTGATAACACAACTTAATCCTATTTTAAAATGGAAAAATCCTGCTTGGAGATTTGTAGCCAGCATGATAGCACCCCCAAGCTGCTGTTACTGTCCTGTAACTGTGGTTCCCTTGTGATTCCCAGACTTCTGTGCCTGTTCTACTGCAGCAGCTTCAGGCTGTTGTAGAAACATTGCAGCCTGGGCCCGAAAATGCTTCAATTATACATTTTTCTGTAGAACAGTGTGATGATATATGAGTCTCATTCCTCCTCTGAAAAACAGTGATAAAACAGCATGACCCACCGAGGACCTGATAGACACTAGGAGCTGCCTTTTGTATATTGCCACATGTCATTTCCTAAGACCCCAAATTCTCTCTCTTTTATATTTTATTCTTTGAAGAGGATTTTTCTATTGGCTGTGCAGAACCGTGTGTGTGTGTGTGTGTGTGTGTGTGTGTGTGTGTGTGTGTGTGTGCAGCAGAGTATAGGTTTGTGGGGAGGTTAGAGAAGAAATCAGAGTGGCTATCCTTAGGTGCCTATATGGCCTATATCTCTTTTGCTTGTATCAGAGTCTCTTAGCTTGGAACTCTGCCATATAGGAAAGGCTAGCTGGTCTGGAAAGCATTAGCGATCTACCCGTCTTTGCCTGCTATCTCTCACCTCTAGCATCAATGGCATGTGCTTTTCATGCAGAATCGAATGATCTGAACTTGGGCTATCATACATGGGATGCAAAGTGCATTACTGACTGAGCCATCTCCATAACCCCAAGTCCAACCTTTTGACTTTGTGATATGACTTTGTTCTCTATAGAACCCAGGGTTGAGGTCTACACAATTGTGTTATAAAAATGCATAATGTAAAGTAAGTTCATGATTCTTGTTGGACTGCATTCATAGCTATCTTTGGCTGTATATCACCCACCAAGAGACACACCCAGATGCTCTTCCTTATCACAGCAAGAAACTACCATGGGTATTCTGCCGTGGATTTTCCATTTTCCCTTCCAAAGGCTATCTAAAAGATTTCGGTTGTTTTCTGTAGTAAGTCTCTTACCAATCTCAGATCTCCCCCACCTCAACCATGTTGCTGAAATGCTGAAGAAACTCACCCACAAGCGATTTTACATGGCTCTAAGTTTTAGAGCAAGAAGACCACCTTTACCAGTGAATAGAAAGAAATGAATTTAGGGCCCAAAGTTGCACATATAGGGAAGGGGGATGCACCTGGGAGGAGTTGTGCGAGGTGGTTAATATGATCAAAACACCTGATACAGAATTCTAGAAGAACTCATAAAAATGAAAGACACACACACACA
>CAJQZJ010009840.1:3164600-3205534 GCA_907164525.1 Lophiomys imhausi
ACACACACACACACACACACACACACACACACACACACACACACACAGAGGGGGATGGGGTGGGGGTGAGGGAGTGGAGTGAATTCTATCCCCAAAGGATACTGGTGTGTAGTCACATGTATGTACATGTGGAAGAAGATTTATAGTTGGTCACCTCATTGAGAACAGAGGAAAAGGAGCCCACAGTACAGCCATCAGCCCACTTGAGCATGTTTTCTTTACTGTCTCATATCTGTAACATCAGAAAACTCTCCAAAATATGCACTACTTGTCCCCAGAGTGGAGCAAGAGCAGGGAAATCATACAACTAAGTAGCTGCATTAGGAAATTCTTAACAGATACCAACTTTGTATGGAAAATTATACTAGATACTTAGGTGTATGATAAGAAATGGCCTCACTTTCCTATGGTTTATACTCCACTAAAGGGGTCAGAGAATCTTTTCTCCTAGGATGCACAAACTCTGTTGCATCTTGTCAATTTTGTAGCCATAGAGTATATAGAACTCGAAGAACACAGCTGTGGGCATACGTGCATAAACAGACCGAGTGCAAATTAACCTACAGTTTGCTGACTATTCAAGAAGATGAAATGAGTATTTAAGCAGATCTTAAGAGGATAAATGTAATAACTTAGGTACAAAAGCAATGCAGAGAAGGAGGATGCTACAGCAGGGAATCTCAACTTCTATGCATCAGTGTTTAGAACACTGTGAAAGACTGCCCTATGCAGTATAAGATGTTCAAAAACCTTTGTCGACTAGATTCCCATATTGAGTCTCAAACTAATGTAACAATGAAAAAGAACTCCAAACGTGACCAAGTATCTCCAGGATTGAAAGTCACCACAAATGGGGAACTGCTAGCCTAGGATCTGGAATCATGTTGAGAGGAAGAAATGTCTTATTTATTCTTATCAACAAGGAGGTCCTTCATTGAGGTATGGGAAGATGAATAGGAGTTGATTTTAAAGAGAAAGTGTGGGTAAGAACAGAAAATTTTAAACACAGAGCAGAAGCTGTATACAAATGTATGTGAGATAGTATAATCTAGTGAGGGATTGATTGTAACTCAGTGGGTCTCTCTCTCATTCTCTCTCTCTCTCTCTCCCTCTCTCTCTCTCTCTGTGTATAAACCTGTTAAGGAATGAAGTGAGAGATGTAGGAAGAAAAGTACAAAAGGAAAGGACTACAGCCTTGTTTCTTCTGTGTTGGGATAAGGGGATTAGACGTTATTAAATAATGACAAGCAAGAATCACAGTACTCCAAAAGATAGTGGATTAGTGGTGAATAACAATGTACACTATGAGATGCAGGCCCCGTTAGAAGGTATTATCAAAGTTGCTACACTGGCTGCCCTTAATTATAACATAGCAGTAATAGCAAGCTTGTATATTTCGGGCCAGTGCCCCATGTGAGCCAGTAAGAGAATTTAAATAAGATTATACGTATGAATCAAAATGCACTCACCAACAGTTGTTTTAGGATGTACTAGGGCAGTTTTATAATTCTATGCTGCTGACAAGTTTTTCTGGTACTTGATAAACTTAGTAAAATGGTGGACTCTACAGATACAGCTATGCCACTAAGCACCAGACTCCCTAGAGTGTATTCAATGAATAAAAATAAACATTCATGTCTGAGAATAAAAGAGAACAACCAGGGATCAGTCATTGGCCCAGTAGATACATTTCCCTCCAACACAGTCATAAGGGACTCATGCATGTCCAGGGGTTGAAGGGCATCTGTATACAACTCATACTTTAGGCAGGAGGGAGTTTAGCATTGTTTAGCATTGCATTAAAAAAACAGTTCATTGATGAAAGTGTAGAAAACTCTATAGTCAACCCTGTTTTATCAGAGGTCAGGCATGGTAAGAGGAGTAAGTTGGCTCAGTGAGTACCTTAGGGATATCTGAAAAGGAATATCATTGTCAATACATTTTCATTATATTTGAGTCATATTGTTTGGGAAATTTCTAATTTATTAAATGTAGAGAGATTACTTCTGTGAACCCCTAGGTATTCAGAAGCATTTATGGGGATCATGTTAATTCATTTTCTTTATCCTGGATTGATGTAAAGGAAATATCAAACACCATAATTTTTTACTTATAAGTACATCAGTGACTAATGCATTTAAAATGTTCTATATTTCCACTGTCCTTTAAGAAAGAGATAAATGAAACAATTTTCTGCCATTCTCTGTTTAAGTTTATGTGGTCTAGTTTTAAACTTTCAAGGCTGAGGGATATAGCTGTGTAGCAGAGTATTTAGTATGCCAGGTATTCTTTCTTTTGTGCTTACACTGAATAAAAATATTTTCTTTATCTCATCTGTTAATGATTCAACCATTGACCATAGTCAGCTCCATATATAAACCAATGGGAGCAAGGTATTGGATAGACACGTGGCATAGCATGTGGAGATAGGAGGACTAATGCAACAAAGTCAGTCATCACGGGATCTCATAAGACTTAGTCAATGAAGTCATTATGGGGGTTATGAGAAAGACCATTAACACAAGTTAATTACATGTATTTGTATTTGAAGTGAAGAAAGGGCTTAGCATATTATTCCACAAGTTATAATTAGTTGATCAAATCTGGCTCTTTATTACTGTTATTAAAACTGTCGTCACTGTTGTTAATGTTTCCAGGTAATAGGAGAATGGATGCAAAGAACAATAGTGACACAGCACAGAGGGAGACTCTGAGCCTCTCTGGAGTAAGATGTATGAAGAATACATATTCAAAATGCGGTATTGAAGGGAGGGATTTTGAACTTGGAAAAAAAAAACATTTAGCAAACCGAAATGTAAACTTAGTTTCAAAAGTTTACATATTCCACTAGGATTCACTCTGTTAGGTAACTTGAAAAATTCCAAGAAGCTTATCAACCATTTACTATCTTTTTCCTTGTTTTGTAAGCTTGCTTAGTATCCTTGTTGGAGGATAATCTTGGATGAGACAATGCTATTATTCCAAAGGACATTGGATCAATCATACTCACCCATCAGTTTTTGGCAGTGTTGTGATGCCCAGTCCTTTGGAGAAAGAACCAAGCCAGGGGCTTTCAGGTGGATCACATACTGATGCTGTCCTCAGGGGTGTAGGAAATAAGCAACCCTCAAAGGGAAGCGAATTGCCCAAGTAGTAAGAAGGTCAGCCACGGGGAGAATTCTGCTACACAGTTGGAAGATTCTGTTAAATCACCATAACAGACTAGGCTACCCCCCAAAGCAGGGTCTGAGGTGAATGCAAGTGATTTATTGAGGATCGTGTACTCCAGGAAGTAATGTTTGGGGAAGGAAACTAAGAAAATGAAGAAAATACTTCAAGGCAAGTTAAATGAAAAAGGTACCATAGGGAGAAATGAGGGTTCAGTCGTGGAGACTGCATGGTGTGCCTCAGATGTGTAGCATCCAGTCAGCGAGGACGCAGGGGTAATAATAGTCCAGCAACCCCAAATCAGGAGCAATTGATGGATGTTCATAGAGAAGGGAGCTAATCTCGTTTATATTAGGTTTTGTTTTTTCATTGCAGTGACCAAATACCTAATACGAAGCTTCTTAAGGAAGGGCAGAATTGTTTTGGCTCACAGTTTGGAGGGCTAGAGTCTATAACGGAAGGGGAAGCATGAAGGGAGGAGGAGTGTGTGGCTACGGTGGAGGGAGCATAAGCTTGCTTGCTGACACCTAGTTGGTAGTCAGGAAGCAGAGAGAAGACTGGGATGGAAAGAGGGGCTGATCTGTAAACCTTGTCACCAGCAATCCATTTCCTTTAGCTAACATCCTTTTCTAAATGTTCCATAATCTTCTGAAACAGCACAGCCATCTGGAAACCAAGGGTTTAAGCACACAAGACCACATTTGGACCATAATAATATCTCAGCAAATTCATCTGTGCAGAGAAAGCACCAGGGCACAGAGAGATCACCATGCTCAGGGAAAAGCCTGCAAATGAGTGCAGGAATTTTGACTGTTAGGGACAGGAGCTGGGTGTGGTTGGACAGTCCTTCAGGCGCTGCAGATGGGATAACAATGGTGCTATAAACCAGGTTTCCTCATGGGTTGGTCATTCTCTTTAGCACCATTTCCCAGAACTATGTTTTATGTACCAGTTCTCTAAAACACTGTGAGGAAGAATTGTGCAGACAGCCACTCTCCTTCAAAGGATTCCTGTCATCTGGTGTGGTGTTCGGGAGAAGACGTGCCAACTGAGGCATGGAAGGTGAGAACATATCAGTAAACTACCTGACGCTTTTTCTTCCCAACACTGATGTTTATTTTTATTATGACTGAAAAGCATAACTAGGTGTGAAGAGTAAGTGGAAACTGTTAATCAGTTCTTTTAAAATATACTCAGTCTTGTGAGATACATTTTTATTGATCTTAGATTTACCCTAAGACATAAAAATAATTACTCAAGTGGATAAAACTATTTTCAAAATATTTTAAAATAGCCATGAGTGAGCAAGGATGGATTGGGAGGCAGGAGATCTGTGAACTTTTTCTAGCCAAAATCAAGTCCATATATTTTAGATTTGAGCTAGGAAAAGAAAGTCCCACAGAGACTGCTGTGTATTAAGACAAGGGAATTGTTCACGAGGGAAAAAGTAGGAAGGAAGCCTGGATCACCATGTAATGTGTGAAAGATGTTAAGAAGGGAAGACTGCTACAAATAGCCTCTTTGTCATTTTTTTTTTCCTATACTGAGGATTGAATACAGAGGTTGCAGAAACCAAGCAAGTACTCTACTCCCAGGATACTGTTATAAGTGGCTTCTTATTTGTTATTTTAGAATTCCATACATGAATATAATATATTTTTATCATCTCCTCCAAGTCTTCACACCACTATTCACATCCCCCTGTTGATGTCTCACCCTCTTTCACTTATGTTTTAATTCCCCACTGAATCCAGTTAGTGGCTGTAAGACCATGTGTATGTTCCCATTCCACTGGAGCATAGCCAAGCTGCTCCAGAGGTTGGAAGGGCCACAGCCACGAGAACAAATGTCTGCCTGTCTCCCAGCAGCAGTGACCTATAAAAAGCTACTTAGTTAGGTGTGGAGCCTCATGAGCTTCCCTCCACCTCTTCTACACCTGCTCATTATGGGATGTTGACTGGCTTGCTCTTGAGCAGGTCCTGTGAAAGCAACCAATAGTTGCAGTGAATTTAGGAGTGGGGCTTCTAGAAGACACTGTTTTGCAATAGTCCTCCACATCCTCTGGCACTTCCATTCTTTCTACTGCTTTTCCACAATGTTTCCTGAGTTTGAGGGTGGGAAGTGTGTTTGTGTGTATGTCTGTGTGATATGAACACCACTCTGTCGCTTATTCTCTGCACTTGGACCAACTGTGAGTCTCTGTATTGTCTGTTAGCTACTGAGTGAGAATCACATTAATCTATGAGTATAAAGATTTGTTTAATTTTATGTATGAGTGTTTAGCCTGCATGTATGTGTGTATACGGCGTTGTACTTATGGAGGTCAGAAGAGGCTATTGGAGCCCATAAAACTGGAGTTACTGATGGTTGTAAACCACCATGTGTGTGCTGGGAACCACACCACAGTCCTCTTCAAGAGGAACAAGTGCTCATAACTGCAGATCCATGCCTCCAATCCCAAGGTAAGTATTTAGAAAATACGTTGCTACTATGTTCATTTAGCAAAACAATAGAAGTGAGTTATCCTCTAGGGGTTAAGTTATCCTCCCCAGTCTCCTATTTTAATTTGTTTTTGAAACATATAGTAGTGAGTTATCCTCTAGGGGTTAGTTATCCTCCCCAGTCTCCTATTTTAATTGTGTTTTGAGACATATGGTAGTGAGTTATCCTCTAGGGATTAGTTATCCTCCTTAGTCTCCTATTTTAATTGTATTTTGAGACATTCTCTCATTTTGAAGTCCAAGTTGTCCCCAAATTTGTGATTTTCCTATCTCTACTTTCCAAGAGTGAAGGTTGCCAGGCAAGCATCATCATGTGGGTTGTCATTTATTATTTGTTGGACTTTTTTTCTTTTGCTTCAAATTGATTATTTTCCTCATAATGAAAGAAGAATGGGTCATTGGCAGGAGTGAAAGCTAAGAATCAGTACACTGCCAAAGTACAACAAGCCTTTAAAAATGCCCTCAGCATTTCAGCTTGCAGTACTTTAATAGTTTTCACATACTGGGTTTCCATTAGTTTTGGTCCAATAAAGTTATTTTAGGGATCCTTGTTTTAGGTAACTGAGACACAGGCAAGTTCCGCCACTAGTTCAAAACTGCATAACTAGTTAGGGGTATAATTGTATGAGGGTAAGGCACTATGCTAAGAGTCATAAGCTAAATTCATGATCACGAGCCTATGAAACATGGGTGCATATCTATTCCCATTCCAGGAGCACTTGCAACTTGGTATCTCAATGGGGTCATTCACTGGCTAATTACATCCCCATACAATGATGAAACAAGAGGGAGGAAGGCAGAATGATTTTCTCAACAGATTTCAGATAGCCAGAACTGTGAGAGCTACACTGTGGCTGCCTCAAGACCCAATTAGGAGTCCATGGACAAGGCAAAACCTGTGTAGTGTCCTGCAGAAATGATGAGCAGTGCTGATAAATACATTTTCTCATCCTGTGTCCTAATATGGATCCATGACTCTGTCCCAGAGCATAGCAACCAGGTTGAGATAGATAATTGGCTCTTGGGAAGGATGAATATGATAACAAAAACCCAGCACACTGAATACTTCCACATCTTGGAGGACAGATTAAGACATCAAACAATTTGTCCATGGATTGTACTCATCAAACAAATGGAAATTGTGAGACAGGTTTATAAAAAGGTGGACTAGGAGACAGACAGGGATAAGGTCAGAAGTCACACACATTGGCACATGTGACAGACTATTGGGCCAGTGACTCCAAGCAAGATGGCACTGAGGAAGGGACCCAGGGCTCTGCATTTGGGTGAAGTAGAAGAATAACAGCAGTAGCAGGAGGCAACATAACTGTCACGTGGAAGATAAGTGTAAGCATAGAGGAGCACAAAATTCTCAGATTCAGTGAACTGTGGGTCACCAACTGCTTAGAGTCAAGGTGTAATCGGTAGAGATGAGGCCAAAAGGCATTTAACCTTTTCTGTAACAAATGCTATCTAGTACAACACTGAGGATGTAGAATTGCTACTGAGAGTCAGAATCCCTGCTCAGAGCTATGCATTTGATCCCAAATGTATCTTGCAAAACCCTGGAAAGATAAGCTTTCTGAACTCCACTTTTGAAGTGAGATTACATAATTGCTGTTCATATTCTGCCACTTAAGTGGGGAGCTAAAGTAATGGTTCATGTCAATATACTAGCAAATATTTTGGTATTTCTTCATCACAGTACTGTGTGATAGTAAAGACCATACATCTATAAGTAGAGTAACAAATGAAGCAACTGTGGAAATATAAGACAAGGAAATTAAGGTGATATGGAAGCAGATAAGAAAGAGTGAGAAGACAGCTTCTATCCTCTTTCCACTTAATAGGATCATCTAAGCAATTAAACTACCTGGCAATGGTTCAACAAACTGCACACATGACTCGGAGCGATTACTTGTGTCACAAATTACAAAGGTGCTGACTGCTGACTGGAGGGTTAGGATGAATCAAGTCATTATATACAAATTGCAATTACCATTTGAGCTGTAGTTCAATGGGAGTATCCTGCCTGGCATTCAGGGAGCTATGTGTTCGAAACCCAACATTGAGTCAGAACTCATGCTAAAAACATTCTCTAAGTCTCAGTATGACATGGACTGATTGGATGGCTGATATAACCGTCTGATGTAATGAATGTTATCACCATTTTAAAGCTCATATTCACTGCAACAGTAGTTGTACAGTAAGTGAAATCAGTCAAATTTAATTTAAATTTGTTCGTGTTATCAGATCAGGCATTTCTTAGTATACCAGAAATATTTTATTCCACAATACAAGAAAACGTATGTCGTATCATAATAGATAAATAGTGGTATGGTTTCTAACTAGCTATTGAGGACACAGGGTAAAATTAAATTACTAGCCACATGAAATATGTTCGACATTTTCATGAAAGTTATTCCACTAAGTCACCAGGACTGCATTGATGTGTCATCCGTACCACTCAGACAAGGAAACTGAGGTGTGTTCCTCTAAGGCTTGTTTTTGTTTTACGAAACATGAAGAAGTAGGTATGTAATGACTCCAGTTCTGCTTCTTGCTGCTGGTGTAGAAGAGTGCTTCCCTGAGTCTGACATGTGATGTAAGACCACTGGGAAGAACTCAGTCACGACAGGACTGGGGATGTAACTCAGGGGTAAAACGCTTTTCTAGCATGGGTTCAATTCCTAGGCCACCTCTTCCTGAATCAAGATAACAAAGATTTTTAATAACAAAGAGCATGCACCTAAATCATGAAGAACTAATAACAAAGAACATGCAGGACTGTTTATATTATTTTAACCCCGATTTTTTAAAAAAATATGTATTTTCATTATTTTATAATTATACTTAACATTTCTTTTTTTGTGAGTTTAGGCATTGAAAATAATGTTTCTTTTCCTTTTTGGTGTATCATTAAATTGGCTATCACATTTTTTTCTGTGTTCCTTGTTATTCCCAGGCTTCTAACCATAAATCAGTCCTGTTCTGCATTTCCTCATGGGATGGTGAAGGCTATAATGCTATCCCATTTCTTATATCAGAATCTCTTTTTGTCCCAAATGACCCTAACAATACATAATAAATGTGTGGAGTCCCATAAGCCACAGACAGCATGAGGTGAACAAAATAATGAAACCTACTGTTTTTTTTTTGAGATTATAACTGCTTTGAGTTATAACAACAGTACTAAATTATCAGTAATTATTACTGTAATATAAGAAAATATTAAATATTAACCACCACAAATATTACATTTACTAATGCTGAATATAAATGATACTAAATATTAAAACAATGAAATATTACAAAAATAGAAATAATTGACTTTATTTATATAGTATAATGAAATTTCTTTTGGACAGTAGAGTTTTATATATCCTAGGTTGGCTTCAAACTTCCTGTATGTAGCCAAGAATGGCCTTCAACTTCTTACCCTCCTTGCCTCCACATCCCAGTGTGCTGGGATATCAGATATGCACCATCATAACAAGGTTATGCTATGCCGGGACGGATCTGTAGCTTTGTGAATGTTAAGAAAACACTTCAGTAACTGAGCCACATTTCTAGTCCATAACATAATGTGTTTTTCAAAGTAATTTTATATATCTTATATCATCTAGTTAGGCTCTGATGGATATAGTTAGGGATACTCTATTATATCCTCCCCATCAAAGATACATTAAAAACATTTCCCCAAAACATCCTTTCTGACTGATTTTACAGTAAGATAAATATATTACATAATAGGAAAAGTAAGAACCTTGAATTATTAGTACATTATGGGTATTTTCAATTTATATCCATAAAATTAAGTGAAACCGACAAACATACCTTGAGGTATGTTAGGTGCTGATGAGCGATATGAAGATGAACAAGCCATAGTCAACACCTGGAGGAACCTGCCATCTGGGAGAGATGATACTTATGTTCCTGAAAAAAAAATTATGAATGATTTGGATGATAGTTCAGGGCTGGTTTAGATGATATGTCTGAAGGGAGCTTACCTAACTGATTGATAGCCAAAGATGTTCAGGGGAGAGTACAGTAATTGCTTCAGTTTCACCACAGGGGTAAGACGATTTACTGAAGATGGAGGACTCCACTAAAGGCTACAGAAGTCCCACATTCTCTTGGCAAGGACAGTAGAGCATTGTTCTTCTATTGAGTTTGGACAGATTGAAGGTCATTTTTATTGAAATTCTGATTTCTAAGCCTACTTGTTACAGAGGGATGAATCTGTGAAGAAGGACAGCCTGTGGCTGCTATAATGCCATCAGAGAGTAGATCACAGTATACACTGAGGTTCTCTTCTTCATCGCCTCCTCTTCAGATAGGGCCAACAGTAAGAAGAAAAAAATGAGACAAATTCACAGCTAACATTTACAAATGAGAGACAACATGAAATGGTTGTCCTTGCGAGTCCAGGTTATCTCATTCAAAATTATCATTTCTGGCTCCATTAATTTATCTGAGAATTTCATTTTTTAACATAGTTGAATAATGCTCCATTGTGTGGATGTACCACATTTTTGGTGTCCATTCAACAGTTGATGGACATTTAGTTTGTGTTCATTCCTTAGCTATTGTGAGTAGAGTATGCACCATGAATGAGCAGATACCATATAGTAGGATAGAGAGTCCTTTGAGGAAAAGTTCAGAGTGTCATATCTGGATCATGTAGTAGATAAATTTCTAGATTTTTGAGAAACCTCTGGCCTGATTTCTTTTTTTGTTGTTGGTGTTCATTTATCACTTCAAGTTACATCTCCATCACAGTGCCCTCATTCTACCCCTCCTGGTTCCACCCTCCCACCCTCTCCTCCCTCTCCCACCTTTCCCACTCCTCCGATGTGGAGTGTCCCTACATATCAGACACTCCCAGTCATATGAGGGCTAAGAGCTTCCTCTTGCACTGGGAGCCAACATAGTAGCACTCCTAGGGCAAATTGTCCCCTTAATAGCTAAAAAGTCTATGTTCCTGATCCTTTTGGTGTATTGGTTGTAGGATAGTTATCCTGTACTATATGGCTAAAATCCAATTATAAGTGAGTAGATGCCATGTGCATCTTTCTGGGTCTGGGTTAGCTCACTCAGGATGAGCCTCTCTAGTTCCATCCATTTGGCTGCAAATTGCATGATTTCCTTTTTCCTGATAGCTTAGTATTCCATTTGTGTAAATATACAACAATTTTTTATCCATTCACCAGTTGAGGGGCATCTGGGATGTTTCCAGTTTCTAGCTATTACAAATAAAGCTGCTATGAACATAGATGAGGAAACTTCCTAGTGATTCAGTGAGGAGACATTTGGATGTATACCCAGAAGTGGTATGGCTGGGTCCTGAGGCAGAACTATTCCAAGTTTTCTAAGATATCGCCAGACTGACCTCCATAGTGGTTGCACAAGCCTGCACTTCCACCAGCAATGGAGGAGAGTTCCCCTTTCTCCACAACCTTGCCAGCATGTGCTGTCATTTGAGCTTTTTGATCTTAGCCATTCTGACAGGTGTGAGATGGAATCTCAGAGTCATCTTGAGTTTCATTTCTCTGATGATTAAGGATGTTGAGCATTTCTTCAGATGTCTCACTGCCATTAGAGATTCCTCCTTTGTGAATTCTCGATTTAGCTCTGTTTCCCATTTTTTCATTGGGTTATTTGGTTTTTTGGTGTTTAATTTCTTGAGTAGCATCAGCAATTTGTACTTCTACCAGCTGCGAATAAGTGTTTCCATTTCTCCATATTCATAACAACATTGCCATTGTGGTTTGATCTTAGCCATTCTGACTGGGATAAGATGAAATCTCTCATATATGTTTCATTTAGAACATGCATAGACACTAGGAAATTAGAAAGGTGACATGAGATTGTTTTAAGGGAGGGGAGATAGAATGAAGCTATATAAACAGAGAAAAGGTAGTTTGAGGGTAATGCATGAGAGGGAAGGGTAGAGGAAGAAATATGGGGAGGGGTAACTAACACTAAAGACCTTTTGAAATGGTATATGGAGGCTTCCGTATGTACTGCAGAAACTTCCTTATCTATATCTATATTTATATATATATTTAAACACATATAAAACTAATTTAAATGGAGTTACTCTACAACAGAGTAAAAATGTCTCTACTAGACACCATAGGCTAACAAAAAAAGCTCAGTGCTAGGACTCGATTGCTTCTTTTGCACTAATTGGTCAGTGATGCCCTGTAGATCCCTAAGTGTACAGGCTATTTATAGCCAATACTCCAGGTTCCTCTCCAGAATGTGATACTACCAATGACAATAGTAAACACTTGAGTTTTAGAATATGGAGAAATCAAGTTCATATTCACTTGGACTCTTCATCTATACTGCATGGCTCTCATAGTACTGGGAAGTGTTATACAGAATATCACAGGAGAGAAATAATCATAGTACTACCCAGCTGTGGACTCTGAAAGTTATAAAAAGGACAGGCCAGGAAAGATATGCCTACTAGTTCAGTAGTGGCATGAACATCATGTGAGTGGTCAACAACTTTCTGATTAGATTTAAGTCCCTCTTCATAAAACGAGACCAATTCTGGCACCATTATCAGTAGGAAGAAACTATGTCTAGACAGATAATAGGCCTCAAGGGAAAGTACAAGACCTGTGCAATGCAGGCCAGACCAAATCCCAACACGGAGAGGAGAAATGGTCATGAAGTTCTGTCTCTAGCTGAGGAGCTACCGATGGTTGATAGATGCTGGCTGATCAAAGAGTCAACTTCTTTTAAGAGTATTTGCTCCTCAAAGGTTGACTATATTCCTTTATTGGATAGCCACACCCAAAAGTATACACATAACACCAATCAGACTTGATGGTTTGTTGTTGCTTTTTAAAGAAAACACAAAGTTGGATCCAGAGGGGATGAATTTGGCAGTAGTTGGAGGAGGGGGTGAATGTGATCAAAATTCATTGTGTAGAATTTTCAAGTACTAATAAAAATGAGTCTTCAAAAGATGTGCTGAATGGTTATGTTGCATGTGTGATTAAACTTTGGCTTCTGTTTTCTATAATTGGTAAAACATGTGTAAGGAGCAGAACTTGCAGGTTGACCCATTGTGATTTTACAGTCTACTGGCTGCATGTGAATATGTGTTGGCATTCATTTGCCTGGAAGGAAGGGGTCCTGTAATGATTAGACACCCGGGAGAGGAACACTTGAAGGGATGTCTAGTGTCTGCCTCCAGTTTTGTATCTGAACTTGTTGGGTAGGGATGTAGATAGATATCAGGGGAACTGCTTTTGATGGGCGTGTTATGAGTTATCGTAATATAGGATATCATGAGTTTTTCAAGTTAGGGACTCTCTAGTTGTTCTTGATATGGCTTGATCAATAGAGTAAGCCTTTTGAATTCTATTTCCAAATAAATTCTGTGAAGTCCTGAGTCTTAAAGACTTCACAGGGGTGGAGTTCAGTATAAGATGGCTGTGAAGCATGGTGTGAAAGCAATGCTTCACTATTGCTGGGGAGAGCTGTCTTATTGGCATAAGTGGGCACAAGCAAAACCTACTTATTTCTAATTGATAAATGCTTCCTAAGGTATCAAGGGTCAATGGCTCAAAATGGCTCTTGGCACTTTTCTTTCTGTCTGTCTGTCTTTCTTTCCTTTGGCAGGGTTTCTCTGTGTATCTCTGGCTGTTCTGGACACTCTTTATAGATCAGGTTAGCTTTGAACTCACATAAATCTGCTTGCCTTTACCTCCCAAGTGCTGGGATTAAAGATATGCACCACCATGCCTGGCAAAATGTTTTCTTATTATGGCTTCTTGTCACCCCAAATGTAGAAGATTGATATAAAAGCCAGATTGTTCTCCTATAGTGGGGGATAAAAAAGTCAGGCAAGTCCAAGCCACCCATCTCCAGTATCCATGTCCAGTACATATATGTGTGTACAGGCACATGTATGCCACTGTGAGCCCATGACCTGGAAAATGGGACAAGGTGGCTTCCAGGGACCTATGAGGAAAACAGACCATCATGACTGCCAATAGCAACAGTGTTGGTTCCAGGGAGGAGAAAATTGCTCAACTTCATTTGTTTGGGTAAAAGTTTAGTAATTTCAAGGCAGGTTATGGAAGGCATATGCTGTTGTAATGCTAATGAAAAGTGGAAGTTTCTTTCCTCCTTTTTATTTCAATGTTTGTGTGATTTTTTGTAAAAACATTCATTGTTATATAAATAATTTTAAAATACAGAGATTATGAAATGAAATATGTTAAACATAGCCCTCAATTCCAGAAATGAGATTTTATCTGTCTATTTATGTATATATATCTAATATTTTACAATGTCATATTATTGTATAATGTATTTTTCTCTTTACACGCCAGTAGGAAAGAGTCTTCACCCATGTTGTAAATATAAATCCAGAATATTGTAAGGATATTTTTCATTCTCTTTTTACATTGTGATTTGTCTAAATAATCCTGATATATATGAAACATTTATTTAGTTATAACATTTTCAAAACCAGGACAAATATGGGGTAAATACACCTGAGTAAACTCTGGCTTTTGCTTAATTACCATGTTGTGATTCTGTGGGATGGATGGTTAAGTATGAGGGGAACTTCAATACTCTCTCAGGCCTTTGATATGAGACAGTGTTTTCCATCTGCACACAAGAGAACTTCAAAGTGGTATCTGGGGCACCTGTCAGGGGTTTAGCAAGAAATCTAAGGTATCAAAGTCCAAGGTATTTTGCCTCATCTCAAAGTAGACCCAATTTTCCAGGGGACTGGGCTCCATGTAGTTTAAAAAGGTAGTTCCTTAGCTATCCCTCATGATGCCATAATAAAAAATAGAATTTACCTCTTCAGGAAGAAATGTTGTTTACCCCCCTTGAGAGTTAATCCAGTTATACTGAGTAAATAACCACCCCACAGGAAGGCCAGTATGTATTAAACCATACTAAATAGATGGGAGGAATAATTATTACTTTAATGAGATAATACTTTTTCTTTTTTTCTTTATTTTTTTATTTCTTCAAGTTATATCTCAATAGCAGTCCCCTCCCTATTTCCCCCTCCGGTCCCACCCTCCCACCCTCATCCCCCCATCCTCTTCCCTTTTTTTTTTTAAGTTTAAGGTATATCTTATTTCCCCCTACAGTTTCCTCTTTCAGTCCAACAAATGGCTCTTTCTCTTATAATAATAAATACAATACAAAACAACAGAGGTAATTAGGCCACAGTTATGAGGGTTATATGGCTTAGCGTACATTCCCAATGTCCAGTCCATATATATTTGGCACCTGACTTTAACATTCTACTCTCTAACCATCTCCATGAGTTTAAAGTTCTATATCTAACTCAACATTCATACCAACTTGCAACACAATTTTAAAAGCATCTTCTTAGGTCTATAACACTCTCTTGACTCCTAAACCACTCAAAATTTAATTATGAGGCTCTAGCTATCTGTTCTTCAACCACCTCAGAGACCTGAGAGGGATAAATATATCAGTTTTATAGGAAGTACAGGGCCTGCAGCTTCCAAAACTAAGAAATGACATACCAGTGACTGCCTGGACAGTTCCCATTTTCTCTCCATACATTACAGCATCAATCTTCAGTCATTTGGCCCTGTTTCTCTGACAGACATTGATTGTAGAGCAGGGGTTATGAAGGACTTGCCTACCCTGTCTTGGCAGAGCTAGATTGTCGACTTACCTGCTTCCAAGTTTTGTCCTTTTTGGACAGCATTCTGTCTACAGTTGGAGCAAGGGGCTTTTCCTACCAAGAGATAGGTTTGCGACTAATTCAATAATCTCCCACTGGAGATTCTTCGATGCTCAACTTCTACTTGGGGTAGAATGGGGGTGCTGTCAGGAGTTGATATGTATTGATATAAAAAAGTCTAAAGTTACGAAAACATCTTTGAATGCCATATTCTGCAGATCTCTTGAGGTTTTTGAAGAGGCCCTATCTATCTCTTATATTAGGGTAAGCAGATGTTGCTTGTCTCTTAGCAGCTTTATTTCTGATTAGCTTAGAAAATAGCTATAATAGGCTGTCATAGTACCTAACAAAATGACTGGCTTGCATAACTATTAGTTTGCATTTCTTAATTATCCTAAACAGTTTATGACAATTAGTAGTAAAAGGCTGAAACATCACATTTAATTTTTTTTCTTTACCTCCTAACCCTTACATTCCATTTCTCTTGGGTGGGGTGTCCTTATATAACAGTCCCTCATCTCAGTTGAGAGGTTGTATGAGGGTCAAGAGCCTCCTCATTCATTGGGGGTCTACGAAGCAGTACCACCAGTGAAAAGTGTCTCATTGCCCAGGAGAGAGAACTAAAAAACAAACGAATAAGCAGACACACAGATAAAAAAGAATAAAAAATAGAAAAAAATATATAAAATAAAAAAAAAGTTTATGTCCAAGTTCCCTTTGGTGTCTTAGTTGTAGTATCGATACTTTTCCATAATCTCTACCACCACAAGATTTGGTTAGGTCTGACCACTTTCCTGAGTCCAACATCTTTCCTCTTTCTTCTATCTCTTTTCTAAGCATTCTATGCCTAATACTTTGAACTTCTTTCCTCAAAAGCTCTCCTTCCTGCCATCCATACAGCTGCTTGCCCACCATGTGGCCAACCTCCATGATATGATCTTCCTCTCTCTCTCTCTCTCTCTCTCTCTCTCTCTCTCCTTCCCTAGTTAGCTGTTTAAATGTAATGCTTGCCTGTTTTGAAGTTTCTATTTAAGCTCTAATGAAATTACCCTTTAGCTTTCATCTTGGACCATTCTTAAATTTTTATTAATGAGACTAAGAGCCAAAAGAGGGACCTTGATTACCTCAGTAACAGTGGCGTGGGCATACAATCCCAGATACTCAGGAAGCTAAGACTGAAACACAGAAAGTTCAGTGTCTTCCTAGACTATGTACAGAATTTGTTTATCTTAGGGAGGCCTTGTTCTCCCAAAAATGTATAAAAATGAATGAGGATGTAACTCCAAGGTAGAATATTTCGTATAATATGTGTGAGGCCCTTTTAGTTGTCCAGTGCAGATTGATCAACCTTAAAACTTTATATGCACCACCAAGTAGCAAAATGGACTCAGCAGGTTGTATACATATATATTGGTGAATACATATACATACATAATACATACACACATATGTAACAATAGTAATTGACAAAATGAGACTATCAGCTTGAGAGTATTGAGGAACATGAGAGGGGTTTTAGAAAGTGTGTCTGGGAGAGGCTAAGGAGAGAAAAGGGAGAGGGAAGTGGTGTAATTCTCTTTCAATTTTAAAAACTTTAAAAAATATAATCACAGGGTTTGAAAACCACAATTAAATTGTATTACAAATGATGATAACGTGGTGACACAAGTTGGCTGACTTACATACTCTCTTCCATTTGTGTGTCTTTGAACTGGCAGGTTGTTGATTTTCCAAAGACTCGTGGAAATTATGGTCTTAGTTATTATAATAATGAATATGATATTCATTGAGATAAGAGTCAAAAACTAAATATAAATCAGGAGCTGAGGAAATGGTTTTAACATAAACACTGAAAGAACCTCCCAGAAAATGACTTGACATTTCAAGATTCCCAACCAGCTGCTGATATCATGCTTCAACCAGTATGACAAAGGTCTGCCACTGCTCCCAACTTACTCTCTTCTTTCAACCCATTTCCTTATTCCTACAGACAAACACACACAAACACACATTCAGTACCAATGATCCGCCATGTTGGAGACTTATCTCCACCCTAAGCAAAATCTCAGTCATCCTCACCAGGAAGCCTGACCTGCCACCAGCCCATCTTACCTGGCCTGAAGATTTTCCATGGATCCTCAGAATCTGTGGCCTTTGGAGAAGGAAAGGCTTTCAGATCTTTAGTCAAAGTGAGAGAACAATGGTTCTGCCTAACTAGTCAATTTTTCTAATGAACTATTAGGAGCTGTTTTTGTGCTGAACACTCTGCCCTCATTATAACTATGCTTCCCCAGAAGCAAAGCTCTCTCTGTCCATTGTAATGAGCAGAACGCTGGAGTGAAACACAGTTTTAATGAGTTACAGCATGGATATAAAATGGAACAATTTGCATCTGAGAGTGCCTCAAAGTGAGGCTAAGGACAGTGGGTACATTTCCATCAGTGAAGCAAACCACTTGGGGATGACTGTTTCCATCAGCCAACATGAGAGAAACCAAGGGGCTTCACCTCAAATTGAGAAGGCTGACTAGTGACAAAAAGACAGAGCTGGGACATATTTCAGGTTGACCTTGAGAAGAAGAAAGAACAAGTGGTTTCAAATCATGGGCAGGGCAGTAGTTTTGCTACTTCACAATACTCGATATTGGCACCTCTGTCCTGTAGCATGCTTGGAATCAAGGTAAACAGACAAGAAGGAGTTATTATGAGGACATAGAACTGAATAGCAGCTACACAGATGTCACTAGTGGCATGCTGAATTCCATTCCTTATAAAAGCTTATTGTTAATATTTCAGGAATTTGCAAGGTAGTTGTCAAATATAATCATTACTAGCCATTATATTACACAAATAAAATTAAATGCAGACAAAGCCAATACATATTTAAAACTCCCAAGTTACTTAATACACTTTCCATTTCTAGTTACTACATTTTTCTATTAACTGTTTTCTTCCAGCTATGCATCTCTTTGTATCTGTGAGGTGCACATATATAACTACATAGAAGCATGCTATTCTTCATCTCTTCCTAGCTTGGTTTTCAGTGAGTTGTAGTATGAAAATGGTCATGATGATGGTGTTTTCACAGTGGAAATTAGCAAATGTCACAGGTCCCCTCTTGATTTGTTTTTTGGATTGTCTATCTAGACCAAGAAAGTGACACACATTGACCACATCAGATCAATGTGTTATGAAGTCTACTTCAAATCTGCTTAAGTCACTTACCTCACCTAAATGATGTACTATGAATAACACAACAAATAAGGAACATTCTTCTATATATAAAAACTATTATCCCATACATCCAATAAGCCAGTGATGAATCATTGATTCCAGCATATGCATTCATTGTTTCTTACCAAAATTTCCTCTTACCAAAATTTGTCCTGGGAGTCTAAATTCATCAGTTGAAAACTTAGTTGAGTATGAAAACAAGAACTCAGCAAAAGTCTGTAAGATTCAGTTGACTAAGTAGAAGCGTCACTAAACAATAATTTATATTTGTTATTATTTGAAAATCATATCATATATTTATCAAATTCATATCAGTAATACTGATAAATCTGTAGGAGTCATAGGTACATACACACATGTATATTTTTTGTTTTTGTCTTGTTTTTCTTGGCAACATGGTTGTTCAATATTTATCAGATCAAAGGTGACATGACCACTAAGGATGCAGTCGAATAGATTACAAGACAAAGGGTTTTGGAGTAGGTACATAGACCTAGTTTAGAATTTGGGTTCTAAGTCTGACTTTCTAGATCGCATGGAACAATGATTTATGAAACCTGATTTTTACTTTAGTCATTTGTAAAAGAGAGGTAATATTGCATGTATTTAAGGGATATGAACAATAAAAAAGAGATTTATTTTATATGTCAGTGCAAGGCTGAACATTTAGCATACTGTTGTAATTATTATGAGGAAGGAAAGATGTTATATATCCAGTTTAATTCCAGATATAATGAATGACCTGAGAATTCCAGGGTTTATAGGAGAGGAAATTATGAGCTTAGGAACTTTCCAAAGGGTGACTGTCCAAAGTCAACAATGGAGAACTTGTGACTTCTCTCTACTTCTGGAATAGGCAGCAGGTCAATGAACATATTCTGCTTGGCAAGTGTTTGGCCTTGATACAGCTTATCTCAACTTCATGACAATTCCTTAAGAGAGTGTGGAAGATAATATTTACCAATGATGGTTTAAACAGTTCCCTTTCAACATGTTCTACAGCTTCCTCTTTCTCCATCTGGAGATGGAAGCTAATTTCCTTGGTCTTGAAATTGGGAAGGCTTCTAGTTTGCTTGCTTATTCCCAACAGAACACCATACGAAGTGTGATTTCCAATTCGATATGATTTCTAGCTCACTGACAAGGGCATTTGGCTTTGGATCTGTTAGCTCCATATAGGCACCAACTACCCTTAGGCCATATTCTGTGACAGTGCTGAGCAACATGGAGAACTTCTGTAAGGATGTTCCGGTCAGGGGCCCTACAATTTGAACCCTCCTCATCCAGGATTAAGATATACAAGTAAGTTAGCTTTTAGACAAGTCAACTCCTCATGTTTCAATCATTTTCAGATTCTGTCTTCCCAGGTAGGTTCCTGGACACTGGACAGAGACAAGCTGCTGACTCTGCCTTTTCTAAATTACTGACAAAATTCATAAACGTAATCAAGTAGCTTTTCTATGTCACCAGGTTAGAGCTGATTCCACACACAGTGACTGTTGGAGTTAACATCCCACATCTTTAGAGACAACAAAACCCAGGTCTCAAAGAGAATGGCTGGTTTTCACAGCCCCATATCTGGCTATTGTCACTTTAAATTCCCACAGAGGGCCCCTAGGCAGAAAGTTCCATGCTCTTTGTTCTATGCTACATTTTTGTGCTCATTGGAAGGGTGAGAACTGTTGCTTTATGATTAGATGATCTCACCAGGGCAGAGAAGGGAACCAGAAGCAGAGGAAGAGAGTGTGAGCCAGCTCCTGGGGAATCCTAAAGATGGCTTGTTTCCTGACAGAAAAAAAAAAAATACTTGTCAGTGGCAAAGGGGGAACTGAAGGTTAAGTGAGTTGAAGGACTGGGCTCCAACTCTGAAATTAATCCCTAATACTTAGAAGAAATCATGATAGAAAAAATTATGCCTGCAGTTTGGAATTTGCAGCTGTTTCTGTTATAGGAACATTTCTTCCTGGGGTTAGAGCCTTGGAACTGATGGGTTATTTAATAGTGCCTTAGTTTTAAGTCTTTTGGAGTCTAGAGACCTGTGGCATACTCTCCTCACTCCCTTGCCAGCAGGACACTGCAAAAAAAAAATGTGTTGATTCTTTCTCAGAGGATCTTGGGGTTCATGGGAGCTACAACAATTCTCTTATCATGGGGTACAACTGTCCAAGGGAAGAGGGAAAAGTTGTCCCCAGATTGGGTCTAGAGAGTTGCCTCTCTAAGATGGGAAACAGCACTGATAGACCTCCTAAGCTTTTCTTCTTGTTGGTCTGCAGTACACTCTTTGAACTCTGTTTCTATCAATATCAATTGTTGTTATTTTTGTTTTGAGTAACTAATGCATTTTGGTCACATGTGATATTATGTATTATACATATATTCATCACAATGCTTTACAAAATAATCTCACAGGAAGACCTTCCTTATTCTCCTATGTTACAGGTGGGGAAAGGACACAGAGAAGGTAGGTCGCCCTTATCAACGTTGCTGGACTGACATCAAATGTGAAGCAGAAGCTCTTTTCTGCAATATTTTATTTCTGTAGATTGTATTATCAAATAACTTTACAGAGGAATAAGGAAGATCAATAATTGATGGTGGATTATAGTGGATTCTATATATTGAATGTTCATTCAATACCTGGTATATTGCCTCTTCTTAATATTAATCTTATGATAAAAACAATCTTACTGATGAAGATTCAAAGGCAATGGGGCATTTGTTGCTTCATGTGATTTCCAAACTTCCCCTGAGTTATTTGAAAATGTCCGTTCTAAGCTCAGGCATAACAATGTCCTCAAACTCACATGGCTTGACCCACTTATATTGTCATGTTTCCTTCAGTGTAGAACGTAAAGACAATCACCAGTGACTATGATGGTGTAGAGGTGACAGCCAACTGAACCTAAACATCACCCATTCCCCTGCATTTGACATCTCCTCCTCTTTCTCTGGCATAACATTCTTTCCTAACTTGTCTGGTATCTGTCTCTGAGTGTGTTGTTTAGCTACTCTCTTCAGTGAAGCATTCCAGCTCAGAGGGAGGAAAAGGGGTCATAAGTCTGAAAAAGGTAAAGAGACTAACAAGATCTAGAACCTCATAAATTTATAGGATTCTCAAGGCCCCTCAACAAGTTTACATAAGCAGTAAGCAAATTTTAAGGAGTAGAGACTCTTCCAAGAAGCTGACTGTCAGATGTTCAAGGAGCTACAGTGATATCTCATTTGTCAGTTGTCACTCATGCTGGGTTGGGCTTTTTAGTGATATACCTATGTTTGAGTCATCCAAATCCCTGTACTCTTTCAACATAGTCCTTCCTCTAAGTAAAGAGTCATCTATGTTCCTGTTACAAGAGTAAACCCATTTGCTCACCAAATAGACTTGGATGGGGTTATTTCTTTGTTCTGTTGTTGATGTCTTTTCTGTGGTGAATAAATATTTGTTCACAAGTCCCTAGAAAAGTCTCAGAAAACAATGCATGGTCCAGTTAGAGCTGGTGTCAGTAGTTCCTTGTTATTTGAGGTTCCTCTCTTTCTTAGCCTCCACTGTGAGGCCATTCCTGACACCTCTAAGTAAATCGGGGTGATTCTTGTGTGAATCAGTAAGCAACAGTTCTTAATTAGACACTCAGTCTGAAGTGACCTTTTGTCTTCATTGTCAGTATCACGGGACACAAAGGAGGTCTCAGAAGGTTATTTTATTTAGCCACTTTTGATTAAACACCTACTTTTAAGTCCTTTATAGAGGCTGCACCCCATTTTCAGAAAGGCCTAGAAAGGACAATGCCTCTCTAGGATTTCCCAGCAATTAAGTAGAAGAAATGGAATCTGAACCCAATGGATATTGCTTCAAATTTTCTATCCATCATTTCATGTCAGACATAATTCTAAGATTTGGAGAAAGCAGTGGCCAGGAGATAGACAAGAATTCTGTTGTCTTAGCATACTATAGTTGCAATAACAGAATTCAAGAGAATGGACAATTTAAAGCAACCAAAATTCACTGGGTCACTGATAACAAAGACTGGGAAGTACCATTTGAAGGTTATGAAAACTGACAAAGAAATTCATATGAGAACATCATGAGCCTGCTATCCTCATGATCTTGTTTTCATGTGTTAGAAGTTGAGAGAGCGTGAGAAAGAAGGGATGAAATTTAACCTTCTTTGTTATCAGTCACCTCCACTAATTTGTAAAAATACATTCTACAAGGCTCCCACAATGATAAAAAAAACATGGAAAGGTGTATTTTCCAGTCGAGAAATGCCACACTCCCTATCGAGCCTGTGCCTTTTCTAAGTGTTCTTTGTTATTTTCTATCTACAGCAATAAGGATTGAACTTAGGGCCTCACTAATGCTAGGCAAGTACATATTACCAAACTATATCATCAGCCCTGCCCAAGATAATATTTAAGTGTGTGTGTGTGTGTGTGTGTGTGTGTGTGTGTGACAGAGAGGGGGGTATAATTTACATGTGTGTACTCTGTGTCCTACTTTATCACTTTCTACTTTATTCCTCTGAACAAGACTCTTTCACTGAAACTAGAGTTAGCCTGTTGGCCAGCAAGCCCATACTTTTCCTGTCTTTAGGTAGTCATACATACATACATACATACATACATGCATACATACACACACATTTAATATTTTATTAGTTCTTTGAGAATTTTCCTACAGGGTACTTTTTTTAATCGTATTCTCTCTTGATCAACTCTTCTCAGATCCAAGTCCTTCTTCCCCACCAGTCTAGCTTTGCGTTCTTTTTTAATAACCGATGAAGTAAACACAAATATCCAGTCCAACTTACACTGCTCATATACTCTTTCATGTGTGGCTTTTCGCTGGTGTTTGGTTCACCTACCAGAACCCACACCTTTAAAGAAAACTATTTCCCTCTCTCAGCAGCTATCAATTGCCAATAGTTCCCCTGATAGGGCTGGGACTTCATAGCCATGTCTTCTCTCTCCAGGCTGGAATTTTGTCTCGTTTGAGTCTGTGCAGGTCTTGTGCATACAGACACAGCCAGTGTAAGTTCATGTGTTGAACTTCCCTGCTGTGTCTAGAAAACACTTTCCTTGCAATCATCCACGAACACTGGCTCTTATGACCTTTCCATTTTCTTTTCTTCAGTGATTCATGGGCCATGGGAGAAGTGGGTCCCCTCTTGGGTTGTACATTTGTACAGTATAGGGCGATTATCACAGATACCCAGAGTTAATCAAGGTGCAGAGAACTCCGGAAGACTTAAAAAGGCATGCAGATAACTCTGAACAACAGGAGTCCTGGGGAAGGAAGAATGAAATCCTGTCCTTCTGACCTTTCTCCTTGGCTTCCTACCCTTCTCAGGATGGGCTTTTCCTTTGTGGAGTTCCGAGTTGGGCAGACCTGGAGGGAGAAAGCTTTCTCAGCTGCATGTGTCAGGAGTGCTGGGAGCAGCTACCAGGAATCAGAGGTTAAATGCTGCATCTAATGAAGTAGGATAAGATCTTAGTAACAATTAACACCTCTCAAGCTCCTGACTGCAGTGTTCTACTTGCCAGACCACACTGTTCTGCTTCCTTCTCACCTGTTTTGAATTAGCAAGTGAAGCTTGACAGGCTGCGCAGTGGGAGATTTTCCTGTGCATAGCTTACCATTCTCACACTGGACTCTTTATTCATTTTTTAGAGGTTTGTTTGTGCAACTTCCTATATTGTAAGACCTCCTTCTCTTCTTCCATCTCATCTTCTTCCTTTTTTTTTTCTTCTGTTTTCTTTATTTTAGTGGATGGGGATCATTATCCAGAATCTCCAGCATGCTTGACAAGGTCTCCAACACAGAGACACATTCCAGTACTTGTTTGGTTTCTTGCATGGAGTCAGATGTCAGAGCTTGATGGAACCTGTGTAGAGACAATTTAGGCCCCTCTTGTTTTTCCTGTTCCTTTCACCTCCATTGTTTCTCTTTGGTTAAGTCATCTTAAAACAGAAGACTGTATTGTAGGAGGGTGGAGACACAACTTAAGTTCATGGAGACTGGGATCAAAACTAGTCCAAAGAAGGAGAAAATACCTTTTAAATAAATAATAACTCAAATGTCAACCATTGAACACGTCTAGGTTTAGAAGCAAACTCCTACTGCTTTTAAGTGAGTGGAGACATAATCCCAGATTCCCATATGACTTTTATAAAGTGCAGTTTTTCCCTTAGGGGTATCATAAGGTCAGTTTGGTCATTGGGACTAGGAAAGCAAAAATAACTCAGGAGGGTCATTGGCCTTTGTTTTGAGTGTTCTTTTGTTTTTGTTTAAAACACCATAATTCCTGATGCTCAGGGAAGCATTTCAGACAAACCCGAAACAGCCATGGTATTTTCTTCTATTCATGTGCTTGTTTTTTTTTTTTTTTTTTCATTTCCTATTGGCTTAGTGAGTCAAAAGTTCTAGATGAAGATAAAAAGAAGAGAAAAAAGTATAGCCTATGAAATAGACACACAGAGACAGAGACAGAGAGAGATACACAGAGAAAGAAAGAGGGGAAGGAGAGAGGTAGACAGATAGACAGACAGACAGCTAGATAGAGATAGAGATAAATATTCTGAAATTGTACTCAGAGGTTTAGCTGAGAGATGGGGACTATAGTGAATATTTAATGTTAGACCTCACTATTAAGGTTGTAGTCTGCCATGTTCCGAAAGCCCTGAGCTTGGCACTAAATGGCAGACTTCCTTTCCTAGCAGAGCTCCCTCCTCTCTGCCTGAGCTAGGGAACCGGACCCCCACACTCTCTACCTGACGAATGTCATCTATGAAGTTATAGGTTTAACTTTCTCTGGATAAGAGCCTGTTCAGCAAACACCCAGGATTACTGGAATGCTTCTCCATGCAAATGAGGCATCTCCAGTACCTCAAGCTCAGCCAATGATTTACATTCAGCCCAGAAACCTGCACTCATTCCCCAAAGTCTTTTTTTAATAATTCATTTTTTATTTCTTCAAGTTACATCTCAATCACAATCCCCTCCCTACTCCCCCCTCCAGTCCCACCCTTCCATCCTCCTCCCCCTCAACCCCCCATCCTCTTCCCTTCTTCTTTTTTTTTTTAGTTTAAGGTATTTCTTTTTCCCCCCAACAGCTCTCCCTTTCAGTCCAAAAAATGGTTCTTTTTCTTATAACTATAAATACAATACAAAACAACAGAAATAAATAGGCCACGATTATAAGAGTTATATGGCTTAGCATATATTCCCAATGTCCAGTCCATATGTATTTGGCACCTGACTTTAACATTCTACTATCTAACCATCTCCATGAGTTTAAAGTTCTATATCTAACTCAGCTTTCATACTAACTTGCCTCACAATTTTAAAAATATCTTCTTAGATCCAGAACATCCTCTTGATTCCTAAACAACTCAAAATTTAACTATGAGACTCTAGCTATCTATTCTTCAACTACCTCAGAGACCTGAGAGAGATAAATATATCTGATTATATAGGAAGTGAAGGGTCTGTAGCTTCCAAAACTAAGAAATGACATACCAGTGGTTGCCTAGACAGTTCCCATTTTCTCTGCATACACTGCAGCATCAATCTTCAGCCATTTTTCCCAGTTTCTCTGACCGACATTGATTGTAGAGCAGGAATTATGAAGGACTTACCTACCCTGTCTTGGCAGAGCTAGCCATACCCCTCTTGGGCATATAGCCAAAAGATTCGAAACGAAACCACAAGGACATTGCCTCAACAATGTTCATAGCAGCTTTATTTGTAATAGCCAGAAACTGGAAACAACCCAGATGTCCTTCAACTGAAGAATGGATAAAAAAAACTGTGGTACATTTACACAATGGAATACTACACAGCTATCAGAAATGAGGAAATCATGCAATTCGAAACCAAATGGATGGAACTAGAAAAGCTCATCCTAAGTGAGCTGACGCAGTCCCAGAAAGATAAACATGGTATGTATTCCCTTATAAATGGATATTAACCATACATCATAGGATAACTATCCTACAGCCCACACACCCAAATAGATAGGAACCTAGCATATCTATCCTAGGAAAAATTCTACCCACCAGTGAGTCATGGAATCTGCTGCAGGTTAGTGGAACACCACACCCTAGATGGTGTGCCTTATCAAGCTCCAGTATAAGTGGAAGCTCTTGGCCCTCACATGACACAAGATCTGAGGGAGTATCATATGTGAGGGCTCACCGCATCTTAGGAGAAGGAGAGTACCAAGTAGAGGAACAAGGAGGGAGGGAGGGAGGGAAGGAGATAGGGAGGGAAGGAGATAGGGAGGGAAGGAGAGAGGAAAGGAGGGGCTAGGAGGGGAGGAGGGAGGAAATTATGTTCTAGAAATAAATAATACTTTTTTTAAGAAAAGAGTTAATAAGCTTAAAAATATCATAAAAATACAATATAAAATTTTCAAACTATAATTTACCAAAGGTATAATTGCCTTACTGGCATTCCCCAAAGTTTTATGTAATCCTTGTTCTCAGTAAAATTGATCTGCTTCTCTGCAGGTGATTCCAGGTTGTTACTTGTGGTCATCTGAACCCTGCTCCCCATATTCTGCTCCCCTCAACCATGTGGATTGGTGGCCAACAGTTATGAGGAAAAGGGGAGAGCCACAGCACCCCACAACTTAAGGTGTTTCGTATATATTACATGCTTAATGTTTCAACATCTTTATGATGTAAATGAACTGGACGAAAATACTGAGAGATAGAAAGGCTAAATAAATTCCTTAAGCGCTAGATGATGACAGACCTCGATTCTAACTTGCCCTGTAGGTTTATTGTGCTATTTTGGTTCTATCATGAGCTACTAGACATACACCTGGGGTTCTGGGTAGGTAGATACTAGCACAGACCCATCTGTCTTGGATCTTCCAAAGAGGGTGGATTTTAGGATGGAACTGGACTAAAGCTCTGCTAACCAAAAAGGTAGGTCTCATGGATACCTAGAAACAGAGCCACTGAAGAAACTATGTGTGAATAGATCGGAAGAGAACTGCCTGTGCAAACAGAGCATAACATTATAATGGGAATACTATCGGTAGATTGTCTGTGGACCTATATGCAGTTGTGTTTGACAGGAAAACAGGAATTGTTTTCAGAAATAATTGGTAATGAGATTCAAGTGGGACGTGTGTAGCTAAATAACATGGAGTTCAAAGTTAAGCTTGGCGCATGAGGCTGAGTATTGCAGTTACTGACAGATGCCTATTTGCCACAGTTTCATGTATATCTGTCATTCAAGGTACAATCAACCTCACTATGGCATTTTCCCATGTAGTTCAGTGACCTGCTTCAGATTGCTCACATTTGTCCCAGTTTTTCATGGATGGATGCCAAGCAAGCTGCTTGCCATTCTATTTCAGTCATAATAAGTGTTAACACCAGGAGGAAGACTCAAACAGTCTTAAGCTTCTTTCTAGTTCCATTTTTTTTTCTACATAACTTGAGTTGGGACATTCCTCACCTGAAGGCATAAGGAGTGGGATGGAAGAGATAGGGGGTAGATGGTGGGGGGGGAGGACTGGGAGGGGTGGAAAGTGGACACTGTGATGGAGATGTAACCTGAAGTAATAAATAAATAAATTAAAAAAAGAATCAGTTGCTCTGTCCTCAGCAATGAGTTTCCATATTGACAAACCACTGCTAACAACTGAACACCACTCATTCCTTGTCTCATCCACCAGCCTGTCATTGGAGAGGATGGGAGGGTGGAACAGAGAGGGGTGGAAAGAGGGCACTATGATGGAGATGTAACTTGATGTAATAAATAAACATTATAATAAAAAATCTTTTCAATAAAAATTTATGTTAAAAAAAAAAGAATTCATCCCTCACCCTGATTGATTCCCTAATCTCCCAGATTAATCATAGCCCAGGTACACCACATATGTCCTTTACTTATCTGGCCACCCTGTGAAGAGCACTCACCCTGGTGTTGGTTCATTAATCCTCATGCCAGATATTTGCTTAGTTTAAATTCATGCAACCCATTCAATGTTGTTATCGGTAAGGAAGTGCCTAGAAAGTCATGTTATTAAAGATAAGTCACATTAAATATTCCTCGTAGCCATCACAAGATCTTAAAGTCATGCCTGTAATGTGATAAGAAGAGAAAATGTCACTGAAGGTAATGACCTTCGGTGGAGGGGGAGGAGGAAGGTGCTGTTCTAGGCATTGAATAAACATGATATGTAAGACATTGGCTCCGCAATGGGGAATTCAGGGTGAAGCAGGGTAATTGCATTGGTGCATGCATGGGGAAAGAGAAAAGGACTACAGACCTTGATGAAACTAGCCTAGGATGGGATTAGGACAGGATTTGAGAATGACTATGTAGAAGTGACATCATTCCAACTAAACCTTAAAGGATGAATCAAAGCAAGTATGGAATACCTAGGAGGTCAACAGGGCTGATTATAGGCATTCAGCAAAAAATGAGATAGAAGGAAACATGAGTTTTTCTTGGCTTTACTTAGCATCTATGTGGGCTCTTCCTCTTCTACTTGGAAAGTAGAGGCTAAAGTCCTCAGGGCACAGTCCTGGGCCTTCTCTTCTTTCTCTCTGTGTCCATGATTCACTTATCTACATACAATGACAATGAGTTCAAGTTGGTTCAGTGTCTGACCTCTAACCTTTAGACCTCAGACCTTTAGACCTTATATACCATTTATATTTTCAAAAGGACCATATTTCATTTAAAACTGAGTCTACTATTTTTACCCATGTAACTTCTCCCTTTATTCATCAGATCTGTTACATGTGTGCCTATTTCTACTCTGAATTTCAGTTTAATTGAATTCCCCAGTTCAAAGGCAAGGAATCATTTAGGTATCTGGACTATGTGGTGGAAGGGAGAGACTATGATCTTCTTTCATCATGGAATTACATAAACAACTATCTTGTTGATTTGAGAACAGGTGGGGGATCAACTATTAGATATAATAAAGGAAACAAAAGTACTAAACTCCAGTATCTCCCTCTTGCTATGGAAGTTTATTCTGTGGGTCTCAATCAAAAACTGGTCCAGCTTCAGATAGGAAGTAGAATTAAGGGCTCAGAACAAATCTAGATTTCCAATAGTAAAATTTACTATGAAGTAAATTAGGAAAACAAAATCTGAGGGAGACTGCAGAGGGAGACTGTCTAGATATATGCAAGGTTTTTCATGGCTGCTAAACTGAAAGGGAAGATTAAATATCTTATTCTAGGCTCATGATCTTAGAGAAAAAATTTAAAATGGATATATAAGGCAATAAAAGTTAATCATTCATTATTTAACCTGCATGGGAAATAAAAACAAATTTTGTCTGGTGGAACACTAGTCCACACTTCAGTGAATTTTCACAGGTAAGATAATAATTAAACACACACACACTTACACACACACACACACAACACAACACAAACACATAAAGAGACAAAAGACAAGATTAAGCAGAAAGCAAAACCCAATGCTGTAAACAGATCTTTACACTTATACTGTGAGCTATAGAATACTAAAATCATGTCTAAGAAATACAAAGATTTATATTGAAGCAAATAAAAAGTGTGATGAAAGAAAGATAGCATATTAAGAGTGTCTTGAAAGATAAGACCAAGAAATGGTACACATTCTATAAATAAATACACCAGTCATAGAAGATGAGTTTTATTATAGGTTAGACACAGAAAGATGGAGAGTGAATATAATGCAGGACACTAAAGAATTGATGAAAGGGAATATGGGAAACAGATCTATAGAAACCATACACTAAAATGCAGAAAGATAGGAAATATTAGAGTCTAGAGAGATAGAGGATAGAGCAAGAAGGGACAACACAAGTCTACTTATAGTCCCAAAGGGACATTATGTAAAAATGAGGTATTACTTGAATTTCTCTGGTAAAATTTCTTGATTGATAAAAGAACCAATAACCAAATATAGAAGGACCAAAAATCATACCATAAAAAGAAATAAAATCAAATTTATTTTCTAATTCACTTTTTGTAGCAGATAAAGAAATCTTTAAAGCAGAAATAAGGGGGAAAATGATATCTTATTTACTATGTCATGTTTACAATGCTGTTGATTTCTTAAAGGCAAAAATGGGAGCCAGAAAAGAAATGAAATTGTATCTTCAGAGTTAAAAGAAGGCACTTCCCTCTTAAAACCTTTCATGGCAACTCTAGAAAGCAAGGTGATATTTGTAGACTAACTGAAATAGAAAGTTTACCAGTAAACGATCTTCACTAATGAAACTCTGTACTGTACTTCAGGAACAGAAGAAAATATTACCAGGGTGGCATCTGTTTTACAAAACGCAATAGAGTGATGAAAAAGGCCAAGCAGTTGGATAGATCTAAAGCTGAAAATAGATCAACTATTTTCAGCCATAAGGGTAATACATAGTGTCTTCAGTGAAAAGGAAAAAGGGAGAGATCTAAGAACATTTCACTGAAACACAAAAGAATATATCTTATTCTCACCACTTCATAGAACTTTCTCCCAAATTGATCACATTCTTGGTCACAAAACATGTCTCGAGAGATATGAGAAAATTGAAATTACCCCTTGTAATTTATCAGACCATCATGGGCTAAAGCTGGATATCAACAGCAACAGAAAAAAACAGAAAGCCTACAAGCTTATGGAAAATGAACAAGTCTCTATAAGAGACTACTAGGTTAAGACTTAAATAAACAAAGAAATTAAAGATTTCCTAGAATTCAATGAAAATGAAGGCTCAACATACTTAAACTTATGGGACACAATGAAAACAGTACTAAGAGGAATGTTCACAATACTAGCAAGTGCCTGCATAAAGAAATTAGAGAGATCTTGTACTAGCAACTTAATAGTAATACTTTAGAACAAAAAGAAGCAAGCACATCCAAGAGGAGTGGACAGCAGGAAATAAACTAAAGGCTGAAATAAAAAAAAAATAGAAACAAGTAGAACAATGTAAAGAATCAATGAAACAAAGAGTTTGTTCTTTGAGAAAATCAACAATATAGACAAACCTTTACCCAAAGTAAAAGAAACAGAGATTATCCAAATTAACAAAATCAGAAATGAAAAGAGGATATAACAAGAAACAAAGTCTCCTCACCAAAAAAACAAAGAAACAAAGAAACAAAAAACCTAAAACAAAAGAAATCCCAAGGCCAGATGGTTTTAGTGCACTTTCAAAGAAGAGCTAATACCAATGCTCCCCAAATTATTCCATAAAATAGAAATGGAAGGAACACTGACAAATTTATTTTATGAGGCCATAGTCACCCTAATACCCAAGCCACACAAAGACTTAATAAAGATATTAGAGAAGATATCAGAAGATGGAAAGATCTCTCATGTTCATGGATCAGTATAATTAACATAGTAATACTTCATATCAAAAAACAAAACAAACAAAAAAAATCAGGATAGTTAAATCAATCTCATACAATAGAAGAACTTCTGGAGGCATCACCTCTTCTGATTTCAAACTGTACTACAGAGTTACAGTCATGAAAACTACATGGCATTGGCATAAACATAGCCAGGTGGATCAATGGAATCAAATGGGAAAAGGGTATCTTTGGGACAGGCCAGAAACCTAGTGCAGTGGAAACTTCCAGATAAAAGGGTGACCCTAAGACCTCTAGCAATGGGGGTATGGATCTATAACTGGCCATGTCCTGTAACCATGCAAGATTTCTAGTGGAGGTATTGGGACACTAATTCAGCCACAAAATCTTTGGCCTACAATTTGTCCTGTGCACAGGACATATTAAGATGAAGGTAGCACAGAAATTGTGAGAGTGGCCTTACCAGTGACCAGTTTGAAACCCATGCAATGAGAGGGAGCCCACCACTGATACTTCCTGGAGGACTAGGACCTAGAGGCTGGATAGCCCAGAGACCTAGGATATAAAATGATTCCTAATAATATTCTTCTAATACTCACAGATTCATGCCTACCCCAGTTGCCATTGGAGAGGCTTCACACAGCAACTGATAGAAACCGATGCAAATACCCAGAGTCAACCATTAGTCAGAGCTTGGGAAATCTTGTGGAAGAGAAGAAGGGCTGTAGGATCCAGAATGGTCAAGGACATAGCAAGAAAACCCCCAGAAACAACCAACCTGGGCTGACAGGGTCTCACAGAGACTGAACGGACAACCAGGGCCTGCATTGTGTTTGACCTAAGTCCTCTGCATATATGTTAAACATGTGCAGTTTGGTCTTCTTGTGAGACTCCTAACAGTGGGAGCAGGTGCTGTTTCTGGGTCTTTTGCCAGCTTTAGGGACCCTTTCCTCCTCCTAGGTTGCTTCATCCAGCCTCAATGTTTGGGGGGAAGTGTTGCCTAGACTTACTGCAACTCGATATGCCATGGTTGATTGATATCCACAAGAGGCCTGACCTTTTCTGAAGAAAAACAGAGGAGGAGTGGATGAGGGGCAGAAGGGAGATGGAAGAAAGAAGGGAGGAGAAACTGTGGCTAGAATGAAAGAAAGAAAGAAAGAAAGAAGGGAAGGAGGGAGTGAAGGAGAAAGGGAGGAAGGGAAGAAAAAGAAGAAAGGAAGAAAAAAAAATATATATGTATTTATTTATATTACAGATTGACGTAGATAGAACTTAAACAAAGAAGCAGACAGCCAATTCAAGGCCTGGCAGTTAGCAAAGCATCTAATATACTTAGGTTGTTTTCTTCTGGGTTAAACACCAGTCTTTCGTGATGATGAAAGCTTCTGTAGATTGGTTCAGTACACGCTGAATTATGAACTTGAGATATTGCTAGATATGACTGGAGAGCTTAATTTCTAATTGCATTTAACTTTAATTAATTTAAACATTGACTTAGAGTGACTAATAATTACAGTCCTAGAAAGGGGTAGTTAAGACACCCAGTGAAATGACAAACAGGAAAAACCAGGCAATGGGCACATAATCAAAAATCAAAGAGCAGTGAGAAAAAAAGGAAATCCTATGATTTGCTTCTCCAAAATTATCTCCAGTTTCTTCAAGATACCCAAGAAAAGAATCCTTAAAACGGGACTGTTCCCTCTGCCTGGATTATTCTGCCGTCTCCCATCTATCTACAAGGCTCTCCCTCATCACTTCCGTCTCACCTCCCAGAGAAGCTCTTCTGACGACCCCAATCGAGTCAAATCCCTGTTAATGCTTCTCCCATCTTTAAAATTAAACCTTTCATTTTAAGACCATTCTAGATTCATACAGAGTTGTAAGCAGCAATGAAGAGAGATTCCAGGAAATTATGTTTTTCTGCTTTTCCAATGCCAATTTTCATCAACGTTTCAGTTGGATAATATTCCCAGTAAGTGTTTTGTTATTGATAAAGTCATGGTAATTTTAATTATTGGATAGTTGAAGTATATGAACCCTGCCTAGCGGTAGATCTTGAGGATTTTTCTTCCATTGTTTTCCTAGATTTATTTTTTATGTAAGCCAATGATTCATTTTGAGTCATTTAATATAAAATAGAGATTATTTTTAATGATTGCATCTATTTTTTATTTATATTTTGTTGCTGTTGTGTGTGTGTGTGTGTGTGTGTGTGTGTGTGTGTGTGTGTGATGCATCTGAGCATGTACATTTTCGTCTCTGTTTGTATGTTGGAGAGAGTCAGAGGAAATCTTGCAGGGGTGTCTTCTCTCCTCCTACCATGTGAGTACTGGGGATCAAACACGGGTCGTTAGGTTTAGTGGCAAGCACCTTCACACACTGAACCATCTCACCAGCCCAACATTGATTTACTTTTACATCTTCACGAATACCTCGTTTCTCAGCACTTTCTGTTGAGAGTGAAGACATTTTTCTACTGATTTGTATAATGAACTAGTTGTACATTCCTTTTCCGTGGATATATTTCTGAGGTATTTATATAGTTTCACTGATTACTATAAATATCCTTTGATCAGTATCATTTAATCTTGATTACTATATACGTCTTGATATAAAGTCCAGTTCTCCTCCAAATTCATCGTACTCATCAAAGAATTAAAGGATTACTTTACTCTTACTCATTAAAGAATACTCTTGCTTATGTCTACGAAACACATTGCTGAAGTTTTAGCAGGATAGTTGCAAAATTGTTAGCTACCCTGAAAGAATTGACAGCAGTATTATAATGAGTCTTCTAATCCATAAACATAGTATGTTCCTGTATCTTCAACCTTCCTGTTTTCTTTTGTCAATATTTTGCATCTTTCAACATCTATATCATGTACATGCTTTGTGAGATTTCTACTTAATATATCTCTACCCAATTATAATTGATATTGTACTGAGAGTGCAAGATAAATCTAAAAATTCAATTTAGAACTAACTTATTTTACGTATTCCTTACATTTTACATATTCCTTAGTGTTGCCTGCATATAATAGTTTGCCCACCTGGAAAGAGGTGTAGGTTTAGTTTTCCTTTCAGATACATGAGCCTTTTGTTTCTATTTCTTGTCATATTGTGTTGTTTTAGAAGACCCAATATTATCTACAAATACAAGTGGTAGTTATGAATATTCTTGTCTTGATTCTGATTCTAGAAGGAATGTGGCAATTTATCATTAGTTATTTTTTAAACATTTATGTATTACTTCAGGTTACATCTCCATCACAGTGTCTTCTTTCCAACCCTCCCAGTCCCGCCCTCCCACCCTCTACCCCCATCCCTTCCATCTCACTTCTCTGGAGTGGAGTGTCCCTACATATCAGTTCCCTGCCCCACTTCAGCAGTCATATGAGGGCCAAGAGCCTCTTCATACACTGGGGGCCTACAAGGCAGCACCACCAGGGCAAAGTGTCTCATTGGCCATATAGTACAGGATAACTATACTATCACCAATGCATCAAAGGGAACAGGAACATAGACTTTTTTCCTGTTAATCATTAGTTATTTTTAAGTCACTTTTAGATATAAGATGTTATATTCTATTTTTTTTCTAAGTGATTTGAATCAAGATTGAGTACTGAATTACAATTTTTTTTTCTGCACTGGCTTGTACAAATACATGCTTTTTCTTCTTTGGTCAGTTAATATGTGGGATTACAGTGATTTATTTTCAAATATTTAACCAGCCTTACATCTCTGCAATAAACTTCTCTTGGGTCTGGAATAAAATACTTTTTTTATACATTTGTGAATCCTGCTTGCTCATATTTTAAGGACATTTATGTCTACATTGATGAGGCTACTGGCTTGCAATGTTCTTTTTCCTTTCTTGATATTGTTTTTGCTTCTTTGAGCTATCAGCATAATACTGGCTTCATAAAACGAATTGGGAAGTGTTCCTTCTATTTTCTGGAAGACATTGTATAAAACTGGTAATATTTAGTCTCTGATAGGGTATATAATTATCCAGTGAAGCCGTCTAGACCACGAGTTTTCTTTTGGAGAGTATTTTAAATTACGTATTTAATTTCTTAACAGTTGTAAGGCTATTAAAACACTTATTTCATATTGTGTTATAATTTTAGCTATCTTGAAGTTTACAGTTGAATGGTTTTTATTATATTACAAGGTTATACAACCTTTACTGTCTGATTTCATAGTATTTACACTATCCTAAAAGCTAACTCCACTCCCTTCAGCCATTTTTACGCACATTCTCCTCATCCCAATGCTAGGCAATCACTAATCTACTTGTTATTTCTTGGTATATGTGCATTTATGAATTATTTCACATAAACAAGAGAATGCAACATATGATCTTTTTACGTCTCCATTTTCCCTTAGAATGATGGTTTTGATGTTTGTATTGCAATACATAATAAACTTTATGCTTTTATGACCAAATAATACTCCATTGCATGAAAAAAAAAACTTTTGTTCATGTTTTGACATACATAGACTGCTTTCACTTATTACTTATTCTGAATAATAGGACCTTAAGTAGTCATTTACAAATTTAAATACATATGAACTTTGGGAGGTGATTGAAATCCTGAGCAAATATGCATTGTTGACATGAGAATGGCCCTGCTAAGGACTCTAATGCTTCAGACCCATGGAAATGGCAAAGCCTTTTTATGCTAGGCTAGAGGAATGACACAGCCTTCCCCTAGCTCATGATGTGCTGTTGAGGAACAATTGACTTTCAGCTAAAACTTTCAGCAGAATGTGTTAATAGCAGCTTCCTCCTCCAGTTGGCTGCATCCTGAGACTGCCCCACTACAGAGACTCCTACTAAGATTAGCTAAGCCACCTCCTCCCCATCCCTGAGCTGTAAATAATCAGCAAATGCACTGAGCTTCCAGCTGAGCACAGACACACCACTTGACCCTAGCTTTTCTGTAGGTGTAGCTAGGACTGCCCTTCCTTCCTTTGTTGCCTGAATCAGGGCAATCCCAAATCTATTCAGGCCACAGCAATTCAGTTTTTAATTCTTTTCAATATACACCTATGAGACAATTTATGAATCATAGAGATTAGAGTTTTTTTGAGGAACTATTAAAATGTTGTTTTCAAAGAAAGTGAGTCCAATGCATTGAAGGGGTGGAAACTTTAGAAAAAGAGTAATGATGCCTGAAGTACAAAAGGACACATATTTAGGTTCTAGACAGCATCTGTAAGAAAATGGGGGTGGGTATAAAAGAAGAAAAAAACTTTGAGTCTTTCTGATTTAAGTCTCAGAAAGACAGGCAGAGTAGCCCTATCTTATGGTACCTTGTAGAGAATACACTAGGCAGAGGTAATTCTGGAAAGGAAAAGTACAGTATCTCGCTAAAGGAACTTTTGTTCTACTTATATCTTCAGCATGGCTGAAAGTAAGCCTGCCATTCTAGGGGTGATCCCTTGGTAGGTGGATTGATGTGACCCAACTAGAATATTAGCTCTCCACCCAGTCCAGGGATTCTATTCTCTTGACCAGAAGAAGCTTTTCCATAATGAGTCTTTACCAACATTCCAAAAGTTGGAGTACAAGTGGAGTTATTGGTTGGCATAACTTTTCTCTAGCATTATTTGTGACATTATACTACTTTTCTCTCTTTCCTTATCTTGTTTGTTTCTTTTGTTTTCTCTTCAGCTCCTCTCTTTTCCTCCATACTCCATCTCTTCCCTACCTAGTTTCTTCCTCCTCCTGTTCATCCATCCTTGCTCCCTTCCTTCTTTGCAACTCTTAAATTTCTACTTGGTTCTTTTCAAAGTTTCCATCACTTTCGAGATATTCTTTTTATGGAGACCTTCTTTTTCTACACTCATTTATTTTTTAAACCCTTTTAAAAGTTTTTAATCAACAAATGGTGCTGGTCCAACTGGATGTCCACTTGCAAAAGAATGAAATTAGACCCATACCTATCACCTTGTACAAAACTTAATTCCAAGTGGATCAAAGACCTTAACATAAGGCCAGCCACACTAAAGATACTAGAAGAAAAAGTAGGAGAAACCCTCGAACTCATTGGCACAGGTGACAACTTCCTGAACAGAACACCAACAGCTCAGGACCTGAGATCAACAATCAATTAATGGGACCTCATGAAACTGAAAAGTTTCTGTAAAGCAAAGGACACTGTCATTCGAACAAAACGGCAACCAACAGACTGGGAGAAAATCTTCACCAACCCCACATCTGATAGAGGGCTATTATCTAAAATCTACAAAGAACTCAAGAAACTAAATGCCAAGAAACCAAATAATCCAATCAAAAAATGGGAGATGGAGCTAAATAGAGAATTCACAAAGGAGGAATCCCTAAGGGCTGAGAGACACCTGAACAAATGTTCAACATCCTTAATCATCAGAGAAATGCAAGTCAAGACGACACTGAGATCCCACCTAACACCTGTTAGAATGGCTAAAATAAAGAGCTCAAATGATAGCGCATGCTGGCGAGGGTGTGGAGAAAGGGGTACCCTACTCCATTGCTGGTGGGAGTGCAGGCTTGTGCAACCACTATGGAGGTCTGTCTGGCGATATCTTAGAAATCTAGGAATAACCTTGCCTCAAGACCCAGCCATACCACTTCTGGGTATACACCCAAAGGACACCTCACGGAGACATAGGGAAGTCTCCTCATCTATGTTCATAGCAGCCTTATTTGTAATAGTTAGAAATTGGAAACAACCCAGATGTCCCTCAACTGAAGAATGGATTAAAAAATTGTGGTACATCTATACAATGGAATATTACTCAGCTATCAGAAACAATGAAATCATGCAATTTGCAACCAAATGGATGGATCTAGAGGAGCTCATCCTGAGTGAGCTAACCCAGTCTCAGAAGGATGCACATGGCATCTATTCACTTATAGTAGGATTTTAACTATATCGTACAGGTTATCTGTACTACAACCAACACATCAAAAGGAACAAGGACATAATTTTTTTTTATCTTTTTCTTTTTCCTTCTTTTTTTCTTTTTTTCTCTTTCCTTTTCCCTTCTCTTTTTCTTCTCTTTTTTTGTTGATATTCTTTGTTTTTGTGGGTTTGTGTGTTTGTTGGTCTTTTTTTTAGTATTCCCCCAGTAGCAATGAGACACCATTCACTGGCAGTACTGCCTCGTAGGCCCCCGGTGAATGAAGAGGCTCTTGGCCCTCATATGACTCCTGATTTGTGGTGAGAGACTGTTAGGCAGGGACACTCCACCCCAGAGGAACAAGACGGAAGGGTCAGGGGGTAGAGCATGGGAGGGTGGGGCTGGGAAGTGGGAAAAGAGGACAATATGATAAGGATGTAACCTGAAGCAACAAACAAATAAATTTATTAACTAAAAAAAAAAAAAAAAAAGAAAAGAAAAAAAAAAGGCAGGGGGCAGGGCTGAAACACTGTGAATGGAACAGAGGATACAGCCATTCGGCCTGGATTTGCAGACCTCCAGGTGTAGAGAAGACGTGGAGCTAAGGTAAAATACAAGAGAATTGTGGTATTGGCCCATGCCTTTGACTTCAGCGGAGATGGGGGGGGCACCTTAGAATTGGTGGTCTTATGTACTCTGGAGTCATACGGAGCGGGGTGGTGAGGGTGCATACTCTTGGTCCCACCATTCAAGAAGAGTACACCCTTGGTCCCAGCTCCCAGCACACAGGAGACAGAAACAGGCAGATCCCGGAGCTCAGGGTCAGCCTGATGCAGGGCAAACTCTAAATAGAGAAAGACTTCGATCCAGGAGTGGTGGAACACATCTTTGTTCCCTTCAGATGGGAAACACAGGTCCCTGTTCCCAATAATTAGAGTTCAGAGACACACACATGGGATTTGGAGGGACCTAGGTTTGGAGGCTACTTACAAAAGGCCGTCTCGATGCAGGCAGATTGTCCTTTGGGATCTCAAAATATATACACTAGAGCTGGTTTAGCTCCAAGGTGACAGAATGATTTCTTCTTTAACCCGGATTGAAAGATAACGCTTTGTGTGTTGTCAGAAGGCCCAATTTGCTTCAGGAGAAGTACTACCTAGCCCCCCTATCCCCCCCCCAGAAAAAAAAAAAGAGGACAATTGTCCTAGGGTTGGGATTGGGGCAGGGCTCTGTTCTTATCGTTCCAGGAGAATCGAAGCGTCCATTAGGGGAGCCTGGGGACGGCTGGACAGCGGAATCCTCAGCAGAGAGCAGAATCAGGCACCAAGGAGGACGAGTGACCCAGTTGATTCTGCCTGGCAGACTTCCTCAATAGCTGTCTCCATCGGGGGCCTGCAACCACCACAGCAATCCAATGTCACTGGGACCGCTCAGCTCTACACAATGCCCCGACAGGAACCTCAGTGAAACCTGCAAGATCAGCTTCTGCCTACAAACCCCTTAGGTCAACTAAACAGCTGAGAACAGAAGGACTGAACATAAAAGGAGTGTACTAACATTTTTAATCATTTTTCCCATTTGGGTTGGGGCCCCAAACAGGTCTACTACGACCCAAATCAGCAAGAAGTCACTTTAAGAGAGCGACGTCCCATGCCCAGAGGGTGGGGAGGGTGTTTCTCCGCCCTTCTTTTTGGTTATTTGAAGGATAACTGAAAACTCTGTTATGTAGGGGAAGAGACTACAAGCTGATAAATGGTCCTGTCTTAATGGGTTTTGGAGGTTAGCCCCAGGGAAATCCTACTTTTCCTTTTCTGTATCCTTCTTCCTTCCTATGTAGGAGTGCATGGGCTTGAGAAAAATGAGATATAGACATAGCACAGGAAGGTCCAAGAAGAAGGGGCAGATTATTGAATATGCCCTTATACCTTTGTATATTGATACAAAATTAGTAGTTTATTTGGCTAAAGTGGTATTGACCATTGTTTATTGTGCAAAAATAAGATTGTATTGGATTACATCGGTATTGATCTTTGTATATTGATACAAAATTAAGATTATAGTTGGCCACAATGGTATTGACCCTTGCATATGGACGTAATATTA